>PVLA01001537.1:269344-346355 GCA_004027455.1 Hydrochoerus hydrochaeris | reverse complement strand
AAAAGCAAAGCAGAAAATAGAGTAGCAACAATACATAATTCTAAAAGAAAAAAGGAGAGAAAAAAACACTAAGAAATCACTAGTTTATAAATTACATATGGTCACCTTGGACGTAGTTGTTCAAGTTACAAAGGTAAAGGATACATGGTAGATATCCAAACAGTTAGACTGCAAACAGTTCTGCTCAAAGATCCAACAAAAATTCAGCAATATGGTCATCTATTTGATACACTCAAACATACATGCAGTTATATTCCTTAGAGCACTTTCTTTTCCTTCTTTTCCTCTCTTTTTTACAATAACAATTGCACATTTTGGGTTTTATTGCTCTTATAGTTCTTATGACTTTTTACACTAGAGACACGATGTGATATTTATAAATAGGTTTCTTACTTATTTCACTAATGAGGATAGTCTCAAGTTGTCTCCATGTACCTATGAAGGCTTCAAGATCATCCTTTTTGTAGCTGAGTAATACTCCATTGTATAAAAATACCACATCTTTTTCATCCACTCTGCAGTTGATGGGCATCTTCATTGTTTCCAAGATTTAGCTATTACAAATTGTGCTGCTATGAACATGGGTGCACATATATGACTGTGATATGAACTTGTCAGTTCTTCTGGGAAAATACCCAGGAGGGGAATAGCTGGATTGAATAGAACTTTCAATCCTAGTCTTTTGAGAATTCTCCATATGGATTTCCATAGTGATTGAACCAGTCTATACTCCCACCAACAGTGGAACAGTGTTCCTTTTTCCTCGCAGCCTCACCAACACTTTTTAGCAGTCGATTTCTTGATGGCAGCTATTCTTTCCGGAGTGAGGTGAAATCGCAATGTTGTTTTAATTTGCATTTCTTGAATTACCAGTGATGGTGAACATTTCTTCATGTATTTATTTGCATTTGTATATCTTTCTCTGAGAACCGTGTGTTCATCTCAGATGCCCATTTTTGGAGAGGGTCTTAGAATTTGGGGAGCTTGATGTTTTTCAATTCTTTATATGTTCTGGATATAGGTCCTTTGTCTGAGGGGTTGCTGGTTAAAATTCTTTCCCACTCTGTGCGATTTCTTTTCACTCTGTTGGTGATTTCTTTGGAAGTGCAGAAACTTTTCAATAATATGAGATCCCAATTGTTGATCCCTTGAAGTGTTTCTTGTGCAGTTTGTGTTTTGTTCATGAATTCTCTGCCTACCCTTATGTCTCCAACACTTATACCTACCTTGTCTTCCAGTAGATTTAGTGTTTTTGTTTTAATATTTAGGTCTTTGATCCATTTAGACTTTAGCTTTGTGCATGGTGATAGGCTTGGATCTAGTTTCAGTCTTCAGCATGTAGAGAGCCAATATTTCCAACACCATTTATTAGAGGCTATCCTTCTTCCAGGGAAATATTTAGCCCCTTTGTCAAATATCCAATGGCTGAGTGTCTTTGTAGTTGTGCTTGCATCTCCTAACCTGTTCCATTGATCCTCAGGTCTTTCTTTGCCAGTACCATGCTGATTTTATCACTGTGGTTTTATTACTGTTTCAAGTCAGGAATTGAGATGCCTCTTGCCTTGCCTTTGTTTCTCAGAATTGCCTTTGCTATTCTAGGTATCTTCTGTTTCTATATGAATTTTGGCAGTGTTTTCTTTAGATATGTGAGGTATATCAATGATATTTTGACAGGGATTGTGTTAAATCTGTGTAACAGTTTTTGGACTATGGATATTTTCACAATGTTGATTCTTCCTAGCCAAGAGCAAGGAATATCCTTCCATTTTCTAATATCCTCTTCAATCTCCTTTTTTCACATTGTATAATTTTCAGCATATAGCTCTTTTACATGCTTAACTAGGCTTATTCCTAAGTATTTCATTTTTTTAGATGTTATTGCAAAGGGCAGTATTTCCATATGTTCTCTCTCTGTGAGTTTTTTGTTTGTGTACAGGAATGCTATTGATTTTTGAGCTTTGACTTTGTATCCAGCTACACTGCTAAAGTTGTTTATTACCTCTAGCAGTCTTTGATTGGAGTTTTTTGGGTCTTCTATGTAGAATATCATGTCATCTTCAAATAGGGATAATTTAATTCCTTCATTTCCTATCTTTATTCCTTTTATTTCTCTTTCTTCTCTGATTGCCCAGGCTAGTGTTTCCAAAACTATATTGAAAAGGAGTGCTGTTAATGGACATATTTGTCTTGTTCCTGATTTTAAAGTAAAATCTTTCAGTGTTTGTCCATTTAGTATAATGTTTCTGTTGGTTTGTTATAGATGGCCTTTATAAGGTTGAGGTAGACACCATGTATTCTGAGTTTTTTAGGGTTTTTATTATGAACATATGTTGGACTGTATCAAAAGCTTTTTGTGCATCTATTGAGATCACCACATGTTTTTTGTTTTTGGCTCTGTTGATGTGATGTATTGCATTTATTGACTTGTATATGTGAAACCATCCCTGCATTCCTGGAATGAATACCTCTTGGTCATGATGTATAATCTTATTGATGATTTGCTGCATTCTGTTTGCCAGTATTTTATTGCAAATATTTGCATCAATGTTCATTAGTGAGATTGGCTTTCTTTTTTGGTTGGATCTTTCTCTGGTTTTGGTATTAGAGTAATACTTGCCTCCAGGAATGATTTAGGGAGGATGGCTTTCTTGTCAATTTCATTTAAGAGTTTAAGGAGTACTGGCATCAAATCTTCTCTAAATTTCTTGTAGAATTCAGCTGTGAATCCATCAGGGCTTTTCTTTGTTGCTAAGTTTTTAATTACATTTTCAGTTTCGATAGCTGATATTGGGTTGTTCAAAATTGCTCTGTCATCTTGGTTGAGCTTTGGGAATTCATATGTTTCCAGAAATCTGTCCATTTCCTCTGCGTTTTCCAATCAATGTGTATAGAGATTTTCAAAGAGGGTATTCGTGATCTTTTGAATTTCCATGAGATCTATAGTAGTTTCCCCCTTTTCCATTTTTATTGCATGAATTTGGGTTTTTTCTTACTTTTTCTTGTTAAAGTCAGCTAGAGGTTTGTCAATTTTATTTATTCTCTCAAAAAAATCTGCACTTTGATTCATTAATTCTTTGTATTGTGTTTTTTAATTTCAATTGCATTGATTTCTGCTTTAATCTTTGCAATTTCCTGTCTTCTATGAGCTTTGGGTTTAGCTTGCTCCTCTTTTTCTAGAACCTTGAGATGTAGCATTATGTTTTGTATTTGTGCTCATCCTGTTTTCTTGACATGACAATTTATTGCTATATATTTCCCTCTTAAGATTGTATTGCATCCCACAAATTACAGTATGTTGTTTCTGTATTTTCATTGAATTGTAGGTATTACTTTATTTCTTCTTTAATTTTGTCTGTAGCCCACTGGTTGTTGAAAGGTTTGTTATTTAATTTCCATGTAGTTGTGCAGGTTTTACAATTTCTTTTGCCATTAATTTCCAATTTCAGTGCACTATGGTCAGATATTATGCATGGGATGATTTCAATCCCTATACATTTACCTAAGAATGTTTTATGGGATAATACATGGTCTATTTTGGAGAATGTCCCATGTTCTGCTAGAAGGATGTGTATTCTGATGTGCTTGGGTGGAGCACTCTGTAAACTTCTACTAAGTCTAATTTCTCACAGGTATGGTTCAATTCGGTTATTTCTTTGCTGACTTTTTGTCTAATTGATCTGTCTCTCTGTGACAGTGGGCTGTGAAGAACCCCTGTGATAATTGTGTTCTTGTGTATTTGGTTTTTCATGTCCATTAGTATCTGTCTTATATAGTTGGGTGCTCCTGTATTTGTTGCATATATATTTATAATTGTTAGTTCTTCCTCTTGAATTTTTCCACTAGTGAGTATGTAGTGACCTTCTTTATCTCTTTTAATCATTTTAGGTTTGAAGTTCATGTTGTCTGCAAATAGAATAGTTACCCTGCTTTTTTCTGGGTTCCTGTTGCATGGAATACTGTTTTCCATCCTTTGACTTTAATCATGAGTTTCCTTTTGGGTCAAATGTGTTTCTTGAACATAACATATTGTGGGATCATGTTTCTTGATCCATTCTGTCAATCTATTTCTTTTTATAGGTGAATTGAGGCCATTTATATTTATGGATATCACTGATATGTACTGGCTCAACTTTGCCACGTTATGTTCCAGTTGTTTCTTTTTGCTTTTCCTCATATTTAATTGCTTGTCCTACCTGGTGGTTTTTTTCTGTTGTTGTTTTGGGGATTATGGTCATTTTTATCTCTGTCTAGTATTTCTTTCAGTACTCTTTGTAGGGTCAGTTTGGTGGATGTGAATTTCTTCAGTTGTTTTTTGTCATGGAAGTATCTTGTTTCTCCATTAAATTTGAATGAAAGTTTTGCTGGGTACAACAGTCTGGGTTGAAAGTTGTTTTCTTTCAGGGCTTGAAATACATAACTCCAAGCTTTTCTTGACTTGAGGGCTTGTGCTGAAAAGTCTGCTGTGATTCTAATGGGCTTTTCATGATAGGTGAGTTGTTTCTTTTTTTCTGACAGTTTTAGTATTCTGTTTTTATGCTGTATGTCTGAGAGCTTAATTATTATGTGTCTGGATGTAGATTTATTTGGGTTGTGACTGTTTGACTTTATATATACCTTGCTTATCTGTATATCAGATTCTTTCCCCATGTTTGGGAAATTTTCTGCTCTTATTTCTGTAAATACATATGTCATTTGCTTGGACTCCTGCATCCTCACTAATGCCCATTAATCTTATATTGTTTCTCTTGGCATCGTTATGAAGCTTCTGGATTGTCATTTCATTTTGCTTTGTTATTTTTAAAAGTTCTATCCTTTCCTGATCACTAATTGTGATCCTGTCCTCAAGGTCCAAAATCTTGTCCTCAGCTTCATTTAGGTGGGTTTGCATGCTTTCAACAGAATTTTTTGTTTCTTGGATGTCTCTTTGATTTTGTTTCATGAATTCTGCTTGTTTTCTATATTGTTCATTCAAAGTTTCAATCAGTTTCCCATGGTGCTGTACTTTTTTCTCTATTTCTTCTTTAACTGCATTCAACAACTCCTTTACAAAGATTGTTATTTCTATCTTTACATGGGAGAATACTTCTAATTTGATTTCCTCTATAGCCTCATGGAGTTTTTTTTTTATTTCACTTGCTATTTTTTCAGAGATTCTGGGTGCATTACTTTTGACATCCTCTATTTCAATGTCTCCTGACTTGCTCCTGGTGGTCTGGATGTTTGAGACTGAATTTTGCTTTTTCATTTTGCCATTTTCACTCTGCCTCATGTTTTCTGTGTGTAGAAGGGGGTCACCCACACTCTTTTCAGACTCACCAAGGTCTTACAGTTAGTTGGAGGGGGCCTTACTACTGGCCCCTTTACCCACTGTACACCTCTATCTTAGGGTCATACTCACCACACTGATGCAGTTAATCCACTGTAGTTCAAGGTTTGCCACCTGGGAGAGAAGTTGCAAGTTTTCTCACACTGACTGGAGCCTGCTGAGGTCTTCTAATGCTCCCTATGGAATGGTGGGCCCAGCAGAAGCAATCCAGGGCAGTTTTAGGCCTGGTACTGGCTTCTGTGATATTCTCAGTTTAAGGGGCAGGCCCAGCACAAACAGTCTGGGGCAGCCTAGGCCTGGTACAGGCTTCCATGATGTTCAAGGTATGTTTTTATATGGACCAAATTTCTGCTTTCACGAGTCCTGTCTTGATGGTACAAAGAAGATAAATAGTTTTCTTTCCTCCTCCTCCTCCTCTTCCTCCTCCTCCTCCTCCTCCTCTTCTTCTTCTTCCTCCTCCTTCTTCTTTCTTCTTCTTCTCCTCTTCTTTCTTTCTTTCTTCTTTCTCTTTCTCTTCCTCTTCCTCCTCCTCCTCTTCTTCTTCTTCCTCCTCCTCCTCCTCCTCCCAATTAGGAGGGACTTCACTAACTGAAGAATTTCTTGTTTATAATTGCTATTTTGACTATCTTGGTGGGATGCTTCCAAATTAACATACCTTCAGAATGTAGAAATTATTGATTTTTATGTGGATTTCATCAGTAGCTTCTTGATGAATGTATTCAACTGCTCATGCCAATAAACATGCAGCTGGTTAACACAATTCCAGATTTGTCTCATGAAACTCATCTGTAATTCAAACTCTCTGTCCAAATTCTAGACAGATTCCTATGAACTTTTTTTTTACTAGGTCTTGTTCTTGAGATATTTTTTCTTCAATTTCTTTAAGTTGCAGCAACAATTCTGAGGGGTCAATGTAAAATTGATGCCTCACCCTTGTTATCTGATCACTTTCAAATCCTTCATTATACCTCAGGTGACATCTTTTCAATGTACCTTATCTTCAGTATACCTTACCTTACCTTGGTTGATCACTTTAGCAAGAATATAGCCATACCATAGGGGTTTCCTCTTAGTATTTTCCATTTGCTAGTTTATAACTTGTGCCTAGTATAAAAATCTCTGCTTATTCTTGTTATATTTGAAATTGAGTCCAGTTCTACACTGAGGCCTCTTTACCCTATTGCAGTAGTTCCTGAATAAGATCAGTTTTACCATGCCAACTACTGCTCAATTTTGGTTTTCTTTGAGTCTTATTCAATTATTAAAAACCTGTTGCAATTGGTGGCTGGGGTCTTACATTTGTCTTTCATGGAATTATTCAAATCAAGAATTTACAAAGAGTACTACTGGTTGAGACTAGAAAGAGCTACTTCTGTAAAAATAAGTCATGCTTATTAATGTTCAAAGATGTCATGTGCCTAAAAATTCCACTAAAATGCTCTGAATGCTTTAGAGATAAAGAAGCCTCAAGAGAAGTAGCTTGAATTTGCCCTTCCCATGAGGCAGTGTGAAACAAGATGCCAATTTGCCCTTCCTATGAGCCAGCAGCAGCCATGAGAGGCCTGGGAGGAGAAATAAGAAGCTAATTCACCCTTTCCATGAGCCATACAGTGAGCAGGCTGGGAGATAAGAATCTCCTCCCATCTGGTAAACAACCAGGTGAATTGATAGCAACTGAAGTACAAAAACAGTTAATGCTTATATTTTTAAATTGATTTTTCAGGCCTAAAGCTGATAGTCTGAGTGTCTATTCAGAGGCTAACAAAAGGCAATATAGCAACTATGGGAGATTTCCTTCTGTCTTGTTTCTGAATCCAATATTATTCTCACTGTTTTGTTTTGTTCCCTTTTATTGCTTTGTTTTATTCAGTGTTCTGTTTTGATTGGTTTTATTCTGTTCTGTTTTGTTTGATTTTATTATGTCTGATGGTATAGGCAGCAATTCTGAAGATAATAAGAGGTATTATGGTAGCTACTGTTTATTTCCTATTATCCTGTTTTGATCTCCTGTATCCCTTTCACTTTTTTGATTGGCTTTATTCTGTTTTATTTTGTTTAGTTTTATTTTCTCTAAATAAAATTTTAAAAAAAGAGAGAAATGATTTTCTCTGAGGTAAGTGAAGGCAGTACCTGCAGGCAAGTTTAGCCTCATCTATGTATTTACAAATTGGAAATAAGAGGAATTTTTAGAAGAAGTGAATGGCCTTCCTATGAAACTCATCTCCACCATTGTCCTCTGAGTCTTATGCTGGATCATAGGAAATTAAAAAGTGCATAATTTTCTAATTTCTGAAAGGTACTACAATTTCAGCATGGAACACCTTTTTTTCCTTGTAAATGAGTTAGAACAAAAGTAATAGGTTGAAGCAGGATTTATAAAGCTTATATACTTGAGGGGAGATTCTGTAAGAAAAAGAAACAAAACTAGGTGATGAATTTGGAAGAAATGGGGCAAATGAAGGAAACTAAAACTCAAGTTTCATCATTATCATAGTACATATAACTGTGGATTGAAATAGCTTGCTTTACTGTATCCCCCAATTTAGCTGCTGAAATATATAAAATCAAAGATGTATCAAGGAGGTTAAAAGTGTAGCTCAGTGGTAGTTCATATACTTAGCATATTCAAGGAACTGGGTTCAATGTCCAACACACACACACACACAAATAATATATTTCAGTAAGTGAAAAATCTCTGTAGTGTGGAGCACAGAAGTGGAGGTTACAGAACAGAGTGGTCCAGAGATCTCTTATTGCCTTTCCCATGATTTGTGTGACTTATCCTGCTGTTGCTTGGTAGAAGAGAAGTTATCCTCATGGGATCCAAGAGGACAACATTTATTGGTAAAGCACTTTAGTAATCTTCTAAAAATGTGCAGAGTCAAGAAGAATTCACCAGTAATTTGGTTAAGAAATCTTAGCCAGAAAACATTCATTTTATTCCTTACATTCTGGAAATTTTTAAAGAAGCATGGTCCAGATGTGATGCTTGAATAAGGATCAAACACACTTAAAAATGAGGGAAGATTTAGTTCCTTTACTATGAAGTTAACCTATGAAACTTTTATTGCACAGGTAGGATATGCAAGATTGTTCTCAGTGAACTTCAGACACACTTGGCAGGTTTGGTGTGATAGACATACATCTGTTCTCTGTAGCCAGTCTCAGTATTAGCCAAGGGTCCACTGAGTTTATCTGTTTTACTTTTTTTTCTCTTTTTGTAATTTAGAATAATATTGCATAAACTTAGGAAGCATAGATGTGAAAAGGGAAGAATTGATCCTCAAAAGCTTAGTTAAATGATTAGGGAGGATGTGATAGTGGGGAAACCCCAGAATATATAATGACACAGATTGAGTGGAATAAAAGAAAAAAGAAGAGACAAGTAAGTAAAACTGTAGGCAGACTTTTGCATTTAGGTTGTACCCTTGAGTAGGCTCTTATTTAATTCTAAAGGTACTGGATTAGAAAAAATAAAAGAATGCCCATGGGTACATTTTTTGCAGGAACTGTGGCCCAGAATGCAATCAGCACATCCTCAATAAAACCTCCAGCTTTATGTTAAAATATTACATTCTTGGGTAAAGTTTTATATTTTAATTAAAAATGAAGTATGTACTATATATTATTATTTTCATCCTTGCTGCTTTGAGGGACTTTTTCAAATGACATACTTATGCAAGTTCAATTGAAAAATAACTTAGGATTCTGCCATTAATTCTCTCTTCTCCCTCATTAAGTAATGATAAGAGTCTTAGGTATTATCAAGTGATCCTTCCTATTTGGGACCTTCTGTGTCTCCTATTTTTCTCTCTGTTCTCATTTTTGGCTAATTCTCTTCTTTGACCCCATTAGTATTCTATATACAAATGATCACTTTCTTTACCAGGACCTTTAATTGCAATTGTGTAGGACTCTGCGTGGCTGGTTCAGTTTGCAGTTGAATTGTACTTGCAATATTCTTGTTAGTTGCTTTCTAATGATTTTTGCTTTCTACCAATATCTTCTGCTGAATTCCTGTTGTAGTCATTTGAGGTCCAGGAAGACCTCTATTCTTGATAGCTGATCTCTGAGCTTTCTGCCTCTATCTGAGGACTTTCACCTACTGGCTAAATACAGAGGCCTGATGCCTCTATTTTCCATCTCTAATCTAGCAAGGAAAGAATAAATCTGGACTCACTGCACTTTGAAAGAAGACTCATACTTAGAGTAAGTTCAATTTTTAAAATGAATCTTTCATGGATAGAAATGTGAGTACCATAAAGCCAATAGATGAATTTGTGAAATAAGGTAGAAGCTGGTTGAGAAAACCAATAATGTGTCTGCATCTGGACCAGTCACAGGCCTACAGCCTGTATATGACCGGCATTCTGCACACACTCCTGGGATAGGTTTATCGCAGTCTCTCCACTGTGCTGACTCCCCTGTGCTACAGAGCAGGTCCTGTTAACATAATGACTGCCTTGGTCGTCCTGAAAATCTGCTTGTGATTCATTTTTCAGGTATATGGACACTGAAGCACCTATAAATCTATTTGGAATTCTTTCCCTGAGCATTGTATGTGGAAAGGTCATCTCTAAAAAACGAGCAATAAGCATTAGGGGCTAAAGAGTTGCACAGATCTGCAGCCAGTGAAGATCAGCAGCAGAGCCCCCTACAGCCTCCAGCTTGAGTCCGAACTGGATGACAGTGGCCAGCACCAGCAATGACTGGCAGCCAGCTGTGTCCAGCTCCTGGCATTCAGCGTCTTCCATATCATCTGGTGACAGCAGAACTGGTAGCATAGCTACCACTTTGCTGATTTATGATTTCCATCCAATTTGAACAAAAAAGGCCTCAACTGAGTGGCAACATTATTGTGTTCTGAAGAAGTTTGGTTTCTCACTCTTACACACTGTTCTAGGAATCTACTTCCCTTGATAAAAATGAATCATTGATTAAATAGTTTTTAGCTCTGATAATAAAGGCCTGTCTGTTTCTAACAATGTTAATAAAGCACACACCATAAATTTAAATTTACCACACAAGCAAAGCGAAAAAGAATTTACATTTTCCCTTTCCTGGTTCCAATAGCCACACATCTTTTGAAATGTGGTAAGATCCATGCTTTTCTTGGAAATACCCTGGTCTGGTTATCAGCTTTCTGAACTTTAACATTTATCAACCAGGGCATCAATTTATAGGATCCGAATTTTCTCGTGTTCAAGGATCTGAGTTTTTGCTAATTCTGATTGCAAAATAACATAAGTTGCATTGAAATAAAAGTGTGATAATTACACTATCTCACCAATGTCAATTGTTTTTGAGTTATTTCTGGATATTTCTTTGACTTCGATTCAGATACTGAGAAAGTCTGACCTTTCATGTCTTTCTGTGTATATTCCTGTAGCTAAGGGCATGCAGCGGCTTCATATGCCTAGTTTCAACTTGACAGCCTCTTGAACTTTATAGGCTCTGCTCCTATTTCTGACACATTAATTGTATGAGATCTAAATACTATGACTGGTTATTGTAGTAACATTTTCACTCCTAGAAAACCTAGATTTGCAATATTACTGCTTTATGGTCACACTGTTAGAGACATAACCATTTGAATGAAAAGGAAGAACCTGCCTTCACCTAGGGGGTTCATTTGTGAGAGATCACTAATAGAATTTAAAAGACACTTAGAGATAAGTGCAAGGGAAAGCATTCTTTCCTTCTCAACAGGAGATCAAGCCTACCTATTTTTCATTAACTAATTGGTCTCATTTACTTACCACCATCTTTAAAATGAAACTTATGTGTGCAGAGAGTGGTATTTCTGTTATATTATGAATTTTAACTTAGTTTCCCTTTATCTGTTTTGCTAACACTTAGAATGATGAGATGAAAATGCCAATGATATAGAGTTGGGAACAAGACTTTTCTATTGCGTAAACAACCTTTTATTTCCTTATGTACTGTTTAAACAAAACAAAACAAAACAAAAAAACACACACAAAAAACTTTTTTCCCCGGTAAGACATGAGCTAACTATATAGTTTTCAATTTTTGATTCCTCTAGTAATCATTGTTCTGGCATATCACCTATTCTTCTTCTCTGGATTCACCAGTAAACTATTGTTTCCATAATTCAAATTTTGGCATAATTGATATTTAGCAACACAGGATGTTAGAATTCCATATTTATCTATCATCTATCATCTATCTGTCATTTAAACCATTTGAGATATGCTTTTTGTGGAAGCTAATCAGTGATGAAGTACAACTCTCAGTTTGAAATAGAATAAAAATGTTGTACTTTGATGTGGTTCTTGATATAGTAGCCTGAGATGGTTTTGCTGTAACAACATAGATCAGTGATGATGAAACTTTTAGAGCTTTCAGTGATAAGAAATAGCAAACTGCAACATGACTGCCCTAGGTCCACCACCACTGGTATAGATGCTTTATTCTTTTGGGAATGGCAAGCATCTTCTTATCTCTGGGGAATTTATTAGTATGTGAAGACTCTGCTGGCCCTTCAGGGGCAAATTCAGGGAAGAAAGAAATGTGGGCTTTCTCTAGAGTATTATGGAATTTTTCACTCCTATAACATACAATGATGCTAATTGCTGATATAATATTCTTAATATTATTTGAACTAACAGTACATTCACTAAACTATTGTCATTGTTCACATTGAATAGAAATCTTTGTACCATATCTAGAGACTCCAGATAAAGCAGGAATACCTTTATTTATAGTTATTAGAAAGCAGACTCATACATGACAGAATATCCTTATCATTATAAAATCACCCATAATTATTTGCCACGCGAGTGTTGCCTCTCCTACTGTTATGGTTGATACATTATTTCAACTTGAGAAGTTTAGAAGTTTAACTGAGACACTCAGCAGGGAGCCAGAATTCTTACTTTGTAAATATCCTCATCCTGTGCAAGAGGAGGGCACAGAGATTTTGTGAATCCTATACCCACCCTGAAGGGAGTAGGGTAGTGTTGGCCTGTGTACAACATAACAGAAGAAAAGAAGCTCATTTTCCCCTTTTTGCTCTGACAGCTGCTTTGACATGTTGCCCCAGTGCCATGCCACCCTGCCTTGAAACAGCTGATTATGGACTGAAACCTCCAAAAAGTGTAAGAAAAATAAACCTTTCCTTCCTTCCAGTGTTGGATGTTTTGTCCCAGCAATGAGAAAAAAGTAACCAAGACACCTACCTTCACAAATTTGAAATATATATACTTTTATTTCAGCCAAGGTTTCCTGTTATAGAAAGCTCTCACTTCAGCCCTGTGTCTGGAGCTCTAGGAATTTGGTGGGAAGGGCTGCTAAGGCTTTACCTGGAATAGCATGCTTCCTTAAGTGCTAAATTCTAAAAGGAGATAGAAAAGAAGCTCTGGTGACTGAAGGAAAATAGTCCAGTTGTTAAAAAAGAGGAACAATTCAAAATATATCAAATCTCTCATGCATTATCTTTGGACTAGTTCAGGGTTGAGGGTATGGCAATACAATAAAAGATTGAAAAACAGAGTTTTTCCAGTCTGGTTTCTGAAGCTCATGGATGGCACAGTGTCCCACAGAAGGTATGCAAGGGTCTTTGGCACTGAGTGTAGGCAGCAGTGAAGCCTGTTATCGTGACACATGCCAGAGTCCCCCATGCAGCCAGCAAGTCCCATCACTGAAATGTCTACCACGGGCAGACAGAACTGGGCAGCAGCAGCGTGGCCCTGCTTGCAGCATCACAGCTGTGGCACTGCCTCTGGTAGGCATTGCCACCAGAAAGCATGATATACAGTGGTGTCCAAGAACAGTGCCCACATCACAGATGGGAGACCGGGTCCATGAAGGATGCGAAGGCCTTTGCTGTGGATTCCAGAATTATTGGATTTCTGTGGGGTGAGTGGGTATAAACTCATGGATAATGAATTTTGGGAGGTTGTGGTGATTTTATTCTAGTGTTCATTATACTCATTTAAAAAGTAATCATTCATATGTATATAGCATTCAAATCATTTTATTATATATTATATATAAGACTGATTCTCCGCTCTCTGTTTTTCACCACCAAATTCATTTTTTATTCATATACCTTCATTAATTTTGAAGTGCTAGGGATTGAACCCAATCCCTCCTCATATTTGGATTACATTTGAAATTATTTTGATTTGATTATATGAATTATCATCTCACAAACTTGGTTTGTTGCATTACTCCTTAAAAATCACCTTTGGCATTCTTTTCTACTTGTTCTTCCAGATGATATAAAATTCTGTGCTTAGAAGCCTCAAGTCCTGTGCAGAGATAAGAGAGAATAAATGAAAAATTAATGAAACGGTTCACATGCCTACCTCCATGCATCCATGAACAAATGACTGCAGAGGCTCAACCCCATTTGAAGACTGTTATTTCTCAACAACTAGCAGAATACAGTCCAAATTCGCCCACCATTACTTTAGGACTTTCCTCATGCCAGGCTGATTTATTGTCTTTGGATGCCAAACCTTTATTTTTAAAGCGTGTGTGGTCATGTCTGAGCCTTTTATCCTCTGTCCTCACCAGCCTCTTCTAGAAAAACATACTTACTACTTTCTCAGTCCATGACAGGGCTGATCCACCAGTTCTTGGTGAATTCTTTCTCCTTGGAACTTGGAGCCTGCTCACCTGCAATTCAGCATGTTCCTTTTTGTGGTTCTTTAGTGTTTATGTCTGGTGTCCCCAACAATGATATGAGTCCTTTGGGATCAGAAAGTGTGTCTTGTCTGTCTTTGTGCCCTCAGACCTTCTTTGCTTTCCTGGAGCACAAAATGGGGCCTCAATATATACTTATTGCTTGCTTGATTGGAGTGCAGGTACCAGGGGAAAAAGGCTAGAAAGGAACTGGAATAGCCTTGAAAAAAGAAGAGAGAGAGAGAGAGAGAGAGAGAGAGAGAGAGAGAGAGAGAGGTGGCAGGAGGGCTAAAATTTCTTTAGTTTTAACTTCAAGGTTTACTGCCAGCCATAGATAAGCTGCTATTACAGATAAGCCTCTTCAGTCCCAGAACTCTCCCAGTGTGCTGCTGTTCCACCGTTAATAACACTGTGAGGGAGGGGAAGAACCAGTGAAAGGAGGAATTGGGATTTAGCATCTGCCTCCCTCCCCAAAGCTTGGCAGGAGACTTCTGTAATCCAGTGCTCAGTCAAAAATGTAAGCACCTTTGAAATGCTTCCCTGACCCCCATCATCAGATAGGCATAGCTACTGGGATTCACTCTGAACCTTTTTTTCTTTTTTTTCAGTCACTTCATTACTTCAGCTGATCACACATGCACTTCTTTGCTTCATTTTCTGTTTTAGTTTTTCCAACTTCTGCTCTGTTTTTTAATCTCCTTTTCTCCACTGGCTCTTTAAATTTGCAAAATTGCATATAAGGGAACTGCTTAGTTCTGCTGGTGGCACACGCATTTAAAGGACTGGTTGGCCTAGATTATCTAATGGAGTCTCAAGGAGTTATAAAATACAGCTTTATAGTAGAGCATTGTGTTACATGGGGAAGTAAATGAGGTCAAGTTTGCAAAGTGAAGTGGATTTGGACCTCATCTTGTGGAACTGGGCTGTGCAGAGTGCTAAATCAGATCATTCAGGCCACAGGGTTTTTTTCTTCTTTTTACTCTTATCAATGATACAATGTAACTGTCTACACAGATTGAACTTATCTGATATTAGCTGCTGCATGGGAATGAACAGATTTAATACCATACCTACTCCAATTGGGTCCTTGGCCTTGAACAAGACTTCTGGGTAACCTGGAGTGAAGCCACCAAGGGCCTAATTGCTTCAGATATCTCTGCTTGTTTGTAATTTGTATTTTGTTTGCTCCTAGTCCCTTGGGAGAGTTTTATGCCATTCAGTTAATTGAAAGTGGCTAAAGCTGAATGAAGCAGCAGCCTTGCAGGTGGCATCTTTGGGATCAGTTTGAGATGACTATTGAAATCCTCTTACTTAGCTTAATAATTATCTCTGATTGAGGTAGGACTTTAGTCTTGAGACTAATAGGATATTCCAAAAGTTTCCCATTGGCTTTAGGGAGTAACAACTCCCTGAGCAATTAGCTTTTCCTAGAGGGTAGTTCTATTAAACCATGCAGTCAGTGATGTTACAAAGCATAGCACAAATGGCATGTAGGGCTAGATACAAAAAGGGAGAATGAAACAGCACTTATGAAAGAGTTGGTGTGAGGGATAGAAAGACTTTTGAAGGTGTCCCAAATAACTCAGGAAGGAAAAGAACTAAGGGTACATGTGGAGAGAAATGGAAATGTATTTCAGAACTTTTAAAGAAAATCTAATGCTAGTGTTTTAAAAAAATTTATAAAAGGGAGTATTAGAGCTAGAATTGATAGAGAAAAGAAAGGAGAAAACTTTAAAGAAAAATATTTTAAATAAATAATAAGTAAGATACTGTCCGTGTCTTTCCTTTGATGTAATTTTGAGGGCTACTCTATTGAAGTATGTGTGTAGTGCCTTCAAAGTCTCTATAAAGTTTTGAGGCTACATTTTGTATTCTCGTATTCTGATACCTGGAGTAATGTTTGCCTTTTCTGATGTGTATGTCCTGCACCAGATATATATCACTGGTGTTGGGCATCTTTATATTAAAGTAGCAAATGGTCTTATTAAGATCAGTTCAATGGAGGTACTGAGTCAAACAGCAGTGAAGTGAGGTTTTGAAGTGGTGGAGACAGGTTTTAGTATCTAGAACCTACCGTATGCCAGGTTCTCTGCTCATTATTCATACAGATGCTGAGAGCTAGGCATGGAGAATGTGTCAGAAAGGCACTGCACCAAGTGGCTGTGTGCATGCAAAACTGTCTCACCTTCACAATGACTCCATGTTGTAGATTCCAAAAATAATACAAAATTATGACTGATCACTTCTCTATGAAAATATATATTAGAAAAAGTAATCACAAAGTTAAAAAAAGAGTTGTAACACAAACCATGTAATTCAAAGACAATAGCAGAGCAGCTTAATTAATTGGACTACTAATTCAGACATTTCTGTATGACTTTTTGTATAATCAATAAATATAAAAATACAAAAGTAATCTGAAATCAAGGCTCACACAAAAGCAAATCCAATGTATTTACAAATCATGACTACATTGCATTGAGCTACATACTTGTATAATCATAATATTCTTAATTGAATACACTGCCTTCCTAATCAACATGTACAAAGATCTTTGTTACTGGAACATTTGTTTCTTTGGGCCGTTAGTTGCTTTAGAAGCAGTTTTGCTCACTGATTTGTCTAGACCATCCAGACAGCATCAGGACAAGAGACAACAAATCTGCTAAGATACAATCCGGTACTTTGGGATATAGACTAAAAGCAACTTCACATTCTAATGTCCTGGCTCTCTGTAGCCCTGTTGAAAGCCTGGGCTATTGAAAAAAAAATGTATGGGAAATTCAATTTTGTGCAAAATTTCCTTTGTAAAAATGTGTTACATGTTTATAATTGTAAATGTTGCACTATGAAAGGAAGTAACTTTGACTGAATTGACTTCAGAAGAATCAAGTGTGTTGCCTATAATTTTACAGTACCGGTGACAGGAAGAAATTTCTACAGGCTACCTCCTGGCTATGCACATTTCAAACTTTACTTCTTTTCCATTGTCCTGCCTTCCAGTACATAGAGCTGTAGGGCATGTTTGTCTAACGGGATTTCTGATACTCTACAATGGCACAAGGTGAGTTCACACACCAAGGTGCAGTATCTGAAATTCACTCCTACACCTAACAGTCTTCTTAAACACTGAACTTATTGGGAGTCATAGAATAAGTTTCCCATTGAACTCAACTGAAACGCACCTTTCACGGAAATTCTCTTTTGTAAGAGTTCTAAAGTGCTCACAGTTACTTCAGTGCTAGGTATCATGAAATATAATAAAAAGCAAAAAAGTGTAGACAAAGTGTGCTTTCACTGATTAGGGTTCCTTATCAAATTTTACACATATCTATGACCATGTAAACATGTTTTTGGAACTCTTCTTGTGTTCTCAGAAGAACTCCATGCAAGTGTGAATCCTTGAATTGTAAAATGCATTCATTTCATGATAAATCTATCTCTGGCACTGAGTAGTTTATCCCATTGATTCAGGAAAGATTATGATTGAAACATTATGACTCAATTTTCCAATTAAGTTTCAACATTTCTATATTGCCTTTAACCATCTCTTCTGTTTTTATCCATGAACTGTTAATTTAAATCTTGTAAGAATCATTGTTTTCCATTGGTTTGGCTGACATTCCATATATTCGCCTAGAAGGCAGTCACTATAATAAATCTTCTACTACACTGAACTCAGTACTTAGTATAGTCAATAAATATACTGTGAATTGATTAGAAGCAAATTAACTAAACGAAAGGAAAATCGACGACATAAATTTTCAGTATTTCTGTTAAATGTGTCAGCATTAGTAGGAAAATACTAGGAACTGAATTAAAACAGGTAAGCTAGTCTTGAATGTTCATAATGTCAGAGTGCAAATGGCAGTGACCCTCATGACACTACCTTGAGTTCCTATGTACAACTGGTTGAAGACAAGGTAACTTCTGTTCTTTGGGCTTTATGGTAATGCTAATAAAAACCAATAGTTTTAATTTCAAAATAAATTGTATTGATTGTATTTAAGAATCACATGATATATGTAACACATTCAGATAGCAAATAGTTACAACAAAGCAGATTAACATAACTAACATCTCATCATTAAATTATTTGTTACAAAACAACTAAAGGCTTATTTAACAAGATTCACTGTACAACGAAATTTAATTCTAGCTCTCATGTTTTACATTAGAGTTCTAAAATTGTTTGCCTTACACATCCCTTATTTTGTAGCTTTTAAACTACTCCTGATTCTTTGTTTCAACCCCTCCACTGGTAACTTGTGCTTCACTCTCTGTGTATTTGAGCACTTTTATTTTTATTAGTAGTACCTTGGTTCAGGAATTTAATTCTTTTTTTTAAAAAAAATTATTTAAAGGGATAAAGCAGAAAAAGGAGAGAAATATTACAGAATTTCAAAAAAAAACCATAAGCAGTAAGAAATCACTAGCTGATAAATTACATATTGCTCTTTTAAAAATAGTTGTTCAAGTTACAAAATTAAAGCACACAAAATGGACACTCAAGCAGTGAGACTGCAAACAGATCTGTTCAACAATCAAACAAGAACTAAGAAATATGAGTAACAATCCTGCACACATAAATATACATGCAATTATATCTTTTATGGCACTTCCTATTTTCTCTTTTTTACAATAGCAATTATACATTTTTTAATTAAAGAGAGAAAAAAACAGGAAAATGGTAGAAATATTACAAAATTTCAAGAAAAGAAGATAAACAGTAAGAAATCACTAGTTGATACATTACATATTGTTCTTTTAGAAATAGTTATTCAAGTTACAGAATTAAAACACACAAAGTGGACACTAAAGCAGTGAGAGTGCAAACAGATCTGTTCAATAATCCAACAAGAACCTAGAAATATGGTCATCAATCCCACACACCTAAACATACATGCAGCTATATCTTTTATAGCGCTTCCTATTTCCTCTTTTTTTACAATAGCAATTATACATTTTTAAAATTTCATTTAAAGAGAAAAAAATAAAACAAAACAAAACAGAAAAAAAGGGTAGCAACAATACAGAATTCTAGAAGAAAGGAAGAAAAAGGAGAATAAGAAAAAGCCTCACTAAGTAATCAGTAATTTATAAATTATGTACTGTCATCCTGGATGTAGTTGCTCAAGTTACAAAGTTAAAGGGTACATATTCAAACAGTCAGACTACAAACAGTTCTGCTCAAAAATCCAACAATGATTCAGAAATATGGTCATCTATTTTACAGACTCAAACATACATGCAGTTATATCCATTAGAGTACTTTCTTTCCCACTCTTTTTTACAATAGCAATTACACATTTTGTTTTTATTAAATTTGTAGTTCTTATTTACTTTTTACACTAGAGACACAATATGATATTTATAAATATGATTATTTATTTCACTAGTGAGGATAGTCTCAAGTTGTCTCCATTTGCCTATACAGGCCTCAAGATCATCCTTTTTTATAGCTGAGTATTATTCCATTGTATAAAAATGCCACATCTTTTTCATCCACTCTGCAGTTGATGGGCATCTTGGTTGTTTCCAGGATTTAGCTATCACAAATTGTGCAGCTATGAACATGGGTGCACATATATCACTGTGATATGAACTTTTCAGTGCTTCGGGGAAAATACTCAGAGGGGGATAGCTGGATTGAATGGAACTTCCAATCCTAGTCTTCTGAGAATTCTCCATAGGGATTTCCATAATGGTTGCACCAGTCTACATTCCCACCAACAGTGGAACAGTGTTCCTTTTTCCCCGCAGCCTCGCCAACTTTTGTTATCAGTTGATTTCTTGATGGCAGCTATTCTTTACGGGTAAGGTGGAATCTCAATGCTGTTTTAATTTGCATTTCTCAAATGACCAGACATGGTGAACATTTCTTCATGTATTTATTTGCCATTTGTATATCTTTCTCTGAGAACTGTGTGTTCATCTCAGATGCCCATTTTTGGAGAAGGTCTTTGAATTTGGGGAGGCTTGATGTTTTTCAGTTCTTTATATATTCTGGACCCAAGTCCTTTGTCTGAGGGGTTGCTGGCTAAAATTCTTTCCCACTCTGTGTGTTTTCTTTTCACTCTGTTGGTGATTTCCTTTGAAGTGCAGAAACTTTTCAATAATGTGAGATCCCATTTGTTGATTCTTTGAAGTGTTTTTCCATGCAGTTTGCCTTTGGTTCATGAATTCTCTGCCTACCCCTATGTCTCCAAGACTTCTGCCTACCTTGTCTTCCAGTAGATTTAGTGTTTCTGTTTTAATATTGAGGTCTTTGATCCATTTAGACTTTAGTTTTGTGCATGGTGATATGCATGGATCTAGTTTCAGTCTTCGGCATGTAGAGAGCCAATTTTTCCAACACCATTTAATAAAAAGACTATCCTTCTTCCAGTGGACATATTTAGCCCCTTTGTCAAATATCAGGGGGCTGAGTGTCTTTGTAGTTGTGCTTGCATCTTCTAATCTGTTCCATTGATCCTCAGGTCTATTTCTTTGCCAGTACCATGCTGATTTGATCACTGTGGTTTTGTAGTATAAATTCAAGTCAGGAATTGAGATGCCTCCTGCCTTGCTTGTGTTGCCCAGAATTGCCTTTGCTATTCCAGGTTTCTTCTGTTTCCAAATGAATTTTAGTAGTGTTTTCTCTAAATCTGTGAGGTATGTCAATGTTATTTCGATTGGGATTGTGTTAAATCTGTATAACAGTTTTGGGAGTATAGCCATTTTCACAATGTTTGTTCTTCCTAACCAAGAGCAAGGAATGTCCTTCCATTTTCTAATATCCTCTTCAATCTCCTTTTTCAGTGTAGCATAATTTTCAGCATATAGGTCTTTTACATTTTTAGTTAGGTTGATTCCTAAGTATTTCATTTTCTTACATGTTATTGTAAAGGGAGATATTTCCATAAATTCTCTCTCAGTGAGTTTTTTGGTTTTGTACAGGAATGCTATTGATTTTTGAGCACTGACTTTGTATCCAGCTACACTACTGAACTTGTTTATTACCTCTAGCAGTCTTTTAATGGAGATTTTTGGGTCTTCAATATAGAGTATCATGTCATCTGCAAATAGTGATAATTTAACTTCTTCCTTTCCTATCTTTACTCCATTTATTTCTCTCTCTTGTCTGATTGCCCTGGCTAGTGTTTCCAGAACTATGTTGAAAAGTAGTGGTGAGAGTGGTCATCCTTGTCTTGTTCCTGATTTTAAAGTGAAAGCTTTCAGTTTTTGTCCATTTAGTATAATGTTGGCTGTTGGTTTGTCATAGATGGCCTTTATAAGGTTGAGATAGATGCCTTGTAAGGAATTTAATTCTTTCCATGATTCTGGTCACAAACCAAATTGGATGAGAACTGAATCAAATTTCCCTGTAAGGTCAACACTGAGCTTGACCACTGAAATTGATGTGGCTCTTGTCTAATTCTTTTTGAACATGAATTGTGGAAAGAATTAAGCTCATGAACTGAGGTACCACTGTATTTGTGTATTTATTTTTCAGCAGTGAGGATTGGACACAGGGCTTTCTCCCTCTTCTCTTCTTTTCTCTTCTCCTTTCTCTTCTCTTCTCTCTCTCTTTCTTCTCTTTCTTTCATTCTTTTGTTCTTTCTTTCTTTCCTTACTTCTATGGTTTTATGCTTGAAATTCTTAGTAAGTGCATTTATTTCAAAGCACTGGTACCTATGTATCTTAAAACTTTGTCATTTTTTATCCCCTCCCCTTTTGTTCCCTGTTCTCTCTCTGATCCTCTTTCCACCACTAAAATGTCTTGCCTCTATTTCCAACCATCTCTCCTGTATTTTTATTTTTCTTCTTTTCTCTCCTTTATTTTTAGTCTTCAGTTTATTTATATTTCAATTTTCCCATACAAAGAAAACCATTAGATATTTAACCTGTCTGATTTATTTCATGTTCCAATTGTTCTTTCCTACAAAAGATACTAATTTATTCTTCTTTATGAGTGAATAAAATTCCATTACTTATATATACTGCATCTTCATTATCCATTCACCTGTAATGGGCATCTAGGCTGTTTTCATGATTTAGCTTCTGTGAAGTATGGTGATATAAACATTGGTATGCTTGTATTGCACAGCACAATTACTTTAACTCTTTCAGAAATATGCTCAGGAGAGGTACAGCTGTGTCAAATGGAATTTTTATTTTTAGTTTTTTTGAGGAAACTACATAATGCCTATTCATTTACATTTCCAACAGCCATGCAGAAGCATTTCTTTTCTCAATATCCTTGCCAGAAATTCTTCTTTTTTTGTGCTCCTGATGAAAGTCATTCTGACTGGAGCAGATGGACTCTCAGAGTGCTTTGATTTATGTGTCCCTAGTGGCTAAAGATGTTGAATGTTTTTTATATACTTGCTGGCTATTTGTACTTCTTCTTTTGATAAATTTCTAATCTCCAATCTGTGCCTTTTGAATGGAAAGTTAGGACCATTTATATCAAGTGTAATTACTGAAAAGTATCTCTGATTTCTTTCATTGTATTATTTTTCCAATGTTTATTCCTTTATTTTCTGCTTTTAAACACTCTCCAAAATTGATGTATTCTTTCCTTTGTTCATGTTGACCTCATTGTCTCTGTTTAGAATTCCCTTGTACATTTCATGCAGAGTTGGTTTGGTGAACATAAATTTCTTTATATTTTGTTTGTTGTGGACATATTTCTTTACCTATCAATTTGAAGAAAAGTTTTCAGGACACAGTAATCTGGGTGAGCAATTATTTTATATAGGTTTTGAAATGTTTCCTCCCAAGTTCTTCTGGTCTGTAAGAACTGTATTCAGAAATCTGTAATTTTGATAGGTTGCTTTTATATGTTGTTTGTTGGTTTTCTCTAACAGCTTTTAGAACTTGTGGAATTTTGACTCTGATGTATGTTTGAGATGATCTTTTCTAGTCATGTCTATTTGTGGTTGTAAAGGCCTCATCCTCTTCCTAGGTTTACATTATAGACTTGGAATATTTTCTGGGAATAAATTTTTATACCCTTAAGTCACCTTGCAAATTCTTCTTTAAATCCAATAGTTCTCAGTTTTGGTTATTTTAAAGCCATCTAGGAGCTCTTAGGTTATCTGCTTTATTTTGTATCATTGAGTAAAATGTCTATATCATAAACCTTGTCATCAAGAGCTGATAGACTGTCTCCTGTCTCATCATGCCTACTGCCAAACATTCAATTGAGTTTTTCATTTCCACAGTTTCTGCTTGACTCCTGTTTAAAATCTTTAATCCTTCACTCACATGGTTGTTTATACTCAGTATTGTTTCCTAAATCATTTAACTTCTTATTTGTATCTCCTTTCAGCTCATGGTTCTTTTTTTAATTAAATCATTTAGCTTTTTATTTATATCTTTAAGTTCATTGAGGATTTTAGTATCTGTTTCATTCATCTGCTATTTGTATTATCTTTTATCTCCTCAATTAGTTGTTTTTGGTGTTGTTTGGAAATTCATATATTTCTAGGCTGTGTGATCAGCTTCTAGGGCATTATGAATTTTTGGAGATATCTTGTTGGCTTGTCTCCTCATGACTATTATTTTCTTGTGTTTAACATTGTAGATCAGTTGGGATAAAAAAATCTGTTACAACAGGAGAGATCTCTTTAGTAAGTGTCTCCCTGAGATGCATCTTTGGCTTTAAATATCATTCGGTAGGCGCCTACTCCACCTATTCAAAGCGCTACTAGTTCAGTCTTTCTCATTGCTTTGTGATGAGAGAACAAAGTACCCGCAATAACCACAGCTAAAGAACCAATACTCTTTCAACATTTACTTTAGAATTTGTTTGAAAAGTTTTTAATTCTTCTTAAACTTTGTCTGAAAATTTGTTTCAAGACTTTTTGAGTTTCAGTTTACCAGGATAAAATAATAACTAGGAAAAGGATAAAGGAAAAGGGAAAAAAAGAAAATTAAATGAGATAACATAAAATAAAAACAAAAAAAGAGAAAATATGAGAAAATAGAATGTGTTGGTTTAATTATTTTATTCTCAGACAAAAAGAAAGGAAGATATGAGAGGTTATGTGAGAGGGCAAAGAGAAAAGAGAGGAGAGAAATATAAGTGTAAAGTGAGAGAGAATTTATGAGTGTTTGACTCAACTAATTGCATATTCCTAACGGCAGAAATCTAATTTTTAAAGACTCAGGAAGCAACATTTGGTGAGGGAAACCCCTAACCAAATCATATACCATTGGAGATGTTAAAATATTAATCCATTCCCACCCAGAGTTGCAGAGCCATTCACAGCCCTCCTCCACCCTTTGGGAGGAAAGGAGTCTGAGGGTGCATACAGATTGCTGCACAGGCTTTGTATTTGGCTGCAGGCAAATTTGGAAGCCAGGACAAACCTCTACCCAGTTCCAGTCCCACAGTCTATCCCACTGTGTTCCAGAGCCTCTGTTTTTTCTCAGAATTATTGGTGAGGCCTTTCCACCTACCTCAATGTGTTTTAGCCTCAAGGGTCTCTACCAGCCATGACAGTTCAGAGCACTCACCATCTGTCCTCATTAGGTCTTGGGAAGTCCGGGTTCCCTTTTCTCAGCTTTCTCAGACCTCTATGTTGCTGGTGTCTTCTAGGGTTAGGGTGGAGTTTTCCACAATGCAGCATATTTGTGCCATTGTTGGTACCTAATTATCTTAGGTTCTGTGTTTAATTCTTCAGTTCTTGTATCTCCTGGTTCCCAGGGGTCAGAGAGGCAGGAATCATGAATCTCCACCTGTTACATGGATAATATTGTCTGGGACATGTGCCCAGCAATGGCCACACCCTCGTCTTCTTCATGTGAGCAAACACTATATATATTGCTCTGTGCTCTGTTGTCATTGTCAATTCTGGATGATGTTCTGGTGGGGAAACTGGAGTTCCACCAGGGCTAGAGGATAGCACAGCATGTCTGAGGAGATTGCCTGGCTGTGGCCACCACCCTTGCCTTCTTTCCCTGAAAGTTTACTGTTCACGGTATGGTTAATTCTCTTGACTCAATCCAGGAACCTGCCAGCCATTTGAAGATGTGTTTGTTGTTATTATCATTGCAGATTCTGGGCTGGATCCTTGCAGGAAAACTGATGGCTCCTCCATGCTGTGAACAATGCCATGTATAGACCTATCTTAGGAGACTGCCTAATTTCTAGCTTTCAATTTTCTGTGTTACACTTATTTTCTCTCCTGTTCAGGGTTTATTCTGGTGGTGGGTAACTCCATCACCTCATGTACCTGGACTTTACCATTGGCACATATTTTGGAGCTGTGAATGGTGCATCTACATCTTCATTCTGGAAAACTTTATTCATTATTTGAGGGGGAGTCTTCTTGATGAGCAACCCTTATTTGTTATTTGAGATGGAATCTCATTGTCATAAAGTTGTCTATGCTGGGCTCTAATTTTCAATTCTCCTTCCTCAACATACCAGAATATTGGGATTACAGGCATGCACCACCACAAATGATTTATTTGGCCTTTAAAAAATAGTAGACCTAGTATTTTTCTCAGCTTTTTCAAAAGCTGAGAAATGTTTCACTGTGTTTCTCTGTATGCATATATATGTATGTATATGAAATATGTACCATATTGCCTTTATCCATCCTTTAATGACAAGATATTTGGGTGATTTTTATAGCTTGGATGTCATAAATTATGCTGCAGTCAACATGGAAATGCAGATCTTGATGGGAGGTGGTTTCATCTTTTCTAGTTATATATCCAGAACTGTGATAACTGGATCATATGGTAGTTCTATTTTTTAATTTATTTTAGGAACCTCCACACTTCTCATATTGGCTACACGAACCTGTATTCCCACCAACAATATGTTAGGGATCCATTTTCTCCATACCCACACCATCAGCTGCTTTCTCTTGTATTTTGATAATAGTCATCTTTACTGGTAAGAAGTAATACATCGTTATGATGGTGATGTTGATTTTCCTTATTATTACTGATGTTGAGCAGCTTTTCATATACCTATGTTCATGTATCTATATGTCTATATATTTTTATGTTTTCCCTGCAGAAATGTCTACTTATTTTGCTCATTTTAAAATTGAACTACTTTTTTTATTGAGTCGTGTGTATTCTTAATAAAGTGTGGTTATGTAGAGCTTACTGAATATCTAACTTATAATTCTGTTTTGCAGTTTTCATCCTTCCTTTTGATTTTTTTTGACTATTCCATTTGTTGTATGGGAAGCATTCACTTTGTGGTAGCCCTTTTTGTTAGTCTATTTTGACTTTAAGCTTTCGGCTTGAGATCCAAGAAATTATTGTCATGGTCAATGATTTGATGCTTTTCTTTATGTTCTAGATATTTTATATTTCAGATCTTACACTTAGTTACCTTATGCAATTTAAGTTGATGTTTGTGTATAGTGTAAAGTACAGTCCAACTTCATTATTTTTTGCATATGAGTATCCAGCTTTTTGAAGAACTATTTATTAATAATTTTTTTCCACTCCAGATTGAGGTTACTTAATGTACTTGTCAAAAGTTGGTGGTCTGCTTCCATATGAATGCATTTCTGGGCTTTCCCTTGATTCCACTGGTATATGTACCTGTTTTTACTCAGTACCACACTGCTGTTTGTTGTAGATTTATGACATGATTTTAAATCAGTAATCATAATGCCACCAATTTTGTTTTTTCTTTCTTGGTATTGCTTTGGCTACTTGAATTGTTATTGTGGTTCCATAAAAAGTTTAGAATTTTTCCTCTTTCTATTAAGTCTGCCAATGGAATTTTGATTGTGTTAAATCTGTATGTGCCATGGGTTGTATACATTTAACAGGATTAAATAGTCCCACCTATGAACATGAGGCATCTTTCCACTTACTTGTGTCTTCAATTTCTTTTACCACTATTTCATAGACCTAGTGTAAAAATTTTTTTACTTCTGTGGTTAAACTCATTCCTTGGCATTTTTAATGCTATCACAAGCAAATTTGTTTTCTGCATTTCAGGTCATTATTAAAATGTAATACTTTCTGAATGATTATTTTGTTGCTAGCACTGCTTCAAGTGTTGTTAAACAAGTATTGTATCATTTAACCTTCAAAAGAAGCTGACAAGTAGACACTATTATTAATAGCATTTTCATTCTGAGGTACCTCAGGCACAGAGGTTACCCAGTTGTGAAGTTGGGGAGCCCATGCTCTGCAACCCTGAGTTGTTCTGTCTCAGAACAGTAATACCAACCTCAGGGAACAAGTGGAGTTGCTTTAGCTTACAATCCCTCCCACTGATCAGCCAGTTAATGTGCTCTTACTCCCTACAAGAGCATCAAAAAGAAATACAAATTTTAAATTTGTCTTCACTGAAGTCATGAGTGAAGAACAGGAAAAGGAGAGAACTCATGTGAGTAGTAAGCACAGAATAGAAGACAAATTTTAGAAGCTAGGAAACATGCAAACAGAAGAAAACCAAAACCTAATTTAACAAGGAGGCATCACACAAGCTGGATATTTTGTATGATAGAGATATAGAAACTATGGGAACTGGGAATATAATATATGCTCAACAGTAAGGCATTCTTGGGGTGAAAATAGAACCATTTGAAAATCTGATTAAATCAACTAGATAACAGATACTGTCCTCATTTTATTTGGGACATTGGTAATGATAAGTATTAAAAACTAGTCCTTTCAGTAAGGTAAAGGTCAACAAAATGAATACAACTCAAAATTTACTTCTTTACAGCAAAAAAGATTAAACATTAATGAAGAGTTAGTTGGGTTCAAATGCTTCCATCTAGAAGGTGTACACAGAGAAGCATCATTCCCTTCCAACTCTTTCTACTTCATTTGCACTCCAGTTTTCCCACTCTGCTTCTATCCATTTCCATTCTGACCATTTCACATGTATGCCGCAACTCAGAAGAAGTAAATAAAATCAGATGTCTGTGTGCTCAGTCCTCCAGCAAAGGCTCCAAGCTGCTCTCTGCTTCTCCACTGTGAGCCTGTTAGTCAGCTGTGCATGATCCAATTCATGTACAAGCAACCTACCTGGGTGGCCTGAGCCTTTATTCTTTTCTGTGTTTCATTTTTCACAAATGAGCAGACACCTTTGTATTTTGTTATGTACTCTTTATTTTTAAATAAATGGTGGAATATATTTAGATACCCTGTTGAGTATTATTGCTTCACTTGGAGCTGCTATATGCTGTAATTCATTCCATGTAGTTCAGAGAGATTGCTTCATGGTTTTCTAGAATGTAACCGTGAGGATGTGCCACATTTCACTTACCTGCTCTCTCCTTATAGATAGGCATGTAGATTGTTTTTAACTGCAATGCAAATGACTGTGCAATGGATGAACATATATATATATATATATATTCATAATGTTGTGGTATACATGAGGATAATTTTATGAGTCAAAGTTAATAGCATATGTGGTTTTATTAGAAATAGCCAAATTTACCTCTAAAAATTCCTACTGATTAGCATTCTTACCAGCAATGTATGATCATAGTTGATTCCCTATAACCTTACCAGCAGTGAGTTATTATACATGTACAATTTCTACTAAACTAATAAGTAAATAATGTATGTGCTTCTTTGCTTAAACTATTGGTAAGATTTAAGCTTTTGCCTATGTGTATAAGCCTGCTTTATACCTTGTATTTGTGAGATTTTTTTCCTATGTTTTCTGAATTTTGTCAGCTTTTTGGCTTTATTTTTAATATTTCCTTCTCTATAGAGATATTATCCATTTGTAATACATTACAAAGATTTCTCCTTGTTTGCTAGTTGAATTTTGATTTTCCTTATGACATTCTTTGAAATATTATAATAAAATATGTCATTGAATCTATCAATTTTTTGTGGCCTTTGCAGTTGAAACCATATTTAGAAATCCTTTTAATACAGTAAAGATAAATTCTACTACTATGTCTCATAATATGCATAGAGTGTAGTTTATTTCATTTGGGTTCTTAGAGTCATCATTTATGGCCTGAAGAACAAATAAAATTTTATTTTCTAAGTAGCTAGGCAATTATTCTATGATCATTTATCAAGTAATCTACCTTTGTTTTTGTGGTTTGAGATACACTCTATGATATCTTAAGTTTCCATAGGTGTTTGGGATTTTTCTGGTCTGTGCTATTCCCCAGGTCTATTTGTTTATTCAGTAACACATCATTCCAGTCATGTAAGCTTTACAGCTTTCTAAAAAAAATCTAGTGGGATTAGATATTGTAAAAAAATCTATCCTGTGGTTTTTTAAATGTTTCCCTTCTATTCTTTCATGCTTTATTTGTCATATAAACTTTATTACAGATGTAAATTTGGCACAAAACTACATTTAATTCAACAAATGTAAGACAATGCAATACTATCATCTGCATAGAGAAAGAAATGGACAGTTTTGGAAGAAAATAATTGGGAACAATCATATGAGTGTTCACAGTTTAGGGGATAGTCTGATATTCTTCTTTAGTCTTGGTTTTATATTAAAGAGCAGTTTGCTCCTACCATTTAGAAAGTATACTACTGTTGAGATCCAAATTATGAAATCTATACATAAAAGAGCCATAAAAATGTTTTTGCTCAAAAGGATGGAGCAAAATGTCGTTGGATTTCTTAGCTGT
Organism: Hydrochoerus hydrochaeris; assembly: GCA_004027455.1. Taxonomy (NCBI): domain Eukaryota; kingdom Metazoa; phylum Chordata; class Mammalia; order Rodentia; family Hydrochaeridae; genus Hydrochoerus; species Hydrochoerus hydrochaeris. Next base: position 316,781 of record PVLA01001537.1, on the reverse strand, counting down.
TACATCTCTGTTAGTTATTTCAATTTGTCCTTCCTTCCCCTTCCTTGAGCTTCAGTCCCTGCTATTATCAGGGCAGCAAGTATTATGAGTGTCTAAGCTCAACTTCAGACACTCAAGTGTAATAATCTATATTTCTCAACTTCCAGTATTTAGAAAACATTCAAAGCAGTGACTTTGGTGAGGTACTGGCCTTGTACCCCATGTTTTGTCACACTGTAACTTATATAGTATGCATTTATTTTGAAAGAAAATAGCTTGGTTTTCTGTTTAGTTTTACCTGTGTAAAATAATTTAACTCTCACGTAGCTGCTTTTGAGTTACACCAAATCAAAGTCAGAACTTCTAAAGAAAACCAAGTTGACAATGCTGAAGGGAATTAAGCCTGTTATTTTTCTCCACTTTCATCGTGACTGATTTCTATAATTCTAACCTACTCAGGTGTTTCAAATTTGTAGACAATGCCTGGTCGGTGCTAGAAAAGAAAATGACATTTTTTGAGAGATGACTCAAACTTAGTGAGAGATGACTTTTTAAATCACAAAACTCTGTAAACAGCTGTTAGGTTGTGGAAAGGGAACTGTTTGAAAGAGATTTCCCTGAACAAAGTGTGTACGGATGACAGTCCTAGCCACTGAGACTGGTGTCAAAATCTAATTTAGTATTTTCTACTGTAATTTTAATTTCAGAGAGGAGTCTTTTCATAATGAACTTCTATGAAAAATTAAAGAGACCCAGTCTATATATTTGAAACAGATAATTTGAAAGTGTACTCCAAAATTACATTCTTTCATTTATTCCTAAAACTTATCTATCAAATATTCACAGCAGAATTTTCATGTACATCTTAAATTAAGAATAAAAAAATGTGACCCAGTGACATCAGCTGTAAATTCAACTCTATTTCTTACCTTTAAAAATATTGTTTTCCCCTCCTATTTTGTTTTAGTTACTTTTGTGTTACAATGCAGTTTCTTACACAATTTTAAGATATTGTTTCATACCATAAAATTTTACCTTTTAAAATATATATGTTGGTTATTTGCCCATCTTCAAGAAGTTGTGGTACCGTCACCTCTTGTCAAACTTCAGAATATTTTTTCATTCCTAAATGAAACTCCAGTTCTATTAGTGCTTCAACATTCTCTTCTTTCACCTCACAGAAATCCAATAACATACTGTCATCATGTATTTGCCTGTTCTGGTATTTGAAATCATATACATTTTCTTTGTGCCTGGCATTTTAAATTTAGCATATTATTTTCAAGATACATCCATATTGGAGCATGAATTACAACTTCGCTCTTTTTATTTTCAAATATTATTTATATATAGTCATATATACTATATATTATATAATGTATACTATATATGATATGTTATACTATATATGCTATTCATATATATAGTCATATATAGATCACATTCTACTTGGTCATGGATAAATTAATGAATATTTGGGCTCATATCAGAATCGGGCTATTATAAATCATGCTGTCATGAATATTTATGCATTAGTTTTTGTTTTTGTTTGGATAGGTGAATATTTTAATAGATCTTACATAGATAACCTATGAGTAGAATTTCTTGGTCATGGTAATTCTATATTTAATATTTTTAGGAATTTCTTATTTTGCAAAGCAATTGTACCATTTTATATTCTTCCTAGAAATATAAGGTTTCAGTATCCCTATATCCTCATCAATACTGGTAATTCTCCATATTTTAAAAATTAAAAACTGTACTCACCCTATTATATAAAAATAATGCTGTTATAGCATTCATTTGCATTTTACTAAAGGTTGGCCTAATGTTAAACAATCATGTCATGTGTTCACTGATTTTATATATATACATATATATAAAATTATAAGTATATTGACTTTTTCAAAACTTATTACTGTATAGTATAAGTAATTTATAGTAACATAATATTTATTATATAATTATATAATAAATATATAATATATACATATATTTCAATACTTATTGCTATATATAGTATAATATATAGTAACATGATATATATATATAGTAATAAATATTATAAAAATATTTAAATTGGAAAATATGAGTCTCCAGCTTGTTCTTTTCAAGATTGTTTTTTATCATTGTGCATTACTTGCTATAAAGATATATTTAAGGACTAGGTTTTCAACTTTAATTTCAGAAAAGTAGTTGAGAGTTTGGACAGTGAGTATGTTGTAGGTAAATTTGAGGTAGATTTCCATCCTAAAAATATTAAATCTTTTAATTCATGAATATGTGATATCTTTCTATTTATTAAGATCTTTATTTCTTTCTGTAAAGTTATTAATGAGTATTTTAGTATGTTTGGTCTTCCTGATTTTGGGGGGTGCCTGTAACCAAACTCGCGGCTCACACTTGCCAGCCAGGTGCTTTGCTGAGCTACATCCTCTTGCCTACACTGGTGTTGTTGAAATGGAGTGATTTTCTTAGTGTCCTTTACATATTCTTCATTGCTAGCTATAATGATTTCTGACCTTAACTACTTACAGTTAAAGGTGACATTAGAAGATGAAAGCACAGGCCTCCACAGAGGTGCATTCATTCAGACATTTGCAATAAATTCAGCTGTTCTAGGCTGACTTCACTTCTACAAACTTAGTACAATTTCTAAAGTTTCTGCATCTCCTTCAGGTTTGATTATTTGATATAATAATGCACAAAACTCAGAGACTGATGATACTTACTATTTCTGCTTCATTATGTAAAGAATTCAAATCAGGAGCAGCCAAAAGAAGAGATAAAACTGGACCAGTTTCAGAAGGTCCCCAAAGCAGATCTTCACTGTGTTCTGTCCACAAAGTCAGGACACGTCACACTTCCAACATATTGATGTGTCACCGAATGTAGAGTGCTAGTAGCCAGGGAAGCTCATCTAAGTGTTGAGCACAGAATTTTCCTGAGCTTTCATTATGTGGCATGCTTCCTTGAAATGTGCACTCTGTGTGCATCTGCAATGTAGCAAGTACTCTATTCACCAGAGAGGGTATGAAGAATGAAAATTGCTGGCGATGTTCTCAAAAGAGCATGGGTCACGACTATGAGAGTCAAAAACATAATAATTTAAATTATCTTTGTTTGAATCATAAAGAAGAAAGTAAAGGGAAAATTAAAGTTTAAAGAGAGTGAATAATCTCCAAAATAAATAAATAGTATAGAAAAAATATCATGATCCTGACAAAGTAGTCTCAGAAAATGATGTCAATTCAATTTGGAAAAGGCAGAAGAAGATGGAAACAGTGTGCTAACCTGGAAACACAGAATTTGGCTCCTTCTCTATTCTGTGCACTCCTTATATGACCTTTTCTTATTGACAGTTTTCTTATTGATCAATTCATCATTATAAATAATACTATACTATTAGCATGTTATTTTTCATAGTCAATGTGAGTAGGAACTATGATCAATTCTTAGACCAAGATCTTCCAGATACATGATTTTAGTATTTTTCTAGCATATTCTGGAGGTACCTACAGCAAGAATGCTTGTTTATATGCTGGCCTTGCCTACTTTTTAGTAAATAAATTTCGACAGCTGTTGAATCTCTGTTCTTCAGGTATTATTTTATCTGTAAACTGAGAAAAATATACTTCAAAAATTAGTTGTGAGGATTAAACAAAATAATATGTGTGAAGTATTTAGAGTCATACTCTACATAGAATAATCTTGTGTTAACTTTATGATTACTTATAATTATATATATATATGTATATATATATATATAATATTCTCCTTGGAATATCATAAAATAAAATGGAAAAGCTGCATTATAGAGTAGGATTAGGAGGATTATACTTAAAAACATGTAACAAGACAAAAATGATCCAAAAATCAATTATTTCTATATACTAAAAATGAACCCTCATAAAAGAAAATTAAAAAGTATTTCAACATGCAATAACATGAAAAATTATAACATTACTAAGAATAAAGCAGGGGAGGAAAAAACCATGTATACTAAAAACTATAAAACACTGATAAAAATAAAGAATAGTAAAATAAATGAAAATCATGTTAAAGGATTAGAAAATTTTATTATTAAAATTCAGTATTCTTCAAGCATATTAAGCATATTCCCTTCCATTATATCAATGACATTTTTTAAATGGAAAAGATTCATTCTAAAATTCATATGAGCTCTCAAAAAACTCAAAATATCCAAAAACATTTTGAGATGAAAGTAGGCTACTGCAGCAGAATAGAGTCCAGAAATAAGCACTAACATATATGGGACAATGTGCTTTAACATTGGTGCCAAAGCTCCTCAATAGTTAAAGGGCAGTTTCTTCAACAAACACTATTAGAATAACTGAGTATCTACATGAAAAAACAATAAGGCTGGACACAAACACAAAAATTAACTCAAAATAAATGAAAGACATAAAAGTTGCCACTCTATAAAACTTTTAGAAGAAAATACAGGAAAAAATCTCTGCAACATTGAATTTGACCATGATTTCATAGATATGACTCCCCAAGGTACAGAAAACAGAAGCAAAAATAAACAGATGGGACTGTACTGAACTAAGAATTTTTGTCATATAAGAATATTATCAACAGGGTGAAAAGATAATGGGAGAAAAAGTTTTTCAAACCATATATTACAATAAACAATTGATGAATTATATTTCTGATATATGGGGACTCTTAACAACATTAAATAATCTGATTTAAAATGGACAAAGGACTTGAATAGATATTTCTCCAAAAATGATGCATAATTGACCAACAAACATGAACAGACCCTGCAAAGCACTGATAATGAAAGAAATTCATATCAAAGCCACAATGAGATGCATCCTCAAATCAGTTGGGATGATCACTATAAAAATTCACAGAAAGTGAAAAAAACAGGTGTAGAGGTGGGATCTACAACATTGAAATCCTTGAAGCACTTTCTATAGAACAGTCTGTTCCTCAACAAATTATTTATTTTTCTTCCATTTTTCTTAGTATATGTTTGCAACACATACTAAATACATTCATTATAGGGAATTGGTACATATACATACTGCATCTTGATCCATTCTGCTTCCCCTTCTCCTCCCTCCCATGTGATCCATCAATTTGTCCTCTGGGTATTTAACCAGAGTAATTGAATACAGAATCTTAAAAAGATTTTTTCACAGTCATGTTTATAACTGTGTATTTCACAACAGCTGAGAGGTGGAAGCAACACAAAAGTCAATTGAGCGGTGCGTGGAGAGGAAAACTGGTATGACAAACAGCAGAATACTCTGCGGCATGGAAATAAAGAAAATACCAGCATAAGATCAAATATGCATGAACTTCGAGGACAATATGTTAAATGAAATGAGCCATTTGCAAGAGAAAAAATACTGTGGAATTCTTCTTATATGAAGTAACTAAAATAATCAAGATTATGCAAATACAAAGAAGATAGGAGATGACCAAGGACTGGAAGGTTGAGCGTTTTTTTTTAAAACTAATTATAAAGTTTCAGTTCTGAAAGATGGAGTTCTGTAGATCAGTTTCATATCAACGTGGCTATACTAACAACTATTGAACTTAAAGGTGGTTACAATGATCTACTTTACAGTCTAGTATGTGACCTTAATCTACAGTTTTGATGAAAAACATCACTTGCCTAGTATGAGGAATTGCAAATTTTTAAAAAATCAGGGAGTTACAAAGTATCATATTTTTGCACAAGAGAATGTAGAAGCTCTGTTGAAATAGTCTGGATGAGGTTTTTCTTAGATTAAGATACAGTCTTAGCTAGTTTTCATTTTTTTGTGTGTTTTATGTATTTTATCTTGTCTATGATTTTCACAGATATTTTAGTGAGACTTGAGATGGACTCTCTCAGAAGTTACTATCAGATTTTGAATCACCAATCACAGTAGTTATCCTCTTTTTATTTCTTAAACTAAAATCTAAGTGAAAATGGCTGTATAAGACTTAAGAGTTTCACATAAGAATTTGTTTCTGTCTTTCCTCTCCCAGTGCCATGTTCTTAGATTTATCAGATAGTGCCATATTGAAGAGAGGGACAAATTAATTAGCTGACTGGATCAAATGACAAATATAATTTTAAAACAATAAAACACTTTTATGATCAATAAATGCATCTATGAAAATTATAAATGCTTGCCTGACAGTGACTTAAAGTCTTCTCAGTTTCCTAATGGTTGGGATTATCCTTTTCTTTGTGACTGCCAGGTCTCTCTGGATCTGGCCTAGTGCCCACTACTTAATGACTGCTCAATTAATTGTTGGATGAATGCGAGGCTTCCAAGCTAAAAATCTGGCAATAGCAGAATGATTAATAGAATAAGAGAAGAGGCAATACTGTGTTCAAGGCTTGACCACCAAACCTGATTCAACAAAGGAACAAAGTGTAAAATCAATAAACTATATACCTCATATTTAAGAGAGAAATAGAAAAATGGTCACTGAGCTTTGGCAATCAAATTAAATGGAAGGATATGTTGGAAGATTTGAAGTATTTACCCTCTGCTGATCAAGCCAGAATGAAATAATAAATTTAAACAAGATCTGTGGATGAATTATATCTTACTTACTAGAATACACTGTTGAAATTCACCCTTATCCCATAAAAGTACTCATAAGTACAATGAGAAAAAAAACAAACAAAAAGACATTTATCAGAAAATTAAGGGCTGGGGATTTAGCTCAGCGGCCTAAGCACTGGCCTCTCAAGTACAAGGTCTTGAGTTCAATCCCTGGTACCAAAAAAAAAAAAAAGAAAATTAAAATTTGGTGATTGAAAAATGGCAAAAAATGACTTTAGGAACATTTTGAAAGCAAAAAAAAAAAAAAAAAGGAAAGTAAATAACTTACAATAGCCATGAGAGTATTCTTCAAAAAGTAGCACTTTGAAGAGGAAAATTATCTTTACAGAAAAGGAAAGAAACATTGACAGATGAGAACAGGCTGGCTTGGAATTTTGAAGGTCAAGGGCACAGTGAATTTTAGGTAGACAAAAAAAAAAAAATCAAAGAAAATCTGTAAGAGACACTAATGCCAGTAATAGTTTTCTTTCGTAGTATATCCAAGGCAGAAAACCAGAGAGAAAAATCACTTGGCAATGGTGGTTTGAAGAGTGCACTTGGGAATAAAAGGAGAAAGCATGAAGAATAAATAAAATCATCGTTTGGGAGTTATGGGAGGAAGACCTTAAAGGAATCTCCACTCCCAAATTACCTTCTAACAAAGACAGATCAGACAGCCTAGATCAAATGCCAGTATAGGATGGCTATGTCTTGTGCGTAATTGAAAAACTAGATGAAGACAAATAACTCAGCGTGATATCTATTCCAGTTCTTTTTTTTAAATCAAGAAAATGCCTGTGTTCTATTTCTTTTTGCATTTAGTTTCCAGCATGACAGTTGTTTACAACCAGTATCTCCCTTTGTCCAGGTTCAATACTGCTAGGTCACATCTAAGTGAGACATACAAAGGCAGCTGATCAACTGCTTTGGGATTCCAGCTATGATTCTGCTTTCTCCTCAACTTCCAAAATCTTAGTTGTACACTGTCTTCCAATGAGCATAGCCACTAGCTTTTTGAATTTTAGAATCTCCCTTATTCTGGTCTCTGTAAGTCTAGGCATTTGCATATATGTCTTCTGATTTTGTTTGCTCAGGTCTTGGTGCTTGGTAAGGATTCTGCTTTATCCTTCCCCTCTATTCAGTGGTCCCATTATCCCTCAGGTCTCCTAAGCCCTCTTCCATTAATTACTTGTCAAGAGAGTTTTAAAGGAACTCAGGAGTGAAATTGTGGAATCATTGGCATAAATACACAAGCTGCCATAAACAGGTCACTGTGCTGTGTGATTTTCAAGGCAACTCACAGCTTGAATGAGAAGAGTTTAGTGGGCTCAGGAGTTACAGACCAATGAGTCTGATTCTTTGTTAGTTGGACTGGTGGGATTTGTAACAAAGGAGTTTTCCACTGATCACTGAAGCCAGTGCTTCTGAGACTTTCCCAAAGAAGATTTACGAAGGCAGAGGATATTGAACAGTCTCACCCTGAACCCTAAGGAGCATGACTGAAGAAGTCTGCTACAAGTACAAACTGTGTTTTAAGTTTTGTATTTCACCTGACATGTTCCTGTAAATGTTGTATTCCAGTCCATAATAATCTTTTCCATAGGAGATAAATTATCTTTTGGATTCTTGTTGATGAATAAATGATATACCATGAACTATCAAAAATTTGTCAACCATATAAAGTTTGGTAGCAGGCTCAAATCTGAAGGCCAACTGCAAAAAGAAACCTTGACCTGGTATATATCTAAGAAGAATGGTGATTTGAGTAGCTTTTATCAGAGATCAGCTAGACAAAAGAGAGGAAAATGGGTGGGAATATTTTCTTTATTTTTCTTTTTCAACAAAAGAAAGTTTAGTTTATTTGAATGTTTCATTAAATAAGTCTACAAAGGTAAGAAACTGAAGCACAAGTGCAGTCTTACAAGAAGTGCAACACCCAGAGTTAGTGCAAAATGTACAATTAATGGCTGCTGGGAAGCAGTAGGAATGTTTTCTAAGCTATGATCTTACTTTTCCTTTACACTGAGTTGGACATTCATTGTTAATTTCATTATCTAGGAAGAGCTCATAATACCTGATTAAAAAGCAATAGCAAGAAATATAAAAGTCCTGCTGCTGATAAGTAGCAGAAGACCAATAGCATAACTCACTTGGTGTTCTCAGGCACTTTCTTCTCCATCCGACTTTTCTCAAAATGCCCAGGTCTATGAGATAGTTACTAGGATGGATGCCTCATTACATTGTTGCTTTTTTTTAATGATAGTTAAAAAATGTGTCCCTAATTGGTAAAAGCAACAGAAACCAGAGCTGTAAATGCAGCCTATGATTGTTATTTCCCCCAGGGCTCATTGCTGCTCTTTTTTTTGTGAATCATCCAGAAGGACACAAACTAAGACCAAGGTATTTGCCTTTTTCTTTTCCCCATCACCCAATATGGACCCTGATTAATTTAAGAGAGCATAAGTTCATTAACAAGGTACTTAGTAAAGTAGCTGAGATACAAAAAGGAAAGAGAACAGACTATAGTATTAAACAGAACTGTTGGAAATGCTTACCTAAGAATCTACCAATAGTAAAGGTATACTAAAGTCCATAGCAATTTTGTTGAGCAGTTAACTTGACCAGTATCATGGAGCTCAACTCTCAGCCTTTTCAAACTAACCTCAGATCAACACATGAATCAAAGTTGACATTATGCAGTATTTCTTAATCTTACTATCTGTGTTATTCTAGAAAACCTAAGAATGTCACAATTGCTTGAAGAACAACGTAGTAGTATCTGTTAAGAAGAAATGAAAACAAGATATGTATTTTTTTTAATTGGGATCTTGCTTTGTTGTCCAGGGTGGTCTTGAACTCACCTCATGATCTTCCTACCCCACATTTCAAGTAGCTGGAATTATAGGAGTTCAACATCACAGAGAACTGTGATGCATACTTAGACAGACAAATAACAGATACATGAATAGATAAGAGATTTTTAAACATAGGACTTCTTATAGCTAAAATAAACTACTGTTAGTAAAGTTAATATATAAGAGCTAACAAATTAAGAATTTCTATATGTACTTGTTCACAGAACTCACATTACCAAGCAGTTTTATAAAGATGAATTTTTTCCCCAGCCCACTTGATTGCTAATTTTATGTGTCAACCTATCTTGGCTAGGGTACCTGTGTGGTTACTGAAGCACTACACTGATGTTTCTGGGAAGGTATTTTGTGAATGTGAATTACATTTATAATCAGCTCGCTTTAAAGTAAACCATGCTATACTTAGTAATGTGAGTGGGCCTCATCAAATCAGGGAAAGAGCAAAAACTGACGTTTTCCCTGAGAAGAGGAAAATGCCTTAAGACAAACATAGACACCCTGGATGAATTTTCAGCTTTCAAGTTTACCTTCAGATTTTGTATTTGCTAGTCCCCCAACACTTGTATAAGCAAATTCCTTAACTTAAATCTTCCCCTCTTTTTCATACATATGTGAATATCTAGAGACATATAGATACATACATAGATAAATAGATAACGTTGTGGTTTCTATTTCTCTGCTGAATTCTAAGTGATACAAAGACTCAGGGAATTCCCTTGATAGAGGAGGCATCAGACAATTCAGTTTACCTAAATATAATTGATAGGGTACAAACAAGTTTAGATCTAATCAAGTTCAAGAACTTGCATATTCTAAGTATCTCCTAAAAAAATAGAACAGATTTTATAACTTTCGTGGCGAAATGATCTTCGCTACTCTTCTTTCAACTGAATTAGGAAAATATCCTCGGAGCTAGTTTCCTGGCTTTTATTCTGCATCGTTGTACACCTACCCAATTTCCAGATGATCCATGACATCTTTGAAATAAGAATTCAATAATAGTTATAGTCATTACCCTTGAAATGCATGGGATCCAACTTTACTTACTTTTCAGGGTTATCTCACTCCAGTCTTTTCATTTTTATTTTATTTTGTTTTGTTTTATTTTATTTTATTTTATTTTTTGATACTGGTGATCAAACTCCTGGAGTGTTCTACTGATCTACATCTTCAGGCTGTTTTTTAGTTGTAAGACAAGGACTTACTAAGTTGTTCAGATGGGACATAGACTTGTGATTTTCTTGCCAAGCATTCCTCAGTTCTGGAGTTACAGGCACAAGCTCTTTTGTTTGTGCTGCTCTGGTATCTAGTTACAGGTATCTTTGCAATGTCTTATGATGGAGTATTTTTTTCCTGCTTTTTATCTACTCTGGAGCACTTCTATTCATTCTGTAGTGAGGCTCCAGTATCACAGATTCACGGGCAATTCCTGACTGATGTTGGCAATGGCAAAGTCCACAATTAACATGCTCTCTGGACCTCATAATTCTTTGTAACTGTTATCACAGATAAAACTTTGCATACAATTACTATAGGCTTTATGTTTTTCTCCTCAACTAGATTGTAAGCTCTATGAGGCCAGAATCAGGACTGTTTTTTGTCACTTTCATATTCCCAAAGTTTAGCACAGAGTATGATATATAACATATATGTAGATATATGTCTGTAAAATATATATCTATAGATATATAGATATAGATTATGTAGATTTATGTATATAGTTCTATGTATATATATTCTCCACCAAAGCAAAAATTTGATAAAAAAGTAGATTTATGAAACATCCAGCTGGAATCTAGGAGTAGAAAGACAACATTATAAGCACCCAAATTTGAAAAATATATGTAAAATTTTTCAGTATTATTTCTATTTATTTAGATAAAATGGATTGAAGAAAACATGCCACTTTGATTCCATTTTATGCAGTAAAGTCAGAGAGTTAAATTTTAAGGATATAAGACACCCTGAATTTAGGTAAGTTTTACGTAGTTTTATTGAGAAAAGATTATGTTCTTTAATATGATGCTCAGTGCAATGTACTCCTGTATCTGATATGAAGTTTTGCTTGGCAATCAGTAGAGAAAGGAAATAGAAAAGAAGTGTCTTAAATCAATGAGAGAGCTGCTGATTCACACAATGTAAGAGTTTAATGGAGGCTTTGGCCAGCACATGCAATGTTACTAAGTGCATGATACTGGCATGCTTGGTGTATTAGCTAAGCTAATATCTTAGATTGAAAAATAAAAGAGAGAAAATATCAGTAGAAGAGGCTGAGAGTGTTTGTTCTTCTCAGATGCTTCAGTAATTTTTAAGAAAAAATAATATCAAATATGTCTTAGAGATATGGCTTATAAAATACCTCATGGTAAATCTAATATACTTTATGATTAATATAATTAATAAAATATCAAATTATAAAGGCCATTTAATTTAACTTCCCACCTTCTTTTAATGGAAAGGTTCATAATCACTCAAAGGAAGTGATTATTATGAGTATTTGTAGTTATTATTGAGTTCACTGTATAAAGAAATGTGTGGTTCAAGCAGGTCTGACCACTCAAAAAAACTTCTCTTTTTAAAAGAAATTATATCTGTATATCTGTAATTTCAATCACTGAGTGCAATTCTGGATCTTCAGAAAATAAGCTAATTTTTCTCGCACACATCTTTACTCTTTCTGGTGAACATGAAAGTTGACAGTGACTCTGATTTTCTTTAGGTGAAAAGCTTACATGCATTCTAAATTGTGTTCTTTTCCTTCTATAACCTTCTCTACTTCTAAAGTGTCTTCCTTAAATACATCAGTAAGAATTGAACATAATACCTATATTTTCTGGAAAGGATAAAATAGAATTGAATGAATACTTCAGCTCAACTGGAGATTGTGATCCTGTTAAAATTATTTATGCTTCTAGGTTATATGTTCCTTGGACCTCAGTGATAGACCTCGGTAAAGGTTTTAGGCAGTTTAGATTTTCAGCTTTTACTCTTTATTCACTGTTAGATTATGTTTCTTTCTCTGAGCTTATGCAATCAACTCAGTTTTTTTTAAAGCTATTTATTTATTCACGTAAATAGTGGCCATTTTTCTAGCTATGATATCTTTAAATCTTTATTTGAAGTTAAACACCTTATCAGTGTCTTCAGTATTCCTCTATGTTAGATTGATAACAATGTGAATTTGTACCTTAGTCCAAAATTGTGGTAAAATGCTGATTAGGACACAAGAGAGTTGGAGAACAAATCCTCCCTTTAGGTACGTAACTACTATTTATCTATATTCTATGTATAACTGGCCCTGTAGGTGGGAATTTATGTAACTGTACCATTTTCTAGTTCACATATCTTGATTTCTCTATCAATTCTAAAATACACTTTATCACACTCTGCTGAGAGTTAATGGTGAAGGTTATTTAAAAAAATCTTTGAAGTACAGAAGACTCTGGTTCAGCTACAGCTGGATAGCTCTGGGGGCAGAGCTACAGGACATCATTAGGACCTGGTCTCTTTCTGCCTTAGATTTTCTCTGCTGCATTTGCTCCCATTCTCAGTCAGGTTCCCTCTATGTGGTAGTGTTTGGCAGATATGAGGTGTGTATATATATATATATATATATATATATATATATATATATATTTGTAGTCTACAGACAGCAGAAAAAGAAACATCTTTCAGTTGTCAGCATTCTCTTTGAACATTTCTATTTGTATCTTATGCTGATTTCTGAACAAATTGCTATAGGGAGAGAAATGCAATATTATCTTATGTTATAATGTCTATATAAAATAATGGTTTCTAACACTTAAGGTCATAGTATATAGCACTTTGACAAATACATATACCCATGTATATGTTTCTTTTTTTGCTTTTCTTATTATATCATACTAAACAATTTTTTAAAAGTAATAGTTGTTGAAATTTATTTTAAAGGAGTGATCATAAAGTATATATTTGCCATCACTTTCTTTTGTATTTTTCTCATTTTTTCCCAAAACATTTAGTTATAGAAAATTTCAATCATGTATAAAAGTAGGTAGAATAGTATGATTAATTACATCAAATAAACCCAAATGGAACTAACACTGAACAATTAACAATCATTAACAGTCTAGTTTCATTATTGCCAGCTACTCTCTTAATATTATTTTAAATTTATCTCAGATATATTATTGCTTACATTGTAGACATACAACTCTAGAACTCTAAAACATCTTCTACAAAGTAACTGTTAAATTATAATAATTCTATCATATCATCACTATTCCTTAATATTCAAATTTTAAATTGCTAAAAAGTTATGATTTATTTTAATAATGTATGGTTTTCAGAATTCAAGTAAGTTTCAAAATTTATGGTTTTGAAATATTTTATTAGTATGTATGGGCAAAACATAATGATTACATTCAGCTTTTAAGTGTCTAACTCTAGGTTTTCTCTTTGTTTTCTCAAAAGCTCATTGTCTTCCTTTCCATTTACAAAATAAATTTATTTATTTATTTACTTTGCAATATGGTTTCTAGATTCAAGGTTTGCTAATTACACTTTTTGTCGACATTAGCATTTCTTATTTTCTGGAAATCAGTAGTTTGACTTAGGCACTTGATGATGTTGAGTATCAGTGTTCTCAGCATGAGTACTTGGTAACTGATGTTGTCTTTTTCCATTAGGAGGCTCACAATGCCTGGCTTCCAGCAACCATTGATATTACTGTCCAGATCAATTACTGTTGCATTTGGATATTTTACTTCTTTCATTCCTTCATAATTTATTAGCCAGAGAATATTGTAAGAAGAAACTTCACTTTATCTTGATTTGGTTATTTGGGAGTCTAAATGTAAGAGAAAGCACAAATGCCTATTTCATTTTTTAAAAATATTACTCTAATGCTTTTAATTCAAGTAATAAATTGACAGTAGCAGAGTAACAACTGAGTTTTTAAATAAATTTTATCATTTTGATTAATAGTTGAAGGACATTATATGCTTTAATTCATTGCTGTTTTTGTTCTAATTTTTGCTAGAATTTCCCTGTTTTTAATAGTGAGAGTCTTTTAAAATTTGTTCCTGAGTTCATCTGATGCCAATTGAGTACTGTAGTCTTTAGTAGTTTTCCTAGGTATACTAAAATATTTCAGATTCATACAGAAATGAATCAACTATTTTCTCTATGAAATTTTGTTTCCTTTTGGTGTCAAGTTTTTATTATAGACTAAAATCTGCACAATAGAAATGCATATTGCTACTTTATTGGTGGTTGATTTAAAGATTTAGTGAATAAAGCTAGGTAATATTTAGAGCATAAAATATATCTTAAGTTTATTCTGATACTGCCATTGCAGCAGAAAGCAGAAACATCAAAACAACACAGGATATAGAGGCATATTTACTTACTTAGATGATCATTGATCGGAATCATTCCCAGAATGTCGGTCTCTGATAGCTGGTGGTCTAGATTTTTTATGTGATACACGAGCAGAAGGTATAAGGGTGAAACAGAATGGATTGGCAGCTCTTCTGTTTAGCTAGCATTGTGAGATCATCGGCTACAAGGGTAGATTAATGATCATCAGTTTATGAAGCTTGGTACAGTGGTACAGTCAAGCATTATGTATGCTCAGTTATGCTCTCATAGTTACAGGAGTCAAGAAAGTAATTATAAAGCCATGAGGTAGTTACAGAGCTAGGTAATTTCAAAAGAACAAAATTTTAAAAAGAACAATTTCTCTCATACAGTTTTTCCTTTTCACCATGAGTTTCAAAGTTAGGATGATGGCATTTTCACCTCTTATATTCTTCCTCTTTCATCTTGACTTTTTAAAAATCTGTGACAGGAATTACAGCTTTAAATGATGCTGGAAATGATAGGATGCTCCTTAATTACTCATTTACTTTATCCCCTAATACACAGACAAGATGGTCTCAATGCAATCAATCAGTAGTTCAGGGGTGCAATCCAGCTAGCCATGCAGCAGGTTCTGGAGATTCTGAACTCTGCCCAGCCAAGAGCAAGTCCTTGGTACCCAATACTGGAGGTGCACCCAGGCTAGCTGCTTTCCAGAGACTCTGAACTCTTCCCAGCCAGATGCAACACCCTGGCTGTGCTACACTCTGGGGGAATGCTCCAGCTAGCCCCCTGGGTCATGGAGGTTCTAAACTCCATCCATCCCGGTGATAGGCCTTGGCAATACACTCTAGGGTGTGCTCCTGCTAGCCACTGTGTCCTGAAGTTTCTGAGCTCCACCCAGCCAAGTGCTAGCCCCTGGCAACAACTCCCTGCTAGATGCATAGAGGATCCAAGCTCTGCCCAGCCCAGCCTAACATCCCAATGCAACCTAGCTCTGTATATCAGGGAAATTCCTGGCCTGCCGCATAGGTCACAGAGCACAAGGATCCAGCATCATAGTTCAGGGGTGCACCCCAGCTAGTCCTGAAAATATTGGAGCATTGAAGCTCTGCCCAGCACACAGTTTTAGTGCAAACCATTAGGAGGATGCCTGGCAAGCCACATGGGTCTGAGAGGAAAATGACAAAATGAAAGAATAAGATGCAGTCCAGTCCTCTAGCCCACTGAGCACAAACCCAGGAAACATTGAAATGGAAAACACTGGATGGAAATTGCAAAACTGAACTTCCTGAAATGATAGCAACTGAAGAAAAGAAACAACTCCATGAGGCTATAGAAGATATCAGATCAGAAATAAAAATCTCAGATAAAAAAAGAAACAACAAACATTATGAAAGAAATGCTGTGGGTATCTAAAGATGATCTAGACAGAAAAATAGAGGAACATAAGAAAATGAAGGCAACCTTGAATGAACAACATAAGACCAGATTAAAATGCATGAAACAGATCTAAAGGGATATTCAGGAAAATAAAATTTCTACTGAAAACTGGCAAAAACACTTGAATGAAGCTGAAGATAGATTCTCAGAACTTGAAGCCAGGATGGAAGCTTATGATCACAGAAGAAAAGATCTCTTAAAAATAACAAGGAACCAGGAAACAATGATTCAACAGCTGCATGATGATGCAAAGAGAAACAATATAAGACTAATAAGTGTCAATAAAAAAGCAGGGGTCAACACAAATGACTTAGGAACATTATTTACAGAAATAATTTCAAAATTTTTACAAACATGGGAAAAGAATCTGATATAGAGATAAGTGAGGCATATAGAACCCCATAACCAAACTAAATCTTCACCCAAATATAAAAATAATTAGGATATCAGAAATTTAGCACAACAACAGAATACTAAAAGTGGTCAGAGAAAAGAAACAGATCATCTATGAAGGAAAGCCTATCAGATTCAAGGCAGACTTCTCAACACAAATTTTCAAGTGAAGAAGAACTTCAAGTAAAGTATTTGAAGTCCAGAAAGAAAATAACTTGCAACCCAGATTGATGTACCTTGGAAACTATCTTTGAAGATTGATGGAGAAATAAGATACATCCACAACAAAGAACAACTGATGAAATTCATGACCACCAAACCAACACTAGAAAGAGTATTGAAAGGCACTGTAGAAAGAGACAAAGATAACTACAACCCTAAGAACAACATCAGGAGGAAACCACGAAGCAAAAAGTTAAACAGAAAGAGCAGAAAACAAACAACAGAAAGATAACATGACAGTGATATGTAAGTACATATTCATTATATATGCATCAATGTAAATGGTCTCAATTCACCAATTAAAAGAAACAGACTAGAGCTGGGGATTTAGCTCAGCGGCCTAAGTGCCTGCCTCAAAGGTACAAGGTCATGAGTTCAATCCCTGGTACAAAAAAAAAAAAAAGGTAAAAGAAACAGACTAGCAGAGTGGGATTAAGAAACAAAATTCAATGATATGCTGCATAGAAGAAACACTTTTAACTGAAAAGGAAATTCACAGACTAAAAGTCAAGGGATGAAAAACAATACTGCATTAAACAGGAACTGAGAAAAAAGCAAGGGTAGTTATTCTGTTTGGAGAAAATATACACTTCAAACCAAGAATGATCAGAAGATATAAAGAAAGTCAGTATGTACTTGTTAGGGAAGACTTGAAGAAGAAAAGATTACAATAGTAAATATATATGCACCAAATATGGGAGCACACAGTTATATAAAACAAATATTAATAGAAATGAAAAATCAAATAAGCAACAAATACAGTTATAATGGGGGAACTTAACACACCATTGTTACAGATTAACCAAACAAAAAATCAGCAGAGAAATAACAGAACTGAATTAAACTTGTGAACAAATGGACCTAGTAAATGTATACTGAGTGTTCCACACAACATTAGAATACACATTCTTCCCAGCTGCACATAGGTCATTCTTTAAAAAATATCATCTACTAGCCCTCAGAACACACTTAAATAAATGCAAAGGAATTGAAATAATCCCATGCATATTATCTGATCACAGCACAATAAAAGTGGAAATTAATGACAAAAAAACCCCACAAGAAACTCATAAACACATGGAAATTAAATAACACTCTCATAAACACTCTTCTTATCTTTTTGGGCCATAAAAAGATAAGAAGAATTAAACAATATCTACAACATAACAAAAATGCAGATACAAATTACCAGAACCTGTGGGACACAATGAAAGTAGTACATAGAGGGAAATTTATAACATTTAATTCTTGCATCAGGAAAATAGAATGAACACAGATAAATAATCTAACACTGCACCACAAACTTCTAGAAAAAGAAGAGCAAGTCAAGCCCAAAGCTGAAAGAAGGGAGGAAATGATAAAGATCAGAGCATAAATTAGTGCAACTGAAACTAAGAAAACAATAAAAAGAATTAAGGAGTTAAAGAGTTCATTCCTTGAAAGAATAAATAAAATTGATTTACCCCTATCCAATCTCATAAAAAAGAGGAAAGAAAAAGCTCAAATCCATACAATAAGAAATGAAAATAGTGAAATCACTACAGACTGTGTAAATATAGAAGATCATCAATACCTACTGCAAATGCCTTTACTCTCACATTTTCAATAACACAGAAGAAATGGAAAGATTCCTAGAAACTTATGAATTACCAAAGCTGGATCAAAAAGATATAAAACTGCTGAATAATCCAATCTTATTTAATGAAATTGAAAATGTAATTAGAACCTTACCAGAAAAGAAAAGCCCAGGTGCTGATGGATTCACTGCTGATTGCTACAAGAAATTTGGGGAAGACTTAATACTGACAACATCAAAATCTTCAATGAAATTGAAAAGAAAGGTTGGATCCTGGGAAGATGGCAGAACAGTAAACGGCAAAGTAAACAGCCTCTCTGGGAGAAAGAGTTCAGATGCTGGAATATAGCATTCTGGAGAAGACAAGAAGGGGGAAGTGGGTCCCTATGACCCAGGAAGAACCTAGAGTGAGAAATGAAGCCCAAAGAGAGAATAAAAAAAGAAAAACTGAAACAGAATAAGGAGGTAGCTGACAGTGCTTTCACCCAGAGCCGGAACCACAGTGTGAGAAGCAGTGTTGGAACCAGGGGATGCATTGTCACAGTGAAACTGGTGGCAGGCAAGCCCAAAGGCCTATTCAGGGAGATGTGGTGGCAGAGGGGAGCAGCAGACTGGAGAGCTTCACTGGCTGGTGGTGAGTGTGGGGGGCTCCATCCTCCTGCAGGAGTGGACAACTGGCCAGGGACCATTTTGGAGTCAGTCAGGATAAGCCCAGAACCAGGCCTGCAGCCAGCTTCATTCAGCCACTCCTAGCTCAGAGCAGACTGGTGGAAATTGTTGGATTGATTTCCACTCCTGTGTGCAATCCAAAGTCACAACTGAGGTTTCCCTAAAGCTATCCCCAACCAATTCCACCCACCCTCTGTATACTAATGTGATGAGGGCTCCCTGCCACTTACCAGCTTGGGAGTGAGACTCCAGCCTGCATAATCCCTGCATACTCCAGTAGCCACTAGCAGACTGGGAAAAGCAGCAAACAGCACTATTCTAGTGCACCCAATTGTTACCATCAGATATCCCTAGCCAGCATGCTTCAGAAAAATTTTAACCAACACAGGAAGTGCTGGGTACCCCACTACCCATTGTCTGGAAGAAACCAGAAACATGATAAGAGGAAGAAGCAAAAGGAAGTTTCTGGCCTCCAACCCAAGCAGTACTGGTCCAGGAGATGTAAACATGGATTTCTGAAGCAATAGCAAGTGAAATAAAGAAACAAATTCATGAGGCTATAAAAGAACTTAGAGGGAATTAGCTCAGTGGCATAAGCACCTGCCTTGTAAGCTCTTAGTAGTGAGATCATTCCCTGGTAACCCCCCCCCAAAAAAAGAACTTAAAACAGAAATACTATCACAGGTAAAAGAAGAAATGAGAAACATAATAAAAAGAATTGCTAAACACCTCTAAAAAGACACAGATGGAGGAATAGAGGAGCATAGAAAAATGAAAGAAACCTTCAATGAAGAATATAAAAAGATTTAGAATACATGAAACAGAGTCAAAGAGATTACCAGGAAATTAAAAACTCCATTGAAAGCTGGCAAAACTGCTTGAAAGAAACTAAAGATAGACTATTAAACTTTGAAGACAGGTTTGCAGCTTGAATTCTGAAAGGAAATGTCTCTTAAAAATAACAGGGAACCAGGAAGTAACAATACAAAGGCTAGAAGATGACAAGAGGATATATAACTTATGAATAAAAAATGTGAGTGAAGAAGCAGGGCTCAACACAAAAGAAATACAGAGGCTATTTACAGAAGTAATTAAAGAAAACTTCCCAAGCATAGGAAAAGGAAATGATATCCAGATATACGAGGCATATAGAACTCCAGCCAGCTATAACCAAAATAGATCTACACCCAGAAATATAATAATCAAGATCCCAGAAATTCAACATAAGAACAGAATATTAAAAGCTGTCAGAGAAAAGAAACAGATCACCTATAAAGGAAAACCCATCAGAATCATGACAGACTTCTTGACATAAACCATCAAATCAAGAAGAACTTGGAGTCAAGTATTCCAAGTCCTGAAAGAAAATAACCTCCAACCCAGATTGATGTACCCTGAAAAACTATTTTTCAAAATTAATGGAGAAGCAAGATGCTTCCATGACAAAGAGGAACTCGGGGAGTTCATGACCACCAATCCAACTCTACAAAAAAATACTGAAGGACATTCTAGAGAGAGAGAAAGAGAAAGAAAAGACCATGGTCTCAGAAACACCTGCAGAGCAGGGCAGACAGTGGATTAAAGGGGAAAAACAGACAACCAGTGGCAGAAAAATAGCATGGCAGAGGTGAGGCAGAGAAGGTTGGCCATAATCACTAATATAGATGGCCTCAATTCACCAATAAAAAGAAACCCAGGAAGAGTGGATCAGGAGATAGGGTCCAGCAATATGCTTTATAAAGAAATACATTTAACCCAAAAGAGAGTTTATAGACTGAAAACCAAAGACAAGAAAACAATGCTTTATGTGACAGAGAACCAGAAAAATGTGAAGGTAGCTTGCTCATCAGCTGCAGATTGGTTAGAAAGCCATGACACTTTTATACAATGGAAAACTACTTAGTTATAAAGACAGAAAACCTGGAGGCTCTTGTAGGCAACTGAATACAACTTGAGACCATACTGGGGGTAAAAATGTTCAGAATCACTTAGGTGAATAGTGGGTTACTTCCCTAACATAAAAATTAAAGGAGTTAGTGGAATCCAAAATGTACAATACATCCTATGAAGGTGAAAGGGGAGAAATTTTCTACAATGGGAAGGCAGTGGCCATTGTTTAAATGGGAAGGCAGTAGTCATTGTTAATCTATTATCATGATTTGAAACAATTTGAAATTGTTTCCACTGTTCTGTTTAGTTTGGTTTTATTCTGTTTCATTTTGTCTACTTCTATTAGATTTGATGGCATGCACAGCTATTCCAAAGATAGCAGGATATATTATTGTAACTATTTTTTATTTCCTATTAGCTTGATTTTAAGCCCTGTATTACTTTCACTGTTTTGTTTTGACTGATTTCTATTCTATTCTGCTTTGTTTGATAGTTCAAGTCTGAGGGTATGGGCAACTACTTTGAAGACAATAGATACACTATGATAATCATTCTGGTTTGTCTATTGTCTTCTTTTGAAGTCCTATAATGTCTCCAATGTTTTCTTTTTATTGGTTTTGCTCTGCACTGTTTTGCTCTATTTTATTATGCCTGATGATATGGGCAATTCTTTTGAAGACAACAAGAGGCATTATGGTATCCATTATTGATCTCCTTGTGTTTTGCTTTTAAGTCATGTACCATGTTGATTCTTTTGTTTTGATTGACTCTATTTTGTTTTGTCTCATTTGGTTTTATTCTCTTCAAAATAAAATTTTAAAAAAAGAAGTTGGAAAGGAAGCATTTCTCCCCAATTCGTTCCAGGAAACAAGTTATTTTCCTAATAAAAACCAGACAAATTCCAACCAACTAAGACAACTACAGGCCAATCTCCCTAATAAACATAGATGTAAAAATCCCTCAGTGAAATACTGGCAAACAGAATGCAGTGAGTCATCAAGAATTTTATACACAATGACCAAGTGGGATTTATTACAGTAATGCAGGGATAGTTCAACATATCCATATCAGTAAATGTAATACATATCAATAGAACCAAAGATAACAATCACATGAGCATCTCAACACATATAAAAAAACTTTTGATAGTCTAACATTCATTCATGACAAAAACCCTACATAAAACAGATAGATGGTCTTTACCTTAATCTATGATGGTCTTTATCTCAAAAGTCATCTATGATAAACCAATAGCCAGCATCATATCAAATGTCAAAAACTGAAACCATTAACTCTAAAATGAGGAATAAGACAAGGCTATTCACTATCACCTCTCTATTCAATATAGTGCTGGAAGCATTAGCCAGAGCAATTAGACAAGAGAGAAATAAAAGTAATAAAGATAGTAAAGGAAGTAGTTAAATTATCATTATTTGCATTTAACATGATATCTACATAGAAGACCCCAAAACTCTATTGAAAAACTTCTAGATGTAATAATCAAATTCAGTCCTGTAGCTGGATACAAATTCAACACGCACAAATCAATAGCATTCCTGTATGCAAACAACAAACTCACTGAGAAAAATCACACCATTTCTAATAGCATCCAAAAAATTGAAATCCCTAGGTATCAATCAAAAAAAGGGAGAGTAAAAGATCTGTATCTTACAAATTACATTACTCTGAAAAAAGAAACAGGACTTCAGAAAATCAAAAGGCATTCCCTCTTCATGAATAGGAAGAACAAACATTGTGAAAATGGCAATTCTTCCAAAATTTTATATAGATTTAATGTAACTCCACACAAAATACCATTTTCATACCTCACAGATCTAGATAAATCATCCCTAAAATTCATCTGGAACCAGAAGAGACCTAGAATAGCAAACACAATCCAGGGCAATAAAGGTATGGCAGGAGGCATCACATTTCCTAATTTGAAATTATACTACAAAGCTACAGAGATAAAATCAGTATGGTACTGGAATAGAAACAAACCTGAAGATCAACAGAATAGATTAGAAGATACAACTTCAACTACAAACACCTTATCTTTGACAAAGGGGCCAAACATGTTCACTGGAAGAAAGACAGCCTCTTTAATAAGTGGTGGTGGAAAAACTGGCTTTCCATATGCCAAAAATCAAAAGTTGACCCATGCTTATCACTATGCAATAAACTAAAGTCAAAATTGATCAGAGATTTAAATATTAAAACAGAAACACTGAATCTGCTGGAAGACAAAGTAGATAGAAATGTTGAAGACATAGGGTTAGGCAGAGAGTTCGTGAATAAAAATCAAACTATGTGGGAAATACTTCCCAGAAACAACAACTGGGATCTTATCTTATTAAAAGTTTTTGCATGTCAAAAGAAATCTCAAACAGAGTGAAAAAAAAAAAAAAAAACAACCTCATGAATTGTGAAAGTATCTTGGTCAACTGCCCCTCACACAAAGAATTTCTATCAACATTTAAAGAAATTTTAAAAACAGGCCTCCCAAACTCATTCACCCAGTCAAAAAATGGGCATCTGAGATCAATACACACATCTCAGCTGAAGAAATACAAATGATAAATAGATATATAAAAAATGCACACCATCATTGTTCATTAAAGAAATGCAAATTGAAACAACACCAAGATTCCATCACATTCCAGAAAGAATGGCCAGAATCAAGATATCAACCAATAACAAATACAAGAGGGGCTGTGGGGAAAAAAGAAATATTTTCCACTGTTGGTGGAAGAATAGGCTGGTGCAACTGCTGTGTAAATCAGTGTGGAGATTTGTCAAAAAGCTAGGATTAGAGATTCCATTTGACCCAGCTATCCCACTTCTGTGCATTTTCCCAGAAGAATTGAAAACATCATACCACAGTGATATATGTGCACCCATGTTTAGCACAATTTGTAATAGTCAAACTTTGGAAACAACCCAAGTCCCCATGAATTGAGGAATGGATGGTATTTTTATGCAATGAGGTGTTACCCAGTTATCAAGAAAGATTGCCTCAAGGACATGACTTGAGACTATGCTCATAACTGAAATAAATCAAACTTATATGGGTATATACCATATTGTGTCCTCAGTGTAAGAAACTGAAACGGTATATATGATCCAAAGTCTACAATAAAAACTGTGTAAGAGTAAGATACCATTCAAAGTGGAAAAGTAACTTGGATAGGGGAAAAGAGGAAAAAAGGAAGGGAAAAGGTAAAAGACATAAATTGACATATATACACATAAAATAGCTAAAATGGCTATACTATTAATTGTATTAGCTATTGAATAAGAACTGTTTATACTCATAGGATTAGATATCCTAAATCTAGTAATCTAAGCAGTCATTTTGAAGGTAATAATAGGCAATATTTCAAACTTTGCCAAATTCCTATCATGTTATTCTGTAAATCTATACTGCTATTTTTTGGATTTGTTTTCATTGTTTGTCTCTTGTTTTGTTTTTTTCTGTCTTTTTTTTCTCTTAAATAAAAAATAAGAAAAAAGTAAATAAAATATTTACATTATATTGTAGTTTTTATTTCCTTTGTTTTCTTAATTTAGCCATCTTCTCTTGATTCCCTACTATTAGAAAAATTGGAATCAACTAATCACCACTTCTTGCCACTCTTTCATTGTATGATCTGAAGTAATATTTCACCCTAGATAAAAGATGTCAGGCAATCTGTGAAACTATTCTACTTTCACATTTTCTTTCCTTCATAATCCTTTTTTAAAAAATATATTTTCCCTACATTATCACATACCATTGCATATCTTTACATTATTGCATACCATTATTACATCACATTATTACATACCTTGTTCTTTCCTTAGAATCTTACTCTACAGTGAAATAAGGGTTTAGTGAGAATTACTCTTCTTTTGCCTTCATAAAACTGCCTGCTTTGTTCCTAACAGTTAGAATAGAAATAAAGGCCTATTTTATAGTTACTTTTGTTATGTTAGATGAATTACTGCAGTTTCTTTTGCTGCAAATCATTAGTGTCAAAAATTTGATTAAGATATTTTTCTAAGTCTTATAAATTACATAGAACTTTCATCCTGAATGTTCAGAACTTTTTATTTCTTTAAAATCATATGCATTCATTAGACTGTGTCTTAATGTTTAACATTTCTCTTCCTCTTCCTTTGTCTCTTCAATCTTTCTCTCACTCTCTCATTCTCTCTCTCTGCCTATCAATCTCTCTCTCTCTGTCTCCCTCTCTCTCTGTCTCTATTTCTCTGTCAAATTCCCCTCTCTGTTTAAAGTCTGAAAGACTTACAACAACATGTCTTGAAATTGGCATTTTTTTCAGGCATGTGATTATACCTATTTACCAAGTCAGTGTAATATGTATTTTAGATTATTTTTTTTTCAGCAAAATATTATTAACTTTTAGTTTACAAGTTTTAGCAAAATTTGTAAAGAAAAAAATAAAGATTTTCTATTTGGTATTTATTAACAGAAAAGTGTTATGTCACTTATGTTGGGTGAGGGGCAGTTGTGCCTTCCATCATGGTCTCTGTATAGTACAAATGGCCTAGGCCACCTCTTATACTACCTAGGAGGAAGGAAAAGGACTCCTTACACCTATGTTTGAGTAGGGAGGAAGTTCAGGGATTTCTGTGTCTTTTCCACTGACCCCAGTGTCATGGTAAGATTGATGGTGACAGAAATGACAATCTCATCCTTCGACTCAATCATTGTTGGTGTAATTATGATTAAATTTCTTCTGTTGTGTTCCACAGGAGTAGAGAATTTATTGTCTATAATTCCATCTGACAGGCTACCTTTTTCTTAGACATTTGGCTAAACCATGCTTTTCCTTGGGGTATTTTCTGGTCAGTTGTTTCCAGGCATAATCGTCTTTAATTTTAAATCTTATGTAAAGACAAGGTCTTAATTTCACTGGCCATTCTATCTTTATTCCTACATCATAATTTTATTTTTGTTTACATAATGTATAGATTTATAATTATACTTAGCAGGAAAGATAAGAAAATATATGTCTACTTCATTTTTCCAGAAGCCAGATATTTAATATTATAATACAATTTTATGCTATTTTAAAATTTTGAAACATTTTTAATCTTATAGAATGCTTTGAGAATAGTAAAGAAAATATTTTGTTTTTTTTAAATATTGGCTGAAATAATTATAGTTCAATGCATTAATTGTATTTTTATTGCTGGGACACATTGCCTGATAGCAGAAACTTAAAGGAAGAGAGGTTTATATGGTTCCTGATTTTAGAGGGTTCATTTCATGGTCAGATGGCTCCACAGCCAAAATAGCATAGTAGCAGAGCCTAGTGGATAAATCTCAATCTATGGTTTAAGCAAACCCAGGGAGCTGGCAAAAGACAGAGAGAAAGATATCTCCAAAGGCACACCCCCAGTGAACCATCTCCTCAAAAGAGGCTCCACTTCCTAATAGTACATTCAATTACAAACTCAACAATGAATTGATTCATTGATGAATATAGTCCTTCATGAACCAATCAGATTAAAAAATATCTACCTCTGACAACTTGAGACTTTTGTAGGGCATTTAAGATCTAAACCATAACTTTAAACTTAGATACTTTAGGGTTTATTTGTAGTGCCCAAAGATTTTGATCTAATTAATCTTCAGACTGAACTCACGTTTTACCACTTACTCCAGTTAATGTCCTTTATAATAAAGTCTCTGTATCAAAACCTGTATGTTTTACTTAGTTATTTTTATTCAGTATCTTTCAGTCTTTAATTGCTTGTCAGTCATTTTTTCGGTTTTATAACATTGACAGTTTTGAGAATTATATGATCTTATCTTATCTTCTTATCTTATCTTCTTATCTTATCTTCTTATCTTATCTTATCTTATCTTATCTTATCTTTTTGGGGTACTGGAAATCAAACTCAGGACCTTGCATTTGCCAGGCAGGCACTTGTGCTGCTGAGCTACACACTCTGCCCAAGATTTTATTTTGTGTAATGACCCTCAGTATGGGTTCTTCTAATCATGACTAAAAATCAATTACAGCTGCTTATTTTCCTTAAAAAATATTTGAAAAGTGATATTGTATTCTTTTCTTTACATCCTATCAAGTGAAACATGATTTTAATTTATCCCTTAACTGATGACTTCATCTTGGTTACTTGATAGCACTGAGGAGTCAGCACCATTTGCAGACTGGGGTTGGGGAAGAACACATACACACCAGCAAATAAACCCAGTCTGTGAACCAACACCATGCGTGGGTCACTGCGGGACTGGGAACAGCTAGATTCAAACTTCTTCCTATGAATCAACACAATTCATGGACTGGAGGAAGAGACAACAAAGGCACACCAGCAAAGAAACTGAGTCTTGGAACCAGTGCCATGCACAGGCTGCCAGCTGACTGGGAAAAGCCAGACCCAAGCCCCTTCTATTGTGTGGGCTGGCGATGCAAGAAGTACCATTCCCCACCCCCACCACTGCAAGAGACTGGCTTATTCAGAAAAACACAGGCTGTGATGATAGTTATTGAGGTGAAATGCAATTGGATGCCTGTGGTGCTTTAGTGTTTCACTAAAATTGCAGGTCTAGAGCCAATGGTCTGATCATAGGTTCAGAGGATAGCAGGACATAGTGTAGTGTGGCATCTAGAGGATCTAGCTATTGTTGATTCCATAGAGCATTGTTTTGGAAGTCCTATATCATAATCTCCATCATTTTGTTGGTTTGGGTTTTATTCTCTTTTGTTTTGTTTATGTTAAATATTATGGCAGGAGCAGGTAATTCAAAGATAGTGAGATATATTATGGTAGCAATTTTGGATTTACTATTGGCTTGTTTTGAAATCCTTTATTGCATTCATTGCTTTGTCTTTATTGTTTCAATTCTATTATGATTGTTGGATTTTTACTATGTCCCAATTTATCTGCAACTATTTTGAAAGGCATTATGGTAACTATTGTTGATTCTGAAGTGTTTTGAAGTCCTGCATCTCTTACACTGGTTTGTTTTGATTGGTTTTGTTCTGTTTTATCCTTTATCCTTTTTTAAAAAAAATTTTTTTAAAGAGGAAAAAACATGTAAAGGGTAGAGATAATACAGAATTTTAAAAAAAAAGATAAACAGTAAGAAATCACTAGTTGTTAAATTACATATTGTCCTCTTAGAAATAGTTGTTCAAGTTACAAAATTAAAGCATACAATGTAGATATTGAAACAGTGAGACTGTAAGCAGCTATGTATGCATGAGTTTCTACATGTATTTCTATCCTTTCTGTATTAGAGGGAAAAACAATACATAGCAAGACAAAACAAAACAAATTCCTGTAAAAACATGAAACCAAAAAAGTCATATAAAACCACAGTATGGGTGATCTACAATGATTACTGTGTTGTTTCTTTTTATCTTCAATAGAATTGTCTATATCATCAGGCATAATTGAATATAGCACTATAATTGAATATAGCAGTACAAAGCAATATTATAAAAAATAAAACATTGTAGACAGTATAAAACTTCAAAGGCAGGTAATAATCAAACCATAGTGGCTATCCTAGTGAATCTTGTTATCTTCAGTGCAGTTGCCTATACTCTCAGACTTGATACTGTCAATCATAACAGCTTTGAATAAAATCTATCAATACAAAACAGCAATCTAACAAACCAGATTCAATTACAGTCATCATCATAAAACAGTGTAGGTTATACAGAGCTTTAGATTAAGTTAATACAATATTAAGGATGATTACCATACTATATTCTGTTATTTTTGGGATAACTGTCTGTGACCTCAAATATAGTACAGGTAGAATGACTGGAACAGAATATAATACATCTAAGCAGAGTGGTGTGAGTAATGTGGGTTTTAAATACTGGTGCATTATTAACAATATAATGTAACAAGGCCATCTATGTTAGAGATTCTAGCCATCCTTCTCTGCCTCATTTCTGCTATGCTATTTTTTCTGCCTGTGTTTGTCTAGTTTTCTCCTTCATTCTATTGCCTGCCCCACTCATTGAGGCCTTTCTGCCACTGTCCCTAAAATCCTGGTGTTTTTTCCTCTCTCTCTAGAATGTACTTCAGTATTCTCTATAGGGTTGGATTGGTGGTCACAAACTCCCCCAGTTCCTCTTTGTCATGGAAGCACAGTTTTGCAGGGTACATAAATCTGGACTGGAGGTTATTTTCTTTCAGGGCTTGGAATACTTCACTCCAAGCTCTTCTTAATCTGATGGTCTGTGTTGAGAAGTCAGCTGTAATCCTGATGGGCTTACCTTTATAGGTAATTTGTTTCTTTTCTCTGATGGCTTTTAATATTCTGCTTTTATATTGAATTTGTAGTATCTTGATTATTATATGTCTGGGTGTAGATCTGTTTTGGTTGTAGGTTGCTAGAGTTCTGTATGCCTCACATGACTGAATGTCATTTTCTTTTCCCATGCTTGGGAAGTTTTCCTTAATTATTTCTGTGAACAGCCTTTGTAATTCACCTGTTTGTATTCCTGCTTCTTTGTTCACATTTCTTATTCTTAAATTATAGATTCTCTTGTCATCTTCTAGCCTTTGTATTGTTACTGCCTGTTTCCTTGTTATTTCTAAGAGATCTTTCCTTTCAAGATCACACATTGCAAACTTGTCTTCAAGTTTTGATAGTCTATCCTTTCTTTTAAGAAGTTTTGCCAGCTTTCAATGGAGCTTTTAATTTCCTTGTAGTCTCTTTGAATCTGCTTCATGTATTCTATATTTTCTTTATATTCTTTATCAAATGTTTCTCTCCTTTTTTGTGTGTTCCTCCCTTCTTCCATCTATGTCTTCCTGAGAGATGCTCAGCATTTCTTTTATTACTCTACTCATATCTTGCTTTACCTGATTTAAAATTTCAGTTTTGAGCTCATCTACAAGGTCCCAAAGATATCTCTTATTGAAGCCATGTCTGATGTTGCATGTTTGCCACCTTCAATCTCCCTTGTTTTTCCCTCTCCTGGATCAGTTCTCTCAGGGTTCTGAGCTGGGTGCCTCCCCTTGCCTCTCTCTCCTGTCATGGTCCTGGTTTCCTCCACACAAGTGTACAGTGGAGGTCCCAGCCCCCTTCCCTGCCATGGTTCCTCCAAAGCACTGTGCTGAGGGAACTCCACCCTCTCCTGCCTGCTCTTGTCACTGAGGTTTAAGCAGCAGCTGTGTATGCTGACCCCTTCCCACCGGGCCAGCCAAACTTCAGGGGCCTTCACCAGGTTAGTGCATGCTAGGTACAGGGAATTGATTTGGGACCGCTCATTGGGTCCTGGCCAGGGGCGCAACCCAGTCCAAGCAAATCCCACAAATCTGCTCTGGGGAGGAAGAAACCAACTGAAGTCACTGTCACTCCCAGTTCAGGCTCCTCCTCCCCGATTCCAACATGCCCATTTGGTCACTCCCTTCTTGTGGAGGGGGTCTCATTCCCAGCACTGACTGTGGATTAATGAAGGTCCCTTCACCGGCTCCACTCTCTGTTGGGCTCACCACCCCCTGACTTCAGCACTGCTGTGGCTCCTGTAAGTGGAGGCAGGAGTGAGTTTGGGTGGCTCTGCTAGCCGGTGTGAATTTGTGAATTCAGGCCAGCACAAACTTGATGGGTTGTAGTGAAAATGCCATGTCCAGTAATTTTAGCTGTTCTAATTGTGGCTCTGAGACTGCATGTTTGATGAGCTTTTTCACCTTTTAATTTCTTCCTGTGTCAAGAGGATCCATCTCTCTCTGTCTGGATCTCTCCAGGATGTTTTATTCTGGCATATGAGTCATTGCTCCTGGGAGGCTTTGTATTTTGTTGCTCACCGATCAGCCATGTTTTCTGTTTTATCCTTTTTAAAATAAAAAATAAAATAAAAGTAAAGTTGATGTACACCAGAATTTTCCACTGTAAATTACTCTTTGCCTTTTATAATTAATAAATATGTAGAGTAAAATTATATTTTGGTACTTATGCAGCTTTGTAAATATCCTGATCCTTATCTAGCTTTCATGATCTAACATATCAATATGTATTGATTGATTTTTATTTTATATGATGGATTATAATTTGATGGGATGATTGTTAATTTTGATCTTCAAATTATCTCTGAGTACCTGTGTTTTAAACATTAAGTTTGTTCCGATGTGCATCCCCATAGTATGAGCACTGGTTTTATTTAATATCAGTTGTTATTTCAGGCTTTCTTGTACTGTTCTTGTACTGTATAAAATGAGTTTATTGTTTTTGAAATGTCTAAGGATCCAAGTTGTTTCAATTAACAGATCAAGGTATGTTATGTAAACACAAAAGCATTTTTCCATTTCAGTTTATTTATGTAGATATCTATATGAAAACCAGAAGATTAGGTTGGTACCTGAAAAACCAATGTAATGCACAGGATTTATTTTAATCTCTCTTTCAATACTTGTCTCTCTTTGATAGTGAGAAACTGAACTCTTTTATAACTACTTATGTATCTTTTATATTTTGCATAATACAACCAATATTCCATCGTTTTTGATGCTTCCCTTTCTTTACATGTCTGTTTTATTTGTACTTTGCTATGTAGACAACTTCCTGTAAAGCTTTCTCTCTCTGAGAGTTATTCATACTGAATCACTTCACAAACCCTTCATATCTTCTCTGCTAAGCAAGGTCTGAAGACCCATGCTGTTCATCCTTTCCTGACGTTTGAATGTCCACTTAATGTTTCTGAGGCTATCACACTTCACTATGGGATAGTACTTTGGCCCTTTTTACTATTGTGCAGATGTCTTCCTGGCTTGGTTCCATCTAATCCTTATTGGAATAAATTCAGGTGAACAATCAAAGTGAAAAAGTGAAAAAGAAATAGTAGAAAAACAAATGGTGGAAAACTGATAGTCTAGTATTTTTAAAGGAATTTTTAAATAGTTATACATATTTTCTTTATTGAAATCTGCAGGTTGTGCCAGTTTTGTGCAGAACGTAACTTGAAGATTTTCTATAGAATGTTCTGCTGGAAATTATATATTGAATTTTGGAACTGGAAATATATTTTCATCTAAAAGCATAGGAGAGAGACAGAGAAAGAGAGAGAGAGAGACAGAGAGAGATTTTGCATGTATACACTTATAGAGTTTTAAAGTTATAAAGCAAGTGATGTTCAATTTAGAAAATGCTACATAAGAAGATATCCTACTGTTATATCTAATTAGTGAAAGGAGTCAAACAATGTGTTAAAATCATATTATAAGTTGACCAAATAGTAACTATATCAGGTGTGTTATGATAAGTCAATGTTAAAATATCTACATCTTAGTAAGTTTGAAAGAAACCCATGTCATCTCAGTTGAAGGAAAGAGCATTGAAAATTTCTATTTTGAATAGTTTGCTATTCAAAATAGAAATATATTAGCTCAAACAAAAATCTAGAACCATGGTTATTGGAGAACTTTTAGAAAACAATTTAACTAAAATTCCTGATAAGGCAATAAAGCCCATTAATTCTGATAGTAGTAAATTTATTTTCTTTAGGATTAGATATGAAAATAGACAAAACAGAAGCAAAATTTATATAAGTAAAAGTAGAACATAGCTATCTTCTTATGCTATAATTTGTCTACTTGAAAATTCAACATAGTGAAAGAAGAGTATAAAAAACAATTCTGTAAGTTGTCAGAATATAAAATTATACCAAAATCTGTTGCCTGCTTAAAGATAAATCAAACCATTTGGAAAAATAATTATTTAAAAATTCCCTTTGTAGAGCTAGCTTGGGCATGGTGACCCAGCCAGATCCACCTCTGGTTGCCTGTCATTACCACCAGAAGGCTTGCTTTCTGAGGGTAGCCAGCATGAGCATTCACACACATCTAGGTAAGCCCCATGCACCTACAGGTCACCATTGGAGATCCTTGCTTCCTTTGTGTAGCCATTGGCCACAAGGAGAATCAGACATAACACACTCTTGTATGCCTGCCACCATCATGGGAGTTCCAGTGTAGACATGCAGGCTAAGAGAAGAGGCAGCCCCCCCACCCCCCACCCCTGGCAATCAAAGACCCAGTGTAACTGCATTTTTCGGGAGAATACTACCGCATACTATGCTACCTCCCTGGGAACCTGGGATAGGAAAAACCAAGGTGCCTGCCCTATTTTCTTATGCCTTATGGGGGCAGCAAATATAGGAAGTGCCTGTTATCCCACAATCAGCTTGTTGGAGGAACCCAGGGAGAATGTCAAGACAAAGGAACAAAAGGCAATCTCAGACCTCTAGTCCACATAGAACAAGTCTGGAAAATATAGTCATGGAAGAAAATGGAAGTCACACACCTGATATCTCCAAGAGGATAGCAACTGAAGAAAAAAAAAACTTCATGAGACTTTAAAAGTAATCATATCACAAATAATGTCTCAAGTAAAAGAAGAAATAACAAAAATACTGAAAGAATTGTTGAGCATGTCTAAAGAACACGTAGATAAAAAAGAGGAACAGGGCTGGGGATTTACCTCATTGGTGTTAGTGTCTGCCTAGCAAACACAACATAGTGAGTTTCATTCCCAGTACAAGAAAAAGAGAGAGAAAAGAAGAAGCATAGGAGATTGATGGAAATCTTGAATGAACAATATAGGAAGGAATTATAATGAATGAAACAGATTCAAAGAGATATCCAGGAAATTAAACAGTTGACTGAAAAGTGGCAAAATCATTTGAAAGATACTGGAGATAGACTTTCAGACCTTGAAGATGGGATCACAGCTAGCAATCATGAAAGGAAAGATCTCGTAAAAATAACAAACAATAAGGAAATAACAATTTAATGGCTGCAAGACAATGCAAAGAGAAATAATTTAAGAGTAATAGGTATCAATGAAGAAGCAGGGGTCAACACAAATAAAATTAAAAGGCTATTTACAGAAATAATAGTAGAAAAATTTCCAAACATTAGAAAAGGATCTGACATACATATAATCAAAGCATATAGAACTCCAACTAACTATAATCAAAGTAATTCTATAGCCACACATATAGTAATCAAGATCCAAGACATTCAAGAACAGACTATTAAAAGCAATTGAGAAAAGAAACAGATCATCTACAAAGGAAAGCCCATCAGAATCATGGCAGACTTATTAAAATAAACCATCAAATCTAGAAGAGTTGGGAGTGAAGTGTTTCAAATCCTGAAAGAAAACAACTTCCAACCCAGATTGATGTACCTGCAAAATTCTTTCAAAATGGAAGGAAAAATATGCTACTTCCAGGATAAAGAGAAACTGAAGGAATTCATGGCCACCAAACCAACCCTATAGAGAATGCTGAAGGATATTCTGGAGAGAGATAAAGATGACCATGATTCCAGAACAGCAGCAGAGGAGGGTTGCCAAACAAGACAGGTAATTTAATGAAGAGGAAAAGTGGAGCACCAACAACAGGAGGATAGCAAGGCAGAGATGCATCAATATATGCCAGTTGTAACCATTAATGTAAATGGCTTTAATTCACCAATCAAAAGTAACACAGGGAGTATGGCTCAAGGAACAAGATCCATCAACCTACTGTATACAAGAAACACATTTAACTCAAAAGGAAATTCATAGACTGAAAATCAAAGGAGAGAATACAATTGTTCCACAAAACAGGAGATCAGGAAAAATCAAGGGTAACTTGCCCATCTATTGCAAAATGGATAAGAAAGATAGGTATTTTCATACAATAGAAAGCTACCCAGCTATAAAATAGGATAATCTTGAAACTCTTGTAGGTAAATGGATGCAACTAGAGATCATGTTCATGGGCAAAACAGTTTAAACTCATACATGTGAACCCTATTGTAAAAAACAAAAGGAGTTTGTGGGACCCAAATATCACAATAGATATTATGAAAGTGACATGGAGAGGAATCACTTAGGAGGGGAAGGTAATAATCATTTTTAATTTATTATTATCTTGTCTTAAATTCTGGTATTGTTTTCATAATTTTGTTAGGTTTGGTTTTGTTCTGGCTTGTTTTGGTAGATTTTACTGTGTCTGATGGTGGGTAGTTATTTGGAAGATAATAGGATGTATTATGGTAACCAGTGTTGGTCTCCTATTATCCTGTTTTGAAGTCCTATAATGTTTTCATTCTTTTGTTTAAGTGGTTCTATCTTATTTTGTTTTGTTAGATTTTATTGTGTTTGATGTTAATGACAGCTATTTTGAAGAAAATGAGATATTATGGCAGATTATTATAGATTTCCTGTCATCTTGTTTCTTGACCCATTCTGTCAATCTGTTTTTGTGATGTATATCTGGGATCTTAATTATTATATGTCTGGGTGTAGATTTATGTTGGTTGTGACTGTTTAGTGTTCTATATGCCTCACTTATCTGAATATCAGATTTTTCCCTATGATTGAGAAATTTTCTGCTATTACTTTTGTGAATAGTTTACCGATATCACCTGTGTTTTCTTCTGCATCTTCATTGATGCCTATAATTTTATATTGTTTCTTTTGGCATCATCTTGAAGTGGCTGGATTGTCATTTCATGTTGCTTTTTTATATTTAAAGTTTCTATCCTTTCATGATTGCTAGCTACAATCCTGTCCTCAAGGTCAGAAATTCTATCCTCAGCTTCGTTTAAATGGTTTTGCCAGCTTCAAATAGAACTTTGTATTTCTTGCATATCTCTTTGAGTTTGCTTCATGAATTCTGATTGTTTTCTATATTGTTCATTCAAGGTTTTAATCAGTTTCCTTATTCCTTTTATTTCTCTCCATTGTCTAATTGCTCTGGATAATGTTTCCAGAGCTATATAGAATAGGGGTGATGATCATCAACATTCTTTTCTTGTTCCTGATTTTAGAGTTAAAGTTTTCAGTTTTTGTTCATTTAACATAACATTGGTTGTTGGTTTTTCATTGATGGCTTTTATCAGATTGAGGTAGATACCATCAATTCCATCTATTCCATAGGTTTTTTTTATCATGAACAAATATTGGACTTAAGAAAAACTTTTTCTGCATCTATTGAGATGATCATGTGATTTTTGCCTTTGATTCTGTTGATGTGATGTATTACATTTCTTGATTTATGTATATTAAGCCATCCCTACATTCCTGGATAAATCCCACTTGGTCATGATGTATATTTTTCTTGATGACTTGCTGCATTCTATTTGAGAGTGTTTTATGGAAGATCTTTGCATCAATGTTCATTAGGGAATGAACATTTCTCCTCTTTGGTTGGGTCTTTCTCAGATTTTCTTTTTATCAGAGTAATACTTGCCTCCAGGAATGAGTAAGGAAGGATTGCTTCTCTTTCAATTTCACTGAAGCATTTGAGGAGTAACGGTATTTAATCTTTTCTAATCTTCTTGTAGAATTCAGCTGTTAATCCATCAGGATCTGGGCTTTTCTTTGATAGTAAGTTTTTAATCCTATTTCCAACTTCAGTAGTTGATATGGAATTATTCAAAATTGTTACATCTTCTTGGTATTCATAAGTTTTTAAGAATTGGTTCATTTCCTTTGTTTTCCATCCTGTGTGAGTAAAATTTTTCAAAGTAGATACACATGATCTTCTCAATTTCCATAGGATCTGTAGTAATTTTACCCTTTTCATTTCTTGCTCATATTTGAGTTTTTCTTTCTTTTTCTTGATAAGGTTGGCTAAGGGCTTATTAATTTTATTTATTCTTTCAAAATACCAACTCTTCAATTTATTAATTCTTCATATTGTTTTCTCAGTCTCAATGATGTTAATTTCTGCTCTGATCTTTATAATTGCCTCTCTTCTATGAGCTTTGGGCTTGACTTGCTCTTCTTTTTGAGCTGTAGCTCAATCTTCCAGGAAGTTTTTGTGCTTTTTCTGTTTTTCTGATGTGGCAATTCCTTGCTATATATTTCCCTTAGCACTGCTTTCATTGGTTCCCACAAGTTTTGGTATATTGTATCTGCATTTTCATTGAAATTCTGGTATTCTTTAATTTCTTCTTTAATTTCATCTGTAACCCACTGGTTGTTCAAGAGGTTGTTATTTAATTTCCATGTACTTACATAGATCTTACAATTTCTCTTGCCATTAATTTCCAATTTCAGTGTGCTATGATCAGATAATATGTGTGGGATAATTTCAATCCCTTTGCATTTACTTAAGCATGTCCTATGGGCCAATATATGGTCTATTCTGGAGAATGTTCCATGTGCAGATGAGAAGAATGTATATTCTGCTGTTTTTGGGTAGAACACTCTGTAAACATCTACTAAGTCCTTTTGTGCACAAATTTTATTCAGTTCTGTTATTTATTTGCCATTTTTTGTCTAGTTGATCTATCTTTTTGTGCCAATGGGGTATTAAGGACCCTGCTATAATTGTGTTATTGCATATTTGGTTTTTCATATCTGTTAGCATTTGTCTTATATAATTGGGTGCTCCTATATTTGGTGTGTGTATATTTATGATTGTTAGTTCTTCCACTTGAATTTTTCCCCTAACAAGTATGCAGTGACCTTCTTATCTGTTTTGATCATTTTAGATTTGAAGCTCACATTGTCTGAAAACAGAACAGTTACTCCTGTTTTTTTCTGAGTTCCTGTCACATGGAATATTGTTTTCCATCTTTTTACTTTTAGTCTATGAGTTTCCCTTTGAGTTAGATGTGTTTCTTGCATACAGCATATTGTGGGATCCTGTGTCTTGATCCATTTTTCAACCTATTTTTTACATTGTTGAATTGAAGGCATTTACATTGATGTCTATTACCAATGTTAACTTGGTCATTTTATTTTCCTGTTTTTGTTTTCCTGTTTCCACACTTGTTTAATTGCTTGCTGCTTGCCATGCCTAGCTTTTTATCTATTGTTGTTCTGAGAATTTTAGTCATTTTTGTCTCTCCCTACTATGTCTTTCATTATTTTTTCTAAGGTTGGCTTGATAGACATAAATTTCTTCACTTTTTCTTTGCCATGGTAGTATCATATTTCTCCATCAATTTTGAAAGAAAGTTTTGTAGGGTACATCAATCTTGGTTGAAATTTGTTTTCTTTTTTCTCTCTTACTGAAAAAAGGAAAGGTTTATTTAAAAAGAACTTGAAGAGAGTAGATTGATGCTTCCAACAAAATAAATTACAAATATGTACTGAGAAATGATAATTATCTTGATTATATCATTATCATCTATATGTAATATAACACCTTGTACCTTAAAATATCTATAATTATTATGCTTCAATGAAAAGTTTAATAAATAAAAATATAGAAAACAAAACAAAAAAGAATCATGATATTCAGAGTATATCTCTAATAATCATATACAAATTAATTTTATGGAGAACTATTTGCAAATAGAGGAGTGACAGATAAGACTATAATAAAGAAAAGTTAAACAAATTCCTTTTATTAAAGATGACTAACTATTGGTTAAGAAAATCTATTGAGTTTTCATAAGGTTATTAGTGCATGGAGTTAACAGCATGGCCAGAACCTTTGATGTTGACTCTGATTGGGGCCCTTGATTGGAAGAAAATCAACAAACTATAAAAGCAATATCACAGACACATTCTTTTTTCAGTCTCTGTAACACAACTTGCCCTATGTCTCAAGTAAGAGTTTAAATGGGTCATTAAAAACAAAATAAGGCAGATTAAACCCTATTCAAATGCTCAAAAATTGTATAGCCAGAGAAATATAAACAGAAAAGTACATATGTTAATGGAAAAGAGATCAGCTGGCTAACATGACTGTCATTTTCAGAGTATTATTACATGCCTAGTTTGAGATGGAAACTATCAGATTGTCCATGTATAAAGGATAATAATCATAATGTCCATTTATTTTCTTTAAATTTTATTTAAAGAGAAGAAGAAGCAAAACAGAAAAAATGGTAGAAATAATACAGAATTTCAAAAAAAATAAACACTAAGAAATCATTAGTTGATAAATTACATACTGTCATCTTAGAAATAGTTGTTCAAGTTATAAAATTAAACCATAAAAAGTGGACATTCAAACAGTAAGAGTGCAAAGAATTCTGTCAAATGATTTGACAAAAACATAGTAAAGTGGTTATCTATCCTACACACGTATACATGCAGTTACATCCTTTAGAGCACTTTCATTCCCTTTCTTTTTTACAATAGTGATTACACATTTTATGTCATCACTCCTATGGTTTATATTACTTTTTATACTAGAGACACAATGTGATATTTACAAGCATTATTCTTGTTTATTTCACTTATGAGGATAGTCTCCAGTTGCCTCCATTTACATATAAAGCCCTCAAGATCATCTTTATTTATAGCCAAGTAATACTCCATTGTATAAAAATACCATATCTTTTTACACTCTACAGTTAATGGACATTTTAAAAAAAATTTATTTAAAGAGGAAAAAAAAAACAGGAAAAGGGGTAGAAACAATATAGAATCTCAGAAAAAAAAGCAGTAAGAAATCACTAGTTGATAAATTACATACTGTCTTCTTAGACCTAGTTGTTAAAGCTACAAAATTAAAGCATACAAAGTATACATTCAAACAGTGAGACTGCAAAGAAGTTCAATGATCCAGTAACAACTTAGCAACATGGTTATCAATCCTACACACTCAAACATACATGCAGCCATATCCTCTAGAGCACTTTCTTTTCTTCTTTCTACTTTTTAAGTCCATTATATGCTTAGTTGTACCCTGTTTTAGGTTGCTCAGTACCTTACTGACTTGTTTTGATATTGTTACATACTTTTAATCACCTTATATAATTCTGTTGCCTTGCTTTTGACTTACTCCTCATCCATGATCCATGGATCAGCTTTGGTGGAATTGGGAGATTTTTAGAGGTTTTTTGTTACTTTCTTATCTACTTTTTTCTTTTTTGAAGGTAGCAAAATACAGCAGAACAAGAGAACAAACCCATGCCACCACACTGCAATAAAACTACCACAGAACCTCAGAGCATGTCACCAGGACACAAGCCTATTCTCCAGCGCCCAAAGTTCCAACATGATCTTAATGGACATTTTGGTTGTTTCCAAGATTTAGGTATTACAAATCGTGATGCTATGAACATGTTTGCACATATATCACTGTGACATGACATTTTCAGTTTTTCTGGGAAAATACCAAGAAGGGGAGTAGCTAGATTGAATTGAACTTCCAATCTTAAGACTTCTGGGAAATCTCCATACTGATTTCCATAGTGGCTACCTCAGTCTACAATCTACCAACAGTGGAGAAGTGTTCGTTTTCCCCGTAGTCTCACCAACATTTGTTATCAGTTGTTTTCTTGATGGCAGCTATTCTTTCCGGAGTGAGATGAAACATCAATGCTGTTTTAATTTGCATTTATCCAATGACCAGTGATGGTGAACATTTCATGTATTTATTTGCCATTTGTACATCATCATCTGAGAAATGTGTGTTCATCTCAGCTGCCTATTTTTGGAGAGGGTCTTTGAATTTGGGGAGCTTGATGTTTTTCAATTCTTTATATGTTCCAGATATAAGTCATTTGTTTGAGGGATTGATGACTAAAATTCTTTCCCATTCTGTATGTTTTCTTTTCATTCTGTTGGTGATTTCTTTTGAAGTGCAAAAACTTTTAATAATATGAGATCCCAGTTGTTGATTCTTTGAAGTGTTTCCTAAGCAGTTTGCATTTTGTTCATGAATTCTCTGCCTACTGCTGTGTCTCCAAGACTTCTACCTACCTTGTTTTCCAGTAGATTTAATGTTTCTGTTTTAATATTTAGATCTTTGATCCATTTAGACTTTAGTTTAGTGCATGGTGATAGGCATGGGTCTAGTTTCAGTTTTGACATGTGGAGAGCCAGTTTTTCCAACACCATTTATTAAAAAGGCTATCCTTCTTCCAGTGAATATGTTTAGTCCCTTTGTCAAGTATCAGGAGGCTGAGTATCTTTGTAGTTATATTTGCATCTTCTAATCTGTTCCATTGATCCTCAGGTCTATTTCTTTGCCAGTATCATGCTGACTTTATCACAGCAGCTTTGTAGTATAGTTTCAGGTCAGGAATTGAGATGCCTCCTGCCTTGCCTTTGTTGCCCAGAATTGCCTTTGCTATTTTAGGTTTTTTTCTGCTTCCAAATATACTATAGGAGTGTTTTCTCTAGATCTGTAAGGTACATTAAGGGTATTTTGATTGGGATTGCCTTACATCTATAAAAAAGTTTTGTGAGTATGGCCATTTTCACAATGCTCGTTCTTCCTAGCCAAGAGCAAGGAAAATCCTTCCATTTTCTAATATCTGCTTCACTCCTTTTTTAGTATAGCATAATTTTCTGCATATAGGTCTTTTACATTCTTAGGTTGATTCCTAAGGATATCCTTTTTTTAGATGCCATTGTGAAAGGTGGTATTTCCATAATTTCTCTCTCAGTGAGTTTTTTGTTCGTGTATAGGAATGCTATTAATTTTTGAGTGTTGACTTTGTATCCAGCTAAACTGCTGAATTTGTTTGTTACTTCTAGTAGTCTTCTAATAGAGTTTTTTTTTTTTGGTCTTCTACATAGAGTATTATGTCATCTGCAAATAGTGATAAATTAACTTCTCCCTTTCCTGTTTTTATTCCTTTTATTTCTCTCCCTTGTCTGCTTGCTCTAACTAATATTTCTAGAACTATATTGAATAGGACTGGTGATAGTGGACATCCTTGTCTTCTTCCTGATTTTAGAGTGAAGGCTTTCAGCTTTTGTCTATTTAGTCTAATGTTGGCTGTTGGTTTGTCATAGATGGCCTTTATGAGATTGAGGTAGACACCATATATTTGGAGTTTCTGAAGGGTTTTTTATCATGAACAAGTGTTGGACTTCATTGAAAGCTTTTCCTGCATCTACTGAGAGGACCATGTGTTTTTTTGTTTTTGGCTCTGTTGATGTGGTACATGACATTTATTGATTTGTGTATGGTAAACTATTCCTGGATTCGGGAATGAATTCTTCTTGATTATGATGTATAATTTTCTTGATGATTTTTTGCATTCTATTTGCCAGTATTTTACCAAGAATCTTTGCATTAATGGTCATTAGTAAGATTGGCCTATAATTCTCCTTTTTTGTTGGGTCTTTCCCTGGTTTTGACATCAGAGTAATACTTGCCTCTAGGAATGATTCAGGGAGTATTGATTGCTTTTCAATTTCATTGAAGAGTTTAAGGATATGTCCATCAAACCTTCTATAAATTTCTTGTAGGATTCAGCTATGAATCCACCAAGACCTACCTTTTCTTTGTTGGTAAGTTTTTAATCACATTTCCAATTTCAATAGCTGATATTGGGTTATTCAAAATTGCTATATATTCTTGGTTGAGCTTTGGAAGTTCATATATTTCTAGGAATCATTCCACTTCCTCTGTTTTTCCACTCTATGTGAGTAGAGATTTTCAAAGTAGGTATTCATGATCTTTTGAATTTCCATTGGATCTGGAGTAATTTCCCTCTTTTCAGCTCTTACTGTATGTATTTGTGTTTTTTCTTTCTTTTCTTGATATGGTTACCTACAGGTTTGTTAATTTTGTTTATTCTCTCAAAAAACAGCTTTTTGGTAACACCCAGTGACTGCCAAGCAGCCAGTGGGACCCAGGTTCCAGCTTTGGGCCCTCACAGCATGCTCTGGCAGGATCTCAGCACACCAAGAGGGACTTTGAGCCTGCCCCCAGGTGACAAGACCACCCGCTGCATCCCAGATCACCCTGGGCCACACACAGAGATGGGGGCCCAATTGGGCCATGCCCAGCAACTGCCAAGCAGCCAGTGGGACCCAGATTCCAGCTTTGGACCCTCACAGTGCACTCTGGCAGAATCCCAGTGCATGGAGGGACTTTGAGCCTGCTCCCAGGCAGTAACAACACACCCTATGTCCAAGACCACCCAGGGTCACACACGGGGCTCAACTAGGCCATGCTCAGTGACCCCCAAGAAGCCAGTGGGACCCAGATTCCAGCTTTGGGCCTTCACCATGTGCTCGGGCAGAATCCCAGCCCATGGAAAGGGACTTTGAGCCTGCTTTCAGGTGGTAAGACCACATGAAGCATACCAGACCACCACGGGCCACACACAGGGATGTGGGCCCAACTGGGCCACACCTAGCAACCCCCAAGCAGCCAACGGGACACAGATTCCAGCCTCAGACTCTGACCATGCACTTTGGTGGAATCCCAGCACAGGGAAAAAACTTGGAATTTAGCTGCCAGGTGCCAAACCTTGGACTACAGTAGATTAACTATACCAGTGTGGTGTGTATACCCCTAAAATAGAGGTGACAGTGGGTAAATAGGGACAGTAGTAAAGCCCCCTCCAACTAACTTGTAAGACCTTGGTGAGTCTGAAAAGAGTGTGGGTGACTACCTCCTACACACAGAAAGCATCAGGCAGAGTGAAAATGACAAAATGAAAAAGCAAAATGAAGTCTCAAACATCTAGTTCACAAGAAGCAAGTGCCAGAGATATTGAAATAGAGGACCCCAAAGTAACACACTGGGAACCTCTGAAAAGATAACAAGTGAAGTAAAAAAAAAAAAAAAAAAAAAAAAAAAAAAAAAAAAAAAAAAAAAAAAAAAAAAAAAAAAAAACCCAAAAAAAAAAAAAAAAAAAAAAAAAAAAAAAAAAAAAAAAAAACAACTCGACATGGCTATAGAGGAAATCAAATTAGAAGTACTCTCCCATGTAAAGACAGAAATAACAACCTTAGTAAAGAAGTTGGTGAGCGCAGCTAAATAAGAAATTGAGAAAAAAGTACAGGACCATGGGAAACTGATTGAAACCTTGAATGAATAATATAGAAAAAATGCAGAATTGATGAAACAAACTGAAAGAGACATCCAAGAAACAAGAATTTCTATTCAAAGCTTGCAAAACTGCTTAAATGAAACCAAGGATAGGATTTTGGACATTGAGGACAGCATTGCAATTACTGATAATGAAAGGTTAGAACTTTTAAAAATAACAAAGCAGCATGAAGTGACAATCAAACAGCTTCAAGCTGATGCCAAGAGTAACAATATAAGATTAATAGGAATCAGTGAAGAGGCAGGAGTCAAAGCAAATGATGTAGCCAAAATATTCACAGAAGTAACAGAAGAAAATTTCCCAAACATGGAGAAAGAATCTGATATGCAGATAAGTGAGGCATATAGAATGCCAAGTAGTCACAATCAACATAAATCCACACCCAGACATACAATAATTAAGATCTCAGACATGCAGCATAGAAACAGAATATTAAAAGCTATTAGAGAAAAGACACAACTCACCTACCAAGGAAAACCCATTAGATTTACAGTACACTTTTCAGCACAAGCCCTCAAGTCAAGAAGAGCTTGGAGTGAGGTATTTCAAGCCCTGAAAGAAAACAACTTTCAACCCAGACTGTTGTACCCAGCAAAACTTTCATTCAAATTTAATGGAGAAACAAGATACTTCCATGACAAAGAACAACTGAAGAAATTCACGCCCAACAAACCAACCATAGAAAGAGTAGTGAAAGGCATACTACACAGAGATAAAAATGACCACAATCCCCAAAACAACAACAGAAAGAAACAACCAGGTAGGATGAGCAATTGAATAAGGAGAAATGCAGAAAGCAAACAACTGGAACATAACATGGCAAAGACAAGCCAGTACATATTAGTGATATCTATAAATGTAAATGGCCTCAATTCATCTATAAAAAGAAATGGATTGACAGAATGGATCAAGAAACATGGTCCCACAATATGTTTTACACAAGAAACATATCTGACCCAAAAAGAAACTCATAGATTAAAAGTCAAAGGATGGAAAAGAGTATTCCATGCAATAGGAACTCAGAAAAAAGCAGAGGTAGCTCTTCTATTTGCAGACAACATGAACTTCAAACCTAAAATGATTAAAAGAGATAAAGAAGGTCACTACATATTCATTAGTGGAAAAACTGAAG
The DNA here is from genome assembly GCA_004027455.1 of Hydrochoerus hydrochaeris. Taxonomy (NCBI): domain Eukaryota; kingdom Metazoa; phylum Chordata; class Mammalia; order Rodentia; family Hydrochaeridae; genus Hydrochoerus; species Hydrochoerus hydrochaeris. The sequence goes on along the minus strand of PVLA01001537.1, from coordinate 271,931 downwards.
AGGAAGAATTAACAATTATAAATATATATGCACCAAATACAGGAGCACCCAACTATGCAAGACAGACACTAATGGACATGAAAAACCAAATACACAAGAACACAATTATAACAGGTGATCTTAACAGCCCATTGTCACAAAGAGATAGATCAAATAGACAAAAAGTCAGCAAAGAAATAAAAGAACTGAATCATACCTGTGAGCAATTGGACTTGGTAGATGTTTACAGAGTGTTCCACCCAACCACACAGAATACACATTCTTATCAGCAGTGCATGGGGCATTCCCCAAAATAGACCATATATTATCCCATAAAACATTCTTAAGTAAATGCAAAAGGATTGAAATCATTCCATGCATAATATCTGACCGTAGACACTGAAATTGGAAATTAATGGTAAAACAAATTGCAAAACCTGCACAAATACATGGAGATTGAACAACCAATGGATTGAACAACCAATGGGCTACAGATGAAATTAAAGAAGAAATAAAGCAATACCTACAATTCAAGGAAAACACAGAAACAACATAGTGTAATCTATGGGATGCAATGAAAGCAGTCTTAAGAGAGAAATATACAGCAATAAATTGTCATATCAAAAAAATAGAGCAAGCACAAAAAAACAACCTAATGCTACATCTCAAGCTTCTAGAAAAAGAAGAGCAAGCTAAACCCAAAGCTCATAGAAGAGAGGAAATTGTAAAGATTAGAGCAGAAATTAATGCAATTGAAACTAAAAAAACCAATACAAACAATTAATGAATCAAAAAGCTGGTTTTTTGAGAGAATAAACAAAATTGACAAGCCCCTAGCCAACCTCATCATGACAAAGAAAAAACACAAATTCATGCAGTAAAAACTAAAAAGGGGGACATTACTATAGATCCCATTGAAATTCAAAAGATCATGAATACCTATTTTGAAAATCTCTACTCACATAGAGTGGAAAACACAGAGGAAATGGACAGATTTCTAGAAACATATGAAATACCAAAGCCCAGCCAAGTTGATATAGCAATTGTGAACAACCCAATATCAGATATTGAAATTGAAAACATAATTAAAAACTTACCAACAAAGAAAAACCCAGGTCTGGATGGATTCACAGCTCAATTCTACAAGAAATTTAGGGATGATTTGATGCCAATACACCTTAAATGCTCCAATGAAATTGAGAAGAAAGCAGTTCTCCCTAAATCATTCCTGGAGGCAAGTATTACTCTGATACCAAAACCAGAGAAAGATGCAACAAAAAAAGAGAACTATAGGCCAATCTCACTAATGAACATTGATGCAAAGATTCTCAACAAAATACTGGCAAATAGAATGCAGCAAATCACCAAGAAGATTATACATCATGACCAAGTGGGGTTCATTCCAGGAATGCAAGGAAGGTTTAACATATGCAAAGCAATAAATGTAATGCACCACATCAACAGAGCCAAAAACAAAAACCACATGGTCATCTCAATGGATGCAGAAAAAGCTTTCAACAAAGTCCAACACACATTCATGATAAAAATCCTTCAGAAACTCGGAATACATGGTGTCTACCTCAACCATATAAAGGCCATCTATGACAAACCAACAGCCAACATTATACTAAATGTACAAAAACTGAAAGCTTTTACTTTAAAATCAGGAACAAGACAAGGTCGTCCACTATCACCACTCCTTTTCAATATAATTCTGGAAACATTAGCCAGGGCAATCAGACAAGAGAGAGAAATAAAAGGAATAAAGATAGGAAAGGAAGAAGTTAAATTATCACTATTTGCAGATGACATGATACTCTATATAGAAGACCCAAAAAACTCCAGTAAAAGACTACTAGAGGTAATAATCAAGTAAGCAGTGTAGCTGGATACAAAGTCAATTCCCAAAAAACAATAGCATTCCTGTACACAAACAAAAAACTCGCCAAGAGAGAAATTATGAAAATATTGCCCTTTACAGTAACATGTGAAAAAATGAAATACTTAGGAATAAACCTAAATAAAAATGTAAAAGACCTATATGCTGAAAATTATACTAGGCTGAAAAAGGAGATTGAAGAGGATATTAGAAAGTGGAAGGATATTCCTTGCTCTTGGCCAGGAAGAACCAACAACATAAAAAAGGCCATACACACAAAGCTGTTATACAGATTTAAAGCAATCCAAATCAAAATACCATTCACATACCTCACAGATCTATAAAAAACACTATTAAAATTCATTTGGAAACAGAAGAAACCTAGAATAGCAAAGGCAATTCTAGGCAACAAAAAAGCAACGCAGGAGGCATCTCAATTCCTGACTTGAATTTATACTACAAAACCACAGTGATCAAATCAGCTTGGTACTGGAAAAGAAATAGACCTGAGGATCAATGGAACAGATTAAAAGATGCAAGCACAACTACAAAGACACTCAGCCACCTGATATTTGACAAAGGGGCTAAATATGTCCACTGGAAGAAGGATAGTCTCTTTAATAAATGGTGTTGGAAAAATTGGCTCTCTACATGCCAAAGACTGAAACTAGATCCATGCATATCACCATGCACAAAACTAAAGTCTAAATGGATCAAAGACCTCAATAT
>PVLA01001537.1:0-269244 GCA_004027455.1 Hydrochoerus hydrochaeris | reverse complement strand
AAAAAAAAATGCAAACTGCACGGGAAACACTTCAAAGAATCAACAAATGGGATCTCACATTATTGAAAAGTTTCTGCACTTCAAAGGAAATCACCAACAGAGTGAAAAGAAAACACACAGAGTGGGAAAGAATTTTAACCAGCAATGCCTCAGACAAAGGACTTATATCCAGAACATATAAAGAATTGAAAAACATCAAGCCCCCCAAAATCAAAGACCCTCTCCAAAAATGGGCATCTGAGATGAACACACAGTTCTCAGAGAAAGATATACAAATGGCAAATAAATACATGAAGAAATGTTCACCATCACTGGTCATTTGAGAAATGCAAATTAAAACAACATTGAGATTCCACCTTACTCTGGAAAGAATAGCTGCCATCAAGAAATCAACTGATAACAAATGTTTGGTGAGGCTGTGGGGGAAAAGGAACACTGCTCCACTGTTGGTGGGAATGTAGACTGGTGCAACCACTATGGAAATCCATATAGAGAATTCTCAAAAGACTAGGATTGGAAACTCCATTCAATCCAGCTATTCCTCTCCTGTGTATTTTCCCAGAAGAACTGACAATTTCATGTATGCACCCAGGTTCATAGCAGCACAATTTCTAATAGATAAATCTTGGAAACAACCAAGATGCCCATCAACTGTAGAGTGGATGAAAAAGATGTGGTATTTTTATACAATGGAATCTTACTCAGCTATAAAAAAGGATGATCTTGAAGTCTTCATAGGTAAATGGAGACAACTTGAGATTATCCTCATTAGTGAAATAAATATGAATCATATTTATAAATATCACATTGTGTCTCTAGTGTAAAAAGTGATAAGAACTATAAAAGTAAAAAAACCCAAAATGTGTAATTGCTATTATAAAAAAGAGAGGAAAATAAAGTGCTTTAAGGGATATAACTGCATGTATGTTTTAGTGGTAAAATAGATGACCTTATTGCTGAATCTTGTTGGATCATTGAGCAGAACTGTTTGCAGTCTCACTTTTTGAATGTCTACTATGTATCCATTAATTTTGTAACTTGAACAAGTACATCCAAGATGACTATATGTAATTTATCATCTAGTTATTTCTTAGTGTTTTTTCCCTTTTTTCTTTTAGTATTCTGTATTGTTGCTACCCTTTTTCTTTTGCTTTTTTCTCTTTAAATAAAAATTTTAAAAATGCATAATTGCTATCGTAAAAAATAGAGGAAATAGGAAGCGCTATAAAAGATATAACTTCATGAATATTTAAGTGTATAGCATCGATAACCATACTTCTATGTTCTTATTGGATTGTTGAACAGATCTGTTTGCAGTCTCACTGCTTGAATGTCTACTTTGTTTGCTCTAATTTTGTGAGTTGAATAACTATTTCTAAAAGGACAATATGTAATTTATCAACCAGTGATATCTTACTGTTTATCTTTTTTTTAAATTCTGCAATATTTCTACCTTTTTCTGTTTTTTCTCTTCAAATAAAAAATTAATTTTGTATTGATTTTTTAGTTTCAATCACATTAATATCTGCTCTGATCTTTACCATTTCCTCTCTTGTATGTGCTTTGGGTTTGGCTTGCTCTTCTTGTTCCAGAAACTTGAGATGAAGCATTAGGTTGCTTGTTCGTGCTCATTCTGTTTTCTTGATATGACAGTTTATTGCTATCTATTTCCCTCTCAAAGACTTCCTTCATTGCATCCCCCAGATTACAGCATTTTCATTGAATTGTGGATATTGCTTTATTTCTTCTTTAATTTTATCTGTAGCCCACTGGTTGTTCAGAAGGTTGTTATTTAATTTGTATCTATTTATGCAGGTCTTGCAATCTCTTTTGCCATTCATTTCCAAATTCTGCGTGCTATGGTCAGATATTATGCATGGGATAATTTCAATACCTTTGAATTTAGTTAAGAATGTTTTATGGGGGTAATATATGGTCTATTTTGGAGAATGTCCCATGTGCATCTGAGAAGAATGTGTATTGTAATGTGGTTGGTGGAATACTCTGTAAACATCTACTATGTTCATCAGCTCACAGATATGATTCAGTTGATTATTTCTTTGCTGACTTTTTGTCTATTTGATCTATGTCTTTGTGACAATGGGGTATTAACATCCCCTGTTATAATTGTGTTTTTGTGTATTTGGTTTTTCATGTCCCTTAGTATTTATATTACATAGTTGGATTCTCCTGTATTTGGTGCATATATATTCATAATTGTTAGTTCTTCCTTTTGAATTTTACCACTAACAAGTATGTAGTGATGATCTTTATCTATTTTAAATAGATAGAATAGTTACCCCTGCTTTTTCCTGGATTCTTTTTGCATGGTATACTGTGTTCTGTTCTTTGACTTTTAATCTATGAGTTTCCTTTTGAATCAGATGTGTTTCTTGTATAGTGCATATTGTGGGATCCTGTTTCTTGATCCATTCTGTCAAGCTATTTCTTTTTATAGGTGAATTGAGGCCATTTACATATATGGATATAACTGATATGTACTGATTTGATTTTGTCATGCTATGTTCCAGTTGTGTGTTTTCTACTTTTCTTCCTTGCTGAATTGCTTGCCCTGCCTAGTGGTTTCTTTTTGTTGTTGTTCTGGAGATTGGTCATTTTTATCTTTATCTAGTATACCTTTCAATATTCTTTCTAGGTTTGGTTTGGTGGACATGAATTTCTTCAGTTGTTCTTTGTCTTGAAAGTATCTTGTTTCTCCATTAAATCTGAATAAAAGTTTTGCTGGGTACCTCAGTCAGGGTTGAAATTTGCTTTCTTTCAGTGCTTGAAACACCTTACTCCAAGCTAGCCTTGATTTGAGGGTTTGTGCTGAAAAGTCTGTCATGATTCTAATGGGCTTTCCTTGATAGGTGAGTTGTGTCTTTTCTCTAACAACTTTTAGTATCCTGTTTTATGCTACATGTCTGGGATCTTAATTATTACATGTCTGGGTGTAGATTCATGTTGGTTGTGACTGGTGTACTATATACCTCACTTATCTGTATATCCGATTTTTCCCCCATGTGTCAGAAATTTTCTGCTATTACTTCTGTGAATAGTTTACCAATCTCATTTGCTTTGACTCCTGCACCTTCACTGGTGCATATTAGTCTTATATTTTTTTCTCTTGGCATCATCTGTAAACTACTGGATTGTTATTTCATGCTGTTTTGTTATTTTTAAAAGTTCTATCTTTTCATGATCACTAATTGTGATCCTGTCCTCAGGGTCCAAAATTCTACCCTCAGCTTCATTTAAATGGTTTTGCCAGCTTTCAATAGAATTTTTTTGTTTCTTGGATGTCTCTTTGAGTTTGTTTCATGGATTCTGCTTGTTTTCTACATTGTTCATTCAAGGTTTCAATCAGTTTCTCATGCTCCTCTGCTTTTTTATCTATTTCTTCTCTAGTTGCGCTGAGCAACTCCTTTACTAAGGTTGTTATTTACAAAGGTTACATGAGAGATTGCTTCTAATTTAATTTTCTCTATAGCCTGATGGATTTTTTTTAATTTCACTTACTATCTTTTCAGGGATTTCCAGTGTGTGACTTTTGAAGTCCTCAATTTAGTATCTCCTGTGATTAGTCTTGATGGACTAGATGTTTTAGGTTGCATTTTGCTTTTTCATTTTTCCAGTTTTCCCTTTTGGGTTAATATTTCATCTTTCAATCCCTCTAGTCTCAACTATTGTTAGTGTGTATCTTAGAGTACTACTCTAGCGTTGATGTTTGTCCAATAGCTGGGTCCCACAATGAAGAAGTTGGCCAGTCACCTGAATTCCCCCTGCAGGGCCTTGGATGAGTCCTATATTTTTCCTAGGCTGACAAACCTAGGAGTATTGATGGAAATCAACCCTTACTTCCTTCTTTTACTATGTCTTCAGGTTGTTCAGAGTCACCTGGTCTCCCTGTTTATAGTCTTGTCTGAGACCCTACTGTGTCTCTGGGTATCTCATAGGCCCTTTTAATTTTCTCCAGGTTGGGTAAGGCCTTATTGGAACCCTTCTCAACCTACCTGATATTCTCTGTGTGGAGGCAGGACTCACTCACACTCTTGCCAAGATTGCCAATGGCCTACTTCTGGAGGAGCTTTGCTATTTACCCACTGTTTACCCACTGAAAACAACAATTCTATTCCTATTTTAGGAGCAAACTCATCTCACTGATGGAAGCCTGCTGAGTTCTTTTGTTTGGATGAGGGGTTACTGAGTATCCCCTCAATATAGCACAATTAATCTACTGCAGTCCAAGGTTCTGGTGGTAGGAATTAAAGCTAAATATAAACAGCAATAGTAAGTCCAGGAGGTTGGGGGGCCCCTGATGGCAGCAGTGGGACTGCAGGTGCACATGCCACTGGCTGGAGTTCCTGGGTCCTGAGGTGGTTGGCTGGGATGGTGGGGGTGTGTGGGAAGGGCCTGGGTCTAGCCTGACTGTGCACAAGCTGCTGGCTGGAGTTCCTGGGTCCCAAGGTGGTTGGCTGGGATGGTGGGGGTGTGTGGGAGGGGCCTGGGTCTAGCCTGCTGTGCACAAGCTGCTGGCTGGAGTTCCTGGGTCCTGAGGTGGTCCAAAAGTTGTTTCCTTTCAGGGCTTGAAATATTCACTCCAAGTTCATCTTGACTTGAATTTTTGTGCTGAAAAATCTGTCATGATTCTAGTAGATTTTCCTTGATAGGTGAGTTCTACCTTTTCTCTAACAGCTTTTAATATTCTGTTTTTATGGTAGATTTCTGGACTCTTAATTATTATATATCTGTGTGTAGATTTATTTTGGTTATGACTATTTGGCATTCTATATGCCTCAGTGATCTGTATATCTGATTCTTTTCCCATATTTGTGATTTTTCCTCTATTACTTCTGTGAGTAGTTTTATTTTTTTATGTCATTTGTGTTGACTTCCACATTTTTCTTAATACCTATCAGTGTTACAATTTTTCTCTTTGCATCATCTTTTTGTTGTTGAATTTTTTTTCATGCTCAGTTGTTATTTTTAAAAGTTCTTTCCTTTCATGATTGTTAGCTGTGATCCCATCTTTGACATCTGAAAGTGTACCTCAACTTCATTCAAAAGATTTTGCCAGCTCTCCATAGAATTTTTTATTTCCTGGATATATCTTTTAATTTGTTTCATGCATTCTACTTCTTCTCTGTATTGTTCACTCAAGGTTTCTATCATTTTCTCATGCTCCTGTGGTTTTTAAAAAAATCTGTCTTCTCTAGTTATGCTGAGCAATCCCTTTATTAAAGTTGTCATTTATTTCTTTACATAAGATATTTCCAATCTTATTTGCTCTACAGCCTCATGGATTTTTTTCTTTATTTCACTTGCTATCTTTTCAGGAATTTCAGGTGTATGACTTCTAATGTCCTCTATTTCAATGTCTCCTGTACTTGTCCCTGATAGCCTACAAATTTGACATTGCACTTTGCTTATTTGTTTTGTCATTTTCACCTCTTGGGTCAATATTTTGATCTTTTCAATCCCACTAATCTCAACGGATCATCATTTGTGTCTTAGGATCCTAATGTATGGGTGATGTATATCCAATTGCTGTGTCCCACAATGAAGGGGAGGTGCCAGTCACCTGAATTCCTTCTGAAGGGCCTGTTGGGTGTGTCTTATATTCTCCCTAAGCTGACTAGCCTAGGAGTATTGATGTAAACCACTCCTATTGTTACTGTGGTTTTAGGCTATTCCAGCCTGCCAGGTTTATCTGGCTATGTTGTGTGCTTCACCTGGGCCCTTACTGTGTCATTGGGGTCTCCTCAGTCCTCTCAAGTTCCTGTGGGTTGGAGAGGCCTTGTTGGTACTCTCCTTAATCTACCCAGTGTTCTCTGTATGTAAAAAGGACTCACCCACTCTCTTGCTGGGCTCACCAAAGTGTTACAGCTGAAAGAGAGAGTTTGCTGCTGCTCCTGTTGACCCACTGATGTCCTCTATTTGAGGAAGAAACTCACTGCACTGTTGCAGGCCTACTGAGGTCTTCTGTGTGGGTGAGGAGTTGCTGAAACTTTTGCAAGCCCACCAAGGTTCTGCAGGTGGTGCATTTTGTCATTGATGGTCCATGAGCTGCTGAAAGCTCTGGGCTGAGAGGGAGTGGTGAGCAATGTTCCCTTCATCCAGAGGTCTCTGGAGTCAAGGAGTGGCAACCAGTGATCCATTACTCCCAAGGTCTCTGGGGTGGAGGGAGAAGTGCATCTGATCTCACCTGCCCCTGAGGTCTCCATCATGAAGGAGGAGGTGCTGCTGCTGATCTCACCAGCCTCTGAGTCTCTGGGGTGAGAGGATAGGTGCTGCTGCTGATCCTGCCAGCTGCAGAAGTCTCCAAGTCAAAGGGTAGGTAGAAAAATACTTTGCTTGCATTTTAAGCATAAAAAACACTAAAATAGAGTAAAGGAATCTTAAAAGTTATAGAAAACAACATAAAACTTAATCTATATTATTGAACAGAAGAGAATTTCCTCACTGAAAAAAACAATATCATAACTACTACAAGAATATAAACTCTTTCAGAGAATTAAGAGCAAATATAAAAACTAGAGAAACCATAAAAGGAGGTGAAATATTATCACAATTCTCAGATATATCATATCCAAAATGAACATTTTTGTGATATATAAAGAGTACCAATAAGTAATAGAGAATGATCAACTATAAGGCAACTGTGGAGTACCATTTACCTGGAAGAGAATGACACATACTTACTCATAACAGCCCTAACTAGCAGGTCAATGACAATAGAGTTAAAACACATTAAAAATAACATATGAGAGGTAATTTTTTTGTCTTAAGCATATAAAAAGATGTTTACAAGTATTTCCACTTAAAAAGGAAATTTAAGTTAGAGTGGATTAACTATTTTTACTCAATTTTGTCAAAATCAAGTATTATTTAAAAACAGGAAGTGATACAATTGTTTTCAAGTATTGTTGAAGGCAAGTAAATTGGTTCAACCTCAATGAAGCCAACTGGACAATCATTTATGAAAATTAAACTATAAATATCCTTTTGTTCAGTATTCTTCTTTATAGGAGTTTATTACATGAATATACCTAAATATGTTCCATATGACATCCTACAAAAAGTATGTACTGCAACATTATATTGTAACATCCCATGTAATAGCATAGGTATTATGTAACATAAATATCTATTAGTGGGGAAGTAGATAAAATTAATGATAAATGTTTGGATGGAATACTACAACAACACTGAAAACAATGAGTTAGCTCTGCATGCATTAAAATGAGATAATTTCATAGATCTATATTAAGATGAAAAACATTTAAAAGGAGCAAGTCATCATCTGTATATGTGTTTCTGTTATTTGCATCCCCACACACTTGCTCATGCATTGAATATCATTACCAGAACATGCTAAAAATTGGAAGCATAATTGCTTCTGGTAAAGCTAAGCTAAGAATGTGTCAGGGGTGACAATTCAATCTATCTCAAGACATATACATTTATCCCTTTTGTGTTTTCCCTATATATATTTAAATCAATAAAAATGAATAAAAATAAAACAAAAGTCTACTAACTCCCATATATAAATGATTTAATCATAAAAATATAGATTTTATTGCTTCTTGGTGAGACTATATCAGTTAGGAGGCAAATTTATCAAGAATTATCAAGCACATTGAAAATTGTCTTATAGAAAAGTATTTAATTCTAAATGTAATGCTTTATGTACAACAGAGCATCTCAGGTTAAATATTTTTGGTCCTCATTTGAAGTCAAAATATAAAGCTAACACTTCTAAATAAAGGAAAACTAACAGAACTGACTTGCACATAAATTTAAGCAAGGTCATCACCAAAATGGCCCCAAAGAACTGTGTGACAGTCCTAAGAAATAAGACTGATTTTCCCCGTGGTTCCAGGACAGCTTATTATTGCTTCTTTATACAAGAATTGAATTTTTTCACTTCGAGCCTTTGCTCCACCAATCATGAGATTTGAAAATTTAAGTTTTTCACATCCTTAACTCTCACTTTTCTTATACATAAAATTGTGGGAAAATATTTTTTAGAATATCTAAAAGAGATATATGCATGTAGTAGTAGATAATGTAATATGTAATGAATATAATAATATACCCTCAGTATATTACTCTCCCCAACCTTCCTTCTTTTCTTTGTCTGTCCTTGTCTTTTTTTTCACTTCTATATTACTGTTTTCTACATTACTCTCCATTTTTCCTTTCACCCTCTTTTCTTCCCTCTTTCTTCTTTCTTTTTTTTTTTTAGATTTTATATGTTTAGTTATAACTTCATTGCATTATGCAATAAATTTTGAGGTGATACACAAATCACACAGCGTAGCTGATGTACACAAACTCACTGCCACCTCCCTTAAGAAGCTTAATAGGTAGAGTCCAGTGGAAAGTTGTCCCCCTGATTTTTGCTCTGGGTTTCAGATTTCTGTAGTTTCATAGCTTGAGTCATTTGAGGCAATCCTTCCTGAAACACTTCTCTGACCACTCAGTGTTCTGTCTTTTCACTTTAGCACCAATTAGTGCTCTGATCATTTTGTCCACCATCTGACCACAGAGCTGCCCTTTCAGGTCCCACCTGTATTTCACAGATGAATCTTTTTACATCTAGTCTCAATAAGTGCCTATGAAAAGTGTTATTAAAGGTTAAATTTCAGCAAATGCTACAGAGAATTGTTCACAACACATGTAACACAGTCTACTTCCCTCATTTTCATTTCAGAAAGCAACAGCTTATAGAATAATCAGATATACTTAACAACTCTTTCCTTACCTGTATTTTGGCAGAGTTAGAGCATCAACAATTTCCTCTATGCCGCCCCTTTACCTCTAAATATGTTCCAGATTGAATAGCTTTCTTCCTTGGTATAATGGCTACAGTTTTTCTGTCTCACCAGGACCAGCTACATAATTTACTCTAATTTACAAAAACCTAAATCAACTAAGCTCAGAAATTATGTTTATCTTAAAAGTTGGCATCTCTATCAGTACCATTCTTGGGAAATACCTCATCTGTGCCATTTTTAGGAAAGACTCAGAGAATGCAAAGACACAGAGCACAGTAAGAGAAGTGTCTCTGAACACAGTGAAGCTGCCTACCTAGACCAGCATGGAGAGAGATGCTGGCTTGTGCACTCATGGCTGAGTGTGCAGTGAGGCTTTTGACAGAAAGAAAGGACAAAATTGTGGGTAATGAGGTAGTTCTCATGTCCCAACTCCAGCCACGACATTTGGAGGATATTAAAACATGAAAATGACTGTATTTTCAATCACTATGTATTCACCTGAGTTTTCTTGTGAAGTGAAATAAAAAACAGATAACATTTTGTGAGTCTCTTTATCTCTTCTTTAAAGCTAAGCAGTATGAAGCTAAAATTAATTACGAGTGTAAACAATATGATGAAAACCATATAATGGATTTATAGACAGAATATTAACAATAAGTGGAATTATCTGATACTTTCACTTTTTCATTATTCTTATTACAGAGAATAATAGGTTATAAGAAATGATTTCTCTGGGAGTGGCAAGAATTCAAGTGTTGAAAGCAACACCTGGTAATACTTTTAATTTCCTTCCTAAGAGTCTGTCATTGTAGGGCCCCACAATCTGGTAACAGGTTGTGCAACAATCCTGCCTTCTTGGAATTTGTTAACTGCCTGTAATGCTATGCTTGTCAGGATTCTGGGTAGTGTTTATTTTTAGCTATTTTTGTTTATTGATGTTTAGCTAATGATTAACAGCTCTAGTAAATAATTCAGTAAATATTCTCCAGCATGTAAAAATCACAGTCTTCTAATAACTAGATCATGTTTTATCTACTTAGTCTTATTTGCTCTGTTTAACTCTCTGACATATCTGTCAGAAATATGTCAAATCTTTTATGCTTCTTAAACTCTATTTAGATAGCTTTACTTGTCTTCAATACATTTTTTTAATCTCTGAAAAGCTGGCTTTTTATCTAAGACTTACATTCTCTCAGACCATACTTAGACCTGCCAGGTTCATGTCTGACACTCAGCTGTCACATGCATAAAGTGCTCTGACAGGCTACCTGCTAGCTCCCTCTCAGACATGGAAAGTGATTGCAATATACATTCAATTTTTAAATGACCCACTAATGTATTTCCCTTCTCTTTTATATATTAAAGGCAGGTCCCACTATACCGACAGGTGCTGTAAGGTGCATCCTACTAGTACAGTTAGATATGACCACTGCTGCTGCTCTCTCCCGTCTGTCTCTACAGGAAGCAATTTCATATGATGTGGCTGGTTCAGTGAAATTTGCCACCAGTGTGTATTTCCTGCCACCTTTGTCCATGTAACTGACTTAATTATACTCCTAAGTAGTTGTGTTAAATGTACATCTATCATTCTTCAAATTGCCCTTTTCAAAGTCCTTTTTCTGTTACTGCAGGAAATCTCTATTACTCTCATATTCCTACCTTTTTCTTATTTTCCTATTTGGCCTGCCAGTCAGATAGTTGGATGTAAGTGGTATAGAGTCTAATTGTAAACCTGCTTTCAGAGGCAAGGAAGCCCACAGGTTTTGAAATAAATTTAACATAAATAAAGCTTTGATCAGGAAGACATGCCAGAAAATGTCTTCCAGTTTGTATAAGAGAGCTAATGAGGATCTTGACTAAACCAAATGCAATGCAAGGATAGGGGATTAGATATTATCATATCAGGTGACAGAATAAAAAGGTCTTGGTTAATTGGTTAGGCTTTGTGAATTATTAGAATTAGCTTCCTCTGTTTTACCTAGCATTTAATCTTGGTGACATTAAAGAGGGTAGAGGATAAAGAGGCCTGACCCTTTCTTTAAAAAAAAAAAAAACATTCAATTAATTCTATCTGTGTTAAGTTTGATTTGCCTGTAGGACAGAGTAAAAATTCTTCCAGAATTTTAGAAGTGAATGAGTAAAGTGTCGGAGAGAGAACTAGGTAGATGTCTTTAAATACTTGATTTGACTGGTAATCATTACCAACCAGTGGGAAGTGATTTCATCAGAATCAATGAGACCACCAACAGGAATGAAAAGTAGGAAAGCCAAGGATGCAGTTACTTTACCCAAGGACTTTTAAATTTGGTGTTTCAAAACTAGTACTCAAAAATTTTAGAAAATAAAATTGTTTACTGGGTTTATTAATCTCTCTAAAGAACATTACTCTCCAATGTTGACATATTTTTAAAGAAAGCATTCTATCAGGCTTAATTAGATATAACACACAAATAACATCATGTTTACAGGACACCTGACTCTCATCTTTAAAATCTTACTCAGCTCCACTAATTCACTAAAAATATTTCCTTTTAAGATGCCAATATGGTTGATAACAGTGTTCAGAAAAAGTATTTTTTAAATCAGAAATATTAGTAGTATAATGTTGAAATGTGGAAAACATGTTTATCTTAAAGCTGAACAAATATATTGTATATGTATATCAATACCAGGAAAATTGCTTAACTTACAACTTTATGAAGAGGGACTCCATAAAATGAAAGCTACGTATATTTTATTACATAGATATTTCACTTAATGGTAGATATTTTATAGTAGAAAGATGTTACTAATTTTTAGTGTTTCTTTTCTAAAATAATAACTTTTAATACAAAAATTCAAGAGAATTGTCACTGACTTAGAGTGCATCCTTTTCTTTTATTCTTCCATTGTTTTAAACTGTGATGATACTTTCCTGGGCATGTTATGCAGTTTTACCCTATTCTATTCTGAGTAAAGCATCCTGATTATTACTTGTAGTCAGCTTGTCTTTCAGCAGTGCAAAGCTTGTTGACTTTTGAAGTACTAAGTCTTTACCAGCTGATTTATTAAGAAGATTTTCTAGTTTTCAGATTTCCCATTTTTTAATAGTTCTTATGAATAGGAGCATTTATATCATTTTTGTTAAAATATTTTGCTGTAATGATTTCTGAATTTGTTTAACATGGGCAAGTCTGTTTTTTAAAGTAAAGTTAGAAATAAATGACAAATTAAACAACTATGAACATATTTTTAGTTCCTATTCCTTGTTTAACCTTCATTAATAAATACTTGATCAGTACCTCATCTGCTTGTATCACAAGATATTATAATTAACCAATTTAGTATTTTATCTACCTTCAGTTTTATCTAAGACTGATGCTTCTTTGAAAGGATAACTTTCTTCCAAACATTTGCTAGGACTTTTAGATCCAGGAAATGTTGAGCACATCTATCTTCTAGTAGTAGTATTAACTAAGGGTCTTTCTGAGGTCAAGTGTTTAAAGGGAAATCTTTATGAACATTACTGTTTGGCTGTTTATGTGTGCTCATTTTATTGGACTACTCATCAGAATGTTTTCTCATAAAGTTTTGTTAACTATGAAGTTAAAGGAAACTGTTTATAAGAGCACTCATTTCTGTTACCAAATGAAAGTTGGAGTCGATGCCATACAAGCAAGCTCTTCAGTAATTCCTTAGAACTACATTATTCATTTAAAACTATTATACCCATAGTTACAGTTTATTCCACAAGAAGCATACATATTAAGCCTGCTAACTGAAGAGAAGCATAAAATAGAGTCTAGAAAAAGTACCAAACACCTATCTTCCAGTCACCCTCTCCTTGTGGACTCAGGACGGTTATTTTACTGGCATCAAGGTATGGCAAAAGCTTTGAGTATTGCCAACTAGGAAGTTTGCTCAAGCCTTGATAATTAGACACTATTGCTTCCATTGCTTATGAACACTTTGCTGCCCACCTGGTTGACCAGCTGCCAGCCACTAGTAGGGCAAGCTCTGAACCCCAGCACCCACCCCAAAATACTCCAGATGTGGCTTAAATATATTGATGGTCAAAATGAAATTCATTAATGCATACTCCTCTGTGTTATAAGCTTTTCTATGGAGAATGGATAATAAACCTGAGTGCTTTTGTTTAGCTCCTGGACTGGAAAATATGACCAGAGCCTGTTAGAGACATCTGTGGGATTTTCTGTTGGATATGAGGATGCAGTTTAGGATGTTTTTCAGTCACTTTTTTATCATGTTCAGAAAATCCTTGTGCAATAGGAGAGAAGCAGAGATGGAAAGCAAGGGAGAGATACAGAAATAGAAGTATAATCAGATGATCATTTGAGTCTTTGGGTCATTGTGTGGCCATCCCTGGCTATGCTTGTATACACACCATTAAATTTCATTGTTGGCCTTACAGATTTTGAAGAGTTCTCATTTGCCCTAGATGGAATTCTGACAAATTCAACAGTTCAAAGCATAACCATCTGATCTTAGAATATTTGACTTAGAGAAATCACTGATACATTAGTTGATGTTCCTAGATCTAAGTAAATGAATAAACTGCTCCTTTCTACTGAATTCTACAGACCCAACCATAGCATTAATGCCTAGCACTTCAGATTTTTTTCCAAGTTACAATCCCTGTCTTTTGTATCACTTCTCAGTTGCATCATAAATTCTTCAAAAATAAGAGACATTATCTGTATACTTGTTTCTTTGATGACTTAGAGGCAAGTTTGCTTCAAAAACCCAGAAAATGTGGGTACACTTACCAACCCATCATTAGACATTGCAAAGCCACATTTATAATACAAATGGTAACATGTGTGAGAAAAATTTTTCCAAAACTTATTTGGAAAACAGAAGTGAAGCTTAAAATAATAGTGCTTAATATAAAATGTGTTAAAAGTTAACAATGATTCTGTGGTACAATCTATGTTTCTCTTGTGTTTCCATTTTTTAAGAATCAGATATAACCTATATTTTAGTCTTTGTGTGTGCAGGCCATGTACACCTGTTTTAGGAATATAAAGACTGTAACTATAACTGAAAATACAGAAACTAGATCATAAAATATATTCAGTGTACAGATGAACATATGTACAAACTTGTATAGCATAACCCTGACAGGATCCTTAGAAATATGTACTCTTCCTAATAATTAGTACCAAATCTCAATTAGTTCAACAAATACTCGTTAACATATACCAACATACACATCTCATGAGCTATGATATTTAAGTCATCAACATGTAAGTTTGAAAATCTGTAACAATATTCTTGTGTAGTTGGAAATGAATTTGAAATTCATGTATTCCTCTTTGCCAACCTAACAAAGGAATATCTGAATAATACTAAATATGAAAAGAGTACATTTTAACATATATGTATACAAATACCATGCTGCAATGAACATGATGCATTAGAAATACAGACAACAGTCAATAATAAAATAATACATGTCCTGGAAGGTCCACTGAGGGCCTGCCCTGCTACCAGGAACTCAGTAAAAGCCTGCCTCAGCTGTAGGCTACCCGGAAGCTCCACAGAGGGCCTGCACTGCCACCGGGAACTCAGCACAAGCCTGCCTCAGGCATAGGCTACCTGGAAGCTCCACCGAGGGCCTGCCCTGCCATCAGGAACTCAGCTCAAGCCTGCCTCAGGGGTAAGCTCCCCAGAAGCTCCACCAAGGGCCCGCCCTGCCACTGGGAAATCAGTGCAAGCCCGCCTCATGGGTAGGCTGCCCAGAACCTACATCAAGGGCCCACCCTTCCACCATGAACATGGAGGAGGCCCGCCCAAGACTGAAAACTGCCCTGGACTGCTACAGATGGGCCTGCCCTCCCAACTGGAACATCAGAAGACCTCAGCAGGATCCAGGTAGTGTGAGAAAATTTGAAATTTTGCTTCCAGGTAGTGAACTTTAGACTACACCAGATTGACTGTATCAATATGATGAGTATACCCCTAAAATAGAGGTATACAGGGGATAAATAGGGCCAGTAGTAAACCCCCCTCCAACTAACTAAGAATTTGGTGTGTCTGAAAAGAGTACATGTTATCCCTCCCTACACATAGAAAACACCAGGCAGAGTGAAAATGACAAAACAAAAAAGCAAAATGCAGTCTCAAATATATAGTTCACCAGAAGCAAGTATAGGAGACATTGAAATACAGGACACCAAAAGTAACACACTGGGAATCTTTGAAAAGATAGCAAGTGAAATAAAAAAACAACTGCATCAGACTATAGAGGAAATCAAATTAGAAGTACTTTCCCATGTAAAGATAGAAATAACAACTTTAGTAAAGGAGTTGTGAATGCAGAGGAAGAAGAACTAGAGAAAAAAGTACATGAACATGGGAAACTGATTGAAACTTTGAATGAACAATATAGAAAACAAGCAGAATTCATGAAACAAAATCAAAGAGACATCCAAGATGCAAAAAATTCTATTGAAAGCATGCAAAACCTCCTAAAGGAAGCGGAGGATAGGATTTCAGACCTTGCGGACAGGATCACATTTAGTGATCAGGAAAGGATAGAACTTATAAAAATAACAAAGCAGCATGAAATGACAATCCAGAGGCTTCATGATGATGCCAAGAGCAACAATGTAAGAATAATGGGCATTAGCAAAGACATAGGAGTCCAGGCAAATGACATATGTAAAGTATTTACTGAAATAATAGCAGAAAATTTCCCAAACATGGGGAAAGATTCTGATATGAAGATAAGTGAGGCATATAGAACACCAAACAGTCACAACCAACAAAAATCCACACCCAGACACATAATAATTAAGTTCTCAGACATTCAGCATAAAAACAGAATATTAAAAGCTGTCAGAGAAAAGACACAACTCACCTATCAAGGAAAGCCCATTAGAATCATGGCAGACTTTTCTGCACAAACCCTCAAGTTAAGAAGAGCTTGGAGTGAGGTATTTCAAGCCCTGAAAGATAACAACCTTCAACCCAGACTGATGTACCCAGCAAAACTTTCAATCAAATTTAATGGAGAAACAAGACAATTCTATGACAAAGAACAGCTGAAGAAATTCATGCTCACCAAACAAACCCTAGAAAGAGTACTGAAAGACATACTAGACAGAGGTAAAAATGACCACAATCCCCAAAACAGCAACAGAAAGAAACCACCAGGTAGGATAAGCAATTAAATAAGAGGGAAAGCACAAAGAAACAACTGGAACATAACATGGCAAAGTTGAGTCAGTATATATCAGTGATATCCATAAATATAAATGGCCTCAATTCACCTATAAAAAGACATATATTGACAGAATGGATCAAGAAACATGATCCCACAATATGCTGTATACAAGAAACGCATCTGACCCAAAAGGAAGCTCATAGATTAAAAGTCAAAGGGTGGAAAACAGTACTTCATGCAACAGAAACCCAGAAAAAAGCAGGGGTAGCTATTCTATTTGCAGACAATGTGAACTTCAAACCAAAAATATTAAAAGATATAGAGGTCACTACATACTTGTTAGTGGTAAAATTCAAGAGAAAGAACTAACAATTATAAATATATATGCACCAAATACAGGAGCACCCAATTATGTAAGACAGATGCTAATGGATATGAAAAACCCAATACACAAGGACACAATTATAACAGGAAATCTTAACAGCCCATTGTCACAAAGAGCTACAACAACTAGACAAAAATTCAGCAAAGAAATAACAGAACTGAATCATACCTGTGAGCAATTGAACTTAGTAGATGTTTACAGAGTGTTCCACCCAATCACATCATAATACACATTCTTCTCAGCTGCACATAGGATTCTCTCCAAAATAGACCAAATATTATCCCATAAAACATTCTTAAGTAAATGCAAAGGTATTGAATCATATCATCCATAATATCTGACCATAGTGCACTGAAAGTGGAAATAATTGGCAAAAGAAATTGTAAAACCTGCATAAATACATGGAAATTAAATAACAGCCTTTTGAACAACCAGTGGGCCACAGATGAAATTAAACAAGAAATAAAGCAATACCTACAATTCAATGAAAATGTAGAAACAAAATATTGTAATCTGTGGGATGCAATGAAAGTGGTCTTAAGAGGGAAATATATAACAACAAACTGTCATAACAAGGAAACAGAATGAGCACAAATAAACAATCTTATGCTCCATCTCAAGCATCTAGAAAAAGAAGAGCAAGCTAAACCCAAAGCTCATAGAAGAGAGGAAAGTGTAAAGATTAGAGCAGAAATCAATGCAATTGAAACTAAAAAAACAATACAAAGAATCAATGAATCAAAAAGCCAATTTTATGAGAGAATAAACAAAACTGACAAACTCCTAGTTAACCTTATCAAGAGAAAGAAGGAAAAAACCCAAATTCATGCAATAAGAACTGAAAAGGGAGAAATTACTACAGATCCCATGGAAATTGAAAAGATCGTGAATACCTACTTTGAAAACCTCTACTCACGTAGAATGGAAAGCACAGATGAAATGGACAGATTTCTAGAAACATATGAACTACCAAAGCTCAACCAAGAAGATGTAGCAATTTTGAACAACTCAGTATCAGCTATTGAAATTGAAAATGTAATTAAAAACTTACCAACAAATAAAAGCCCAGGTCCTGGTGGATTTACAGCTGAATTCTACAATAAATTTAGAGAAGATTTGATGCCAGCACTCCTTAAACTCTTCAATGAAATTGAGAAAAAAGCAATCCTCCCTAAATCATTCCTGGAGGCAAGTATTACTCTGATACCAAAACCAGAGAAAGATGCAACCAAAAAAGAGAACTATAGGCCAATCTCACTAATGAACATTGATGCAAAGATTCTCAACAAAATACTGGCAAAGAGAATGCAGCAAACCATCAAGAAGATTATACATCATGACCAAGTGGGGTTCATTCCAGGAATGCAGGGATGGTTTAACATACACAAATCAATAAATGTAATATACCACATCAACAGAGCCCAAAACAGAAACAAACATGGTCATCTCAATAGATGCAGAAAAAGCTTTTGACAAAGTCCAACACATATTCATGATAAAAATCCTTCAGAAACTCAGAATACAAGGTCTCTACCTCAACATTATAAAGGTCATCTATGACAAACTAACAGTCAATATTATACTAAATGGACAAAAACTGAAAGCTTTCGCTTTAAAAATCAGGAACAAGACAAGGATGTCCACTGTCACCACTCCTTTTCCACATAGTTCTGGAAACACTAGCCAGTGCAATCAAACAAGAGAGAGAAATAGAAGGAGTAAAGATAGGAAAGGAAGAAGTTAAATTATCACTATTTGCAGATGACAAGATCCTCTATATAGAAGACCCAAAAAGCTCCATTGAAAGACTGAGAGGTAATACACAAGTTCAGCAGTGTAGCTGGATACAAAGTCAATGCTCAAAAATCAATAGCATTCCTGTACATGAACATAAAACTCACTGAGAGAGAAATTATGGAAATATCACATTTTACAATAACTTATAAAAAAAGAAATACTTAGGAATCAACCTAACTAAAAATGTAAAAGACCTATATGGTGAAAATTATACTATGCTAAAAAAGGAGATAGAAGAGAATATTAGAAAATGGAAGTTTATTCCTTGCTCTTGGTTAGGAAGAACCAACATTGTGAAAATGGCTATACTCCCAAAACTGTTATACAGATTTAACACAACGGCAATCAAAATACCATTGACATACTTCAAAGATCTAGAGAAAACACTCCTAAAATTCATTTGGAAACAGAAGAAACCTAGAATAGCAAAGGCAATTCTAGGCAACAAAAGCAAGGCAGGAGGCATCTTAATTCCTGACTTGAAAGAGTACTATAAAGCCACAGTGATCAAATCAGCTTGATACTGGCAAAGAAATAGACCTGAGGATCAATGGAACAGATTAGAAGATGCAAGCACAACTACAAAGACACTCAGCCACCTGATATTTGACAAAGGGGCTAAATATGTCCACTGGAAGAAAGATAGTCTCTTTAGTAAATGGTGTCGGAAAAATTGGCTCTCTACATGCCAAAGACTGAAACTAGATCCATGCATATCATCATGCACAAAACTAAAGTCTAAATGGATCAAAGACCTCAATATTAAAAGAGAAACACTAAATCTACTGGAAGAAAAGGTAGGTAGAAATCTTGGAGACATAGGGGTAGGCAGAGAATCCATGAACCAAAGGCAAACTGCACGGGAAACACTTCAAAGAATCAACAACTGGGATCTCACATTATTGAAGTTTCTGCACTTCAAAGGAAATCACCAACATTGTGAAAAGAAACCCAACAGAGTGGGAAAGAATTTTAACCAGCAACCCCTCAGACAAAGGACTTGTGTCCAGAATATATAAAGAACTGAAAAACATCAAGCCCCCCAAATTCAAAGACCCTCTCCAAAAACGGATAACTGAGATGAACACACAGCTCTCAGAGAAAGATACACAAATGGCAAATAAATACATGAAGAAATGTTCACCATCACTGGTCATTTGAGAAATGCAAATTTAAACAGCACTGAGATTCCACCTTACTCCGGAAAGAATAGCTGCCATCAAGAAATCAACTGATAACAAATATTGGTGAGGCTGTGGGGGAAAAAGGAACACTGTTCCACTGTTGGTGGGAATTTGGACTGGTGCAACCATTATGGAAATCCACATGGAGAATTATCAGAAGACTAGGATTGGAAGCCCCATTCAATCCAGCTATTTCCCTCCTGGGTATTTTCCCAGAAGAACTGAGAAGTTCATATCACAGTGATATATGTGCACCCATGTTCATAGCTGCACAATTTATGATAGCTAAATCCTGGAAACAACCATGATGCCCATCAACTGCAGAGTGGATGAAAAAGATGTGGCATTTTTATACAATGGAATATTACTCAGCTTTAAAAAAGGATGATCTTGATGCCTTCATAGGTAAATGAGGACAACTTGAGACTATCCTCATTAGTGAAATAAATAAGAATCATATTTACAAATGTCATATTGTGTCTCTAGTGTAAAAAGTAAATAAGAACTACAAGACTAATAAAACCAAAATGTGTAACTGCTATTGTAAAAAAGATGAAACAAAAGTGCTCTAAGGGATATAACTGCATGTATGTTTGAGTGTGTAAAATAGATGACCATATTGCTGAATCTTTGTTGGATCTTTGAGCAGAATTGTTTGTAGTCTGACTGTTTGAATATTTGCCATGAACCCTTTAACTTTGTAACTTGAACAACTACATCCAGGATGACATTAGGTAATTTATAAATTACTGGTTTCTTAGTGGGAATTTTTCTCATTCACCTTTTTCTTTCTCTCTTTTAGAATTCTGTATTGTTGCTATCCTTTTTTCTGTTTTGTGTTTTTTCTTCTCTTTAAATAAAATTTTAAAAATATATAATTGCTACTGTAAAAAAAGACAAAATAGAAAGTGCTATAAAGGATATAGCTGCATGTATGTTTAGATGTGTGGGATTGATGACTTTATTTCTAGCTTCTTGTTGGATTGTTGAACAGATCTTTTTGCACTCTCACTGCTTTAGTATCCACTTTGTGTGCTTTAATTCTGTAACTTGAATAACTATTTCTAAAAAACAATATGCAATTTATCAACTAGTGATTTCTTACTGTTTACCTTTTCTTGAAATTCTGTAATATTTCTACCTTTTTCCCATTTTTTTCCTCTTTAAATAAAAACCAATACATGTATTGACTTACAAATAACTGATAGAGTATAATATTTTATTGATCCAGTGTTGTAAAGTCTATAAAAGGGGAAAAGTCTAACTATACTATTCAAGGATATGCAAACAGACATATAATAAATTAAAATTAATAAAACTCAGCATAGAGGTAACTTTAAGAAGGAAGGAAGGAAGGAAGGAAGGAAGGAAGGAAGGAAGGAAGGAAGGAAGGAAGGTTGTCTTTGGTAGAAAGGATTTGCAGAATTCTTCTGGAGTTTAAATATTCAATTTCTTAACTTTGGCAAAGTTTTTATCAGGTGTTATTGTATAGTTTATTGAGTTAAGCCCTTGTGCTATGTAATTTTTGTGCATTTGTAATGTTCCAAATAAGAGTCTTACATATGATTATTAGTAATATGGTCCATGGTACCAAAGAGAGAAAGAAACTGCTGCAACTTGTCTCAATGCAAGTCTCTGTCCACTGTTGTTTTTGGCTTCTGAGGGAGCTACTAGAAGTGCTCCATGTTTGCTGAATGATCTTGTGGTGAGTACAGTCCCCTGTCCATGTGCACTGGGCACCATACTGGAAGCATGAGTACAAGGTTTCATCATTAAAGAGAGGTTCTGACCCTGACTTTCTGGCCACTTTAAGGCATTTCCTTTCTTACAGTCTTTTTATGATTGAGCCTTTCTGATATCTGCAATATCAGTCCACCTTGAATGTGCAGCCAATAGAATAAAACCTCTATTACAGTAGTATTTGACTGAAGATACCAAGAATCCAAAGAACAACAAAATTCAGTAGCTATGGAATTAATGAATTCCAGTTCACAAACCTCAGGATTTAAGATTCAGGAACTAATGGCTGTTATAGAAGATGGATCAGCCTAATTTATCTCATTTTAAAGAATAAAATAAAGAAGATGGATCATTGCTCATAGTAGTTTATCCACCTAATTTATCTCATTTTAAAGAAATAATTTAGCAAAGCTTATTTTTTCTTAATAATTTTACATTTCACAAAATTTCATTAAATAGACTCATACAACATGTAGACTTTTGCTTCTGGTATTTTCATTTTAAAAGAGACTATGCACATTGGTCCAAATATAAAGAAGTTTTTTTATTACCTTGAGTACTCAATTTATAGAATTGCACTTTTGTCATTCACTTGTTCAAGTACATCTTTGTTCTAGGTTTTATGGCTATGAATAAAGTTATTATAAAACTTGTACATATTTTTATAAATTTCTATTTCATTTGAATAAGACCTAAGAGTTCTTGGTTGAATGTCAGTGTGTAATTAATTTTTTTGCATCCTAAATCATTTTCCCAAAGGGCTGTACATGTTGAATTCCCAAGCATTGAAGAATAGCACCAATTTTTTGAGTAACATTTGTTTGCTTTGTTTTTGAATATGGCCATTTCAGTACGTAGATGGACATGTTTAATTGACATTTCCATTCACATTTCTCTAGTAGATAATAATACTGAGCATATTTTCATACTGTTATTTATCATCTCTATAACTTTTTTATTTAAAGTTTTATTTCAGTTGAAAATAATAACTATACATATTTATGGGAGATAAAGTGATGCTTCAATATGTCATGGCATAATCAAATAAGGCTAATTGACATTCATCGTCTCAAGTATTTCATTTTTTGGTAGTGAGAACACTTGAAATCCATTATTTTCATTATTTTGAAATGAGTATCACTATCGGCTATAATAAGTATCTTTTTAAATAGAAATTTACTTGGCTTTTTAGGATCTTCTGTTGTTCCTTAAAAGTTTAAGACTTTTTTATATTTCTGTTATGAAAGTCTTTGGAATTTTGATAAGATTTGAGTTGTTTTTGTAGATTACTTGGGTAGAATGGCCATTTCAACAATACTAACTCCTCCAATCCATATACATGGAGTATCTTTTCATTATTTGTGCCTTAGTCAACTCCTTTCACCAATAGCTTATAATTTTAAGTATATTATATATCTTCTTGCTTAAATTTTATACTTAAGTATTTAAATTTATTCATTTGATACTGTAGTAAATTGTATCATTTTCTCAATTTCTTTTTCATGCAGTATATTGATAGTACACAGAAATGTTACTGTTTTTCTTTAAATTTATTTTATTCTACAACTCTATTGAATTCAATTCTGATTTTAATAGTTTTTAATAAAGTTTTTAGAGTTTTCTCTGTATAAGATCATACCAATCAATAGTATATCTGTTTTACTTAACTGCTGCTTATTTCCATTTCTTAGATGATTAGTTTAGCTAGACATTCCACTGCTATAGTAAAGAAAACTGGAAAAATGGGGATAAATGTTTCTGATCTTAGAGCAAAAGACTGTTGCTATGGTGTTAGTTGCTCATTTGTCAGGTATAGCCCTTATTGGATTGAGAGATATTCCATCTATAACAATTTTTTGAGTTTTATCATGAAAGTATGCTATACTGTGTTAAAAGCTTTCCCCATATCTGTTTAGATGGTTATATGAATTATGTTTTTCACTCCATTTATATGGAAAATCATATTTATTGGTTTATATATGTTGAATCATTCTTTTATCTCACTGATAAATCCCACTTGATGATGGTAAATGTTTGCAATGTACCACTGGGTACTATTTGCTAATATCTTTTTTACCTTTCATTGAAGATTTTGCATTTCTATTCATCAATGATATTCTTTCCAAATAGTGCCTCCTGTTGGCTTTGGTATCAAGGTAATTTGGATTTTACAAAATTGAGTTTAGGAGCATTACCTTTTCTTCTGTTTTTTAAAAATATTTGAGAAAACTGGGCATTGATTTTTTTTATATATAACTTTAACCATGAGACAATCTGGTCCTAAGTTTATCCTTGATGAGAGAATTTTAATCTCCTTATAATTGGCTATTTCAGATTTTTAAAAATCTCTTAGTGATCCACTGTTGATAGATTTTGTGTTTGAAGAATTTGTCCACTTTTCTAAATTATTCAATTTATTTGATTAAAATTGCTCATATGAGTCCCTTCTGATCTTTTGAACTTTTTGTTAACAATTTTAATGTGTCCTCTTTCACTTCTTATTTTGAATCTTCTCTCTTTTATTAGTCTAGCTAAAAGCTTATTAGTTTTGTTTATCTTTCTAAAAATCCAATTTTTAATTTTCTTATTTCTTGGCATGGTTTATTGAGTATATAATTCAATCATTTCTATTCTGACTTTTTATGTCCTTTCTTCTGCTTGATAACTCTTAGCTTTAATTTCTTTAACTGGTTCTTTGAAGTGTTACAGTGGGTTGAGACCTTTCTTCTTTTTTTAATTCTAGACATTTTGCTTTATGAACTTTTCTCTTAGAAATGCTTTATCATGTCCAGTATGTTTTGCTATGTTGTAGTTACATTTTCATTTGTTTAAAATATTTCGAATTTTGTTCTTTGGCTCAATAGTTCTTTCAAAGACATTGGTTAATTTCCACACACTTTGCTAGTTTTCTTAATTTTTACCTTTATACCATTGTGACAGAATCATGACATGATTTCAACTTTGATATTGCTAAGAAATATTTATGCCTTAACTTTGACCTATCCTAAAAATATTTTGTATATAACTGAGAAGGATGTGCATTTTTTGCTGTTGAAATGTCCTGCATAGGTTTCTTAGATACATTTGGATTAAAGTATAGTTCAAATCTAATATTTCTTTCTTTATTTTCCATCTGGATGATCTTGCTATGTTTGAAAGGTCTTATGATATTGAATTGCACTCTGTATTTCCCTGTAGATCTCTTAAATTTCATATAGTTAGGTACTCCAATGTTGAGTGCAAATATATTTGAATCATATTGATTAATGGATGCCTTTGTCATAGTATATTGATCTTCTTTTTGCAATTTTTAGCAAAAACTCTATTTTATCTGAAGTAAGTATTGGTATTCATGTTCTCTTTTGCTTACCACTTACATATATTTTTTTCTTTTTTGAAATTAAGTTTATTGGTACAATTTAGGTATGCATAGAGACCATATTCATCATAAGGAATTTGTACCTGTACATGATATATCTTGATTCCTCTTTTTCTCCTTTCCCCTTCCCTCCCTTCAAGATCTTTTCTTCCCATATTTTAAATTCAGTCTAAGAATATCCTTAAGATGAAATAATGTTTTATAGAATTAGTTCATTTTTTAATCTATTCACACATGAAATGACTTTTGATTGGAAAATTTAAACCCTCTATATCTAAGTTACTTACAGACAGAGAAATATTTATTACTATTGGTTTGTCAATTACTTTTCAATTACTTTGTAATCTTGTGTGTCTTACTTCACTCAATTTCTTCCTTCATGGTTTGTTGGCTTTCTGTGGTAATCTGTTTTGTTGGGTTTTTTTTTTGGTAGCTTTTGTGTATTTATCATAAGCTTTGCTTTTGATTACCTTGAGGCATACCATGTCTTATAACAGCAAAGTTTAAATTTATAACAATTCAATCTTAATCACAAAAACAAACTTCTCCCATGATTCATGTTTTTGATATAATGCTTTATATCTTCTAATAAATTATATCATTTCAAAATTATTGGAGCTTTAGTTGCTTTTCATAGTTCTGTGTTTTAATCTTTACACTAGAGGCATGTTTGATTTACCCACCACCATTACAGTTTTGGAATGCTTTGAAATTGATGTTATACTTTCCCCATCAGTTTTATATATTCATATATTTTCATGTTATTGAACATTTTCTTCAGTTTTAATAATTTCTTTTAGTATTTCTTATAAGAAAGGCTTAGGGATAATATCCTTGCAGATTTGTCAAATAAGTCTTTATCACTTGTTTATTTCTGAAAGACAGAATTGTAAGGCATAGTATTTTTGTTTTCTTGCAGAGTTTAAATATACAGTTCCATTTCTTTTGGCTTGCTAGTCTTGTGCTTACAAATGCACTGATAATCACTTGAGTGTTCAACTGCATATGATAATTCACTTTTTCTTTGTGATTTGTCTACTTTAGTTAAATATCTTTCCATAAATCAGCCCATTTTAAATTTATTTATTTACTTATTTTGATTTTGAAGAGAATAAAACCAAGTGAGAGAAAACAAAATGGTATCTGTCAAAACAAAAGGATGGACATAGTACATGATTTAAAACCAAAACACAAGGTGATCAACAATGATTACCATAATTTGCCCATACCATCAGACATTATAAAATTGAATATAACAGTACAAAACAAAATCAATAAAAAAACCATTGGAGACCTTATAGGACTTCAAAAGAAGGTAATTGTCAAGCCAGAGTGGGTATCATAGTGCATCTTATTGTCTTCAAAGTAGTTGCCTATACCCTCAGACTTGATACTATCAAACAAAACAGATTAAAACAAAATCAGTCAAAACAAGACAGTGAAAGCAATACAGGGCTTCAAATTAAGTTAATTGGAAATAAAAAATGGTTACTGTAGTATATCTTGCTGTCATTGGGATAGCTGTCCATGCCATCAAATCTAGTACAAATAGGCAAACTGGAACAGAATATAACCAAACTAAATAGAGCCATGAAAACAATATGGATTTCAAATCATGATACAAGATTAACAACGTCCATTGCCTTCCCTTTTCAGACAATTCCTTCCCTTTCACTTTCACAGGGTGTATTGTACATTTTGTATCCCACTAACTCCTTTAGTTTTTAGATTAGACAGGCAACCCACTATTTACCTAAGTGGTTCTGAACTTTTTCACCCATGAGCATGATATCAGGTTGTATCCATTTGCCTACAAGAGCCTCAAGGTTTTCCTTCCTTATAGCTGAGTAGTTCTCCATTGTATAAAAGTGTTATGTCTTTCCAACCAATCTGCAGCTGATGGGCAAGCTACCCTCACTGTTTTCTGGTTCTCTGTCACATCAAGCATTATCTTCTTATCTTTGACTTTCAGTCCATAAACCCTCTTTCAGGTTAATTATATTTCTTATATAGAGCCTCTTTATGGACCCTATCTCTTGACCCACTCTGCCTGTGTTTCTTTTTATTAGTGTATCAAGGTCTTCCATGTTAGCGATTATGGCTAACCTTCCCTGCCTCATCTCTTCCATGCTATTTTTCTGCCATTGGTTTTCTACTTTTCCCCTTCATTCCACTGTCTGCCTTGTTCAGTGAGCCCCCTCTGTAGCTGTTCCTGAAATCATGGTCCTTTTTCTCTCTCTCTCTAGAATGTCCTTCAGTATTTTTTTTAGAGTTGGATTGGTGGTCATGAATTCCCCCAGTTCCTCTTTGTCATGGAAGTATCCTGTTTCTCCATTAATTTTGAGAGATAGTTTTGCAGGGTACATCAATCTGGGTTGGACGTTATTTTCTTTCAGGACTTGGAATACTTGACTCCAAGCTCTTCTTGATTTGATGGTTTGTGTTAAGAAGTCTGTTGTGATTCTGATGGGTTTTCCTTTATAGGTGATCTGTTTCTTTTTTCTGACAGCTTTTAATATTCTGTTCTTTTGTTGAATTTCTGGGATCTTGATTATCATATGTCTGGGTGTAGATCTATTTTGATTATAGCTGGCTGGAGTTCTGTATGCCTCATATATCTGCATATCATTTCCTTTTCCTATGCTTTCAAAGTTTTCTTTAATTATTTCTGTAAATAGCCTTTGTACTTCATTTGTGTTAAGCCCTTCTTCTTCACTCACATTTTTTATAAGTTATAGATACTTTTGTCATCTTCCAACCTTTGTATTGTTGCTTCCTGGTTCCTTGTTATTTTTAAGAGATCTTTCCTTTTGAGATTTCAAGTTGTAAACCTGCCTTCAAGATAATGATAGTCTGTCTTTAGGTCTTTTCAAGCAGTTTTGCTAGCTTTCAATGGAGTTTTTAATTTCCTGGTAATCTCTTTGAATCTGTTTCATGTATTCTAAATTTTTAAATTTTCTTTATCGATGGTTTCCTTCCTTTTTCTATGCTCCTCCATTCAATCTCTGTCTTCTTGAGAGGTGCTTAGCATTTCCGTTATTATTTTTCTTATATCTTGCTTTACTTGCATTAATACTTCTGTTTAAGTTCTTTTATAGTTTCATGAGGTTGTTTCTTTATGTCAGATGCTGTTGTCTCAGAAACTGCAGGTGTAAGATTCGCAATCTCTTCTGTGTTTACCTCTCCTGGGCCAGTACTGCTTGGGTTGGAGGCCAGAGACTGCCTTTTGTTTCTTCCTCTTCTCAATGTCCTGGTTTCTTCCAGACAAGTGGGTAGTGGGGTCCCTGGCACTTCCCATATTGGTTATAGTTACTCTGAAATGTGCTGGCTGGGGATTTCTGTTGTTTGCTGTTTTCCCCAATCTGCTAGTAACTACTGGAGTATAAGCAGGGTCAGTGCAGGCTGGCCTCTTCCTTCTGACCTGGTTAACCACTGGGAGTCTTCACCACGTTAGTGTGTGCCATGTGGGTGGGGTTGGTTAGGGATAGCCTTAGGGAAACCTCAGCCTTGGCTATTGAATTGCACACAGGGGCAGGACTCAGGCCAAGCAATTTTCACCAATCTACTCTGTGCTAGGAGTGGCTGAATAAAGCCAGCTGCAGTTCTGGTTCTGGGCTTATTCTACCTGACTCCAAAATGATGCCTGGCAAATTGCCCACTCCTGCAGGAGCCCTGAGTCCTCCACACTCACAGTGAGCCAGTGAAGTTCTCTGGTCCACTGATCCCTTCTGCCACTGCATCTTCCTGCCAAGGCCTTCAGGCTTGCCAGCCCCCAGCTTCACTCTGACTGTGTGTTTCTGGATTCCAGTGGCACTTCTCACATAGTGGGACCAGCTCTTGTGAAATTGCTCTTGGTTACTGCTTTCTGTTTAAGTTTTTGTTTTTCTTTTCTTTTTTTTCTTTTTTTTCACTTAAGTTCCTGGGTAAAAGAGATCTATTTCTTTCCTTCTGATCTTCTCCAGAATTCTATATTCCAACATCTGGGCTGTTTCTCTCAGAGAGGTTTTTTACTTTGCTGCTTACTGTTCTGCCATCTTCCCAGAATCCAGCCTATTTTTTTGAGCTGTTTATATTATTATTGAGCTTTGAGAGTTCCTTACATGCTTATGTATACTTACATATTATAAATATAAGTCCTTTTTTCACATATACAGTGAATATTTTATTTTAGCATAAGATTTCTCTTTTCATTTTATTTTCAATTAATATCATGAACAGTTTTAATTCTAAAGTAAAACATCACTTTTTCTCATCTGATTCTGTTCTTTGTGTTACATTAAAAGTTTTTTGTTGTTCTTAAATTCTTGTAAATATTTCTCGTTTTTTTCTAGAAATTCTACAACTTTACCTTTCTGTAGGTGGGAGCTGTGATTAAAGTTTGATTTCTTGTGTCTAGTGTAAATATTTGATAAAAACTAATTTTAAAGCATTGGCTTAGCTTCATCATATATATTTTGACTTAGTATTTATCATTTAACCCAAAATATTATTTTATTTCCCTTTAAACTAAATTATGACCCATGGATTACTTATCAGTGTGTTGATTAATGTTATGGTTTGTGTCTGAATGTCCCTCCAAAGCCTCATGCAGTCATGAGGGCAGACTTTTCAGAGGCAGTCAAATCTAGAGTTTGTGACTTGTTCATTGTCTAGTACCGTGTTTGGGGGATGAGAATGTTACACCTACCCCAGGGTGAGGTGAGTAGCCTGCCAACAATATAAGGGTGGAAAAGACAGTAGTCCTTTTTGCTCTCATTGATTTTGCTGTCTTTTGCCTCCATGAACTGTTACCACTCTGCCATGCCACCCTGTCTTGGAACCTGCTGATTATGGACTGAAGCCTCCACAAACTGTGAGCTGAATAACTTTGGGTTTCAGCAATGAGAAAAATAATCAAGGCAACTAAGCAGATTTTTTTTGTTTGTTTTTGAGAAATCATTTTATCATAGTTGCTAAATGACCCCTGATAGCTTGTTACATATTCCCTTTCTTTGTTTTCTTCATATTTTTCTTGAGTTAATTTGACATTTGTTTGATTTTATGACTCATTCTTTCTAAATTTTAAGAACAGTTTTGTTTTCACTGTTTTCATGTATAATGTGATGGTCTTTATCTGCATATTGTCAGTTCCTATTACACATCTTTGTGTCATTTCATACCCCCTTTGCAGTGACTGCTGTGTCTTCCCTGCTTCTGTATCTTGAAGGAAGCCTTATCAGAACTCTTTCAATGTTCTTAGCTAACTTGACATGTTACTCACATTTCTTTTTAAAAATTTATTTTCATATTGGTCATGTTACAAAATAAATATTAATAAAGAAAACATAAAAATATTCATCTTCTACCAAAACCCCCAAAACTTCCTAACAAATAGTGAATACCAACAAACTATTAACTCCTTTTTTCATCTCCTTTGAATTCCCTCCTTCCCTTTCTTTCATCTCTTGATACCTTCCACTTTGGGGGGGGTACATATTTGCAACATATGATGTTTACATTTCCTGTGTGGAGTTGGTAAATGTTCCTAACACATCCCAATTCCTTGTTTTCATTCCTTATACCTTTGCTATCATTCCCTTTTCTACTTTTTTTTTGATCCCCTTACTTTTGAGAATGATCTATCTACCTAATTAAAAGTATGTTTTATTTTGCTCTTTATTTTATTCTGGATTCCTCATAAGAGAAGCCAGGTGACATTTCAGCTTGTGTGCCTGATTTAACTTTGTTCATTTTGATTTTACAAAGTAGAAAGTATCTCAATGAGTCTTAAAATGAATTTAATTTTATCTAAATTGTATATTCATAGTTATCCACTTGGCACATGTAATAATATGTCTGTGTTGTTCTATGATCAGAGAAAACAAGTAGAAACAAAACTACTTGAGCAAAGTTGTTTATTACTCTCCAGGATTATTTACCTAAATAATATATTTCTTATGAACACAACTAAAGATGTTGACTATAGGAAAACTAATAAGAAAAAAGCTCCCAGAAATTGTGGCACAACATTTGTAGCATATAGAACTGTTAGCATTCACATATAATTGAATTCCTATTAATTTCTAGTTCTGCGGCAAAATAGTTTTACAATCAGTTGAGTTAAGACTGTAAGACCAGTAATTTCTGTAATTAATTCTGAAGAAATATAACTATTAAATCAATACTTCCTATAACTATTTTTTCTTTTAGGTTAAATTGCACTTTATGAATACAAAAATTTGTGTGGCCAACTTTTAACACTTGAAAGTCTTCCACAAACTATTTTGAGGTGACAAAAGGGTTTTCTTAATGCTGTCAAATGAAATATGCATATCCAACTGTTACTAGGATGACCAACTGTATTCTTGTATGTAAGATATGTTTTGTAGCCTTTCAAGACTGTTAATTTCCTCACACAGGATCTTAATGATAAAGGATGAGTTTTAACTTTTTTGAAAAGTTTTTTTTGTTAGTACATTTGTAGTACCTGCAACTTGGGTTTAAGAGTGGGTATATGTATTGTGTATTATGCGTCTTGCTTCTTCTTGTTCTTAATCTCTTTCTTTTCTCTTTTCCCTTCAGATATTCTCTAATTCTCCATTCTCCATTTTCATTCTTGAGCTAAGATTAATAATATTCATAAAGGGAGTTTTTCTGAATTTGGAATAAAAAGTTTTTAGCTTTTTCTATTGTCTCAGTATAAATATCAACAACCATGTAAGTCATTGTTTCACTATATTACAAAATACTAAGTGTAGCCACACACAAGTGCTCTTCATGGTATAAGTCATGCCTAAAATATATCTGAAAATCATGAAATTTTGATGAATTGGTCAATAAAGTCCCTGTAAAGCCCTCAAAGTATTTTAAGGGATTAAGTATTCCATATAAATTAAGCAAATAACAAGAAGATGTGGAAAATTTTTTTCAATTGTAACTTCTAGAATATTATATAACTTAATGGTCACTGAAATGCTGATACTATTACTGGATTTAATTTTACTGTTTATTTATTTATTTTCTGAATTCTTCATTGCATGCATAATACTGAGATAAGCAAGTCACTCTTTTAATTTCTCAGTTCTAACAAGATTATTGGATGTACATATTTGATAAGGAAAATCTTGTGTCTCCCTCACTATCCTTGATAGTTGAAATCAGAGAAAATGGACAGGAAGGTGGCCTTTGTAGATTGAATTTTATCTCTCCCAAAAGTTATGTTGAAGTTCTTATCTCTCATGTACCATATCAGTATTGTGATCTTACTTGGAAAAAGCATTTTTCATGTAGCAAAAGTGAGGTCTTAAAAGTGGACCCTGATCCAGTATTACTGCTCTTCTGGTCAAAAATAGGTAGACAGAGACTCACATGGGTAGAAGGCAGACAGTGCAGACATGCTAGGTACACACCATGCAAACCAAGGCAGATATTGAAATTACAGTAAGAATTCAGATACACCAAGAGAAGCCAGACAGCATCAGGAAAGATGTTCCCTGCAAACTCTAGAAAGAGCATAATCCTGCTGACATCTTGATACTGAAATAACAGACTCCCAGAACTGTGAAATAATATAATGCACTTTTTTATGTGTAAGCTATTCAGTTTTGGATGCTTTGTGATATCAGCCTTTGGAAACTGGTATCATGACTTGTATCTGTGTTCTCCTTTCAGATATTGAAATTTTGTGTTTTATTGATGGAAGCTGATTTTCAACCAGACTTATTACTGTAAATGCATCTATGAAATGGGATGTTTATAAATTCTCAATTTCTGTAAAACAGCTGTAAAGATATTAATGTGAAACAACTTCTGTAAAACATTCTGGAAAAAGGTTAAGAAGGAACTTGAGTGAGTGATTTCATACTGTTCCTGATAACTACTTAAAAAAATCAAACAAACAAAACCCAGCAAATCAAAACTTGAAACAACAAAGTATTTTTTATATTTGTAATTTCACCATAAAATTTTTACTGTCAATTTTTCTATTTGTTTTTATTAGTATGCAATAATAATTAAGATATATACATACCTTAAATAGGAGTCACAGATAAAATCTTTTTAAAATAGAACAGCAACACATTGGAATAGGTAGTTCAGCAAAATTTGAAATATCAATATGAATGCACAAAAATTTAAAATTACACTAATAAAACTTAAAAACAAAAATGAGAGCTGTTTAGCCATCTGTAAAAAGAAAAATGAAATTAAAATGCAGAAGTATTAATTATGGAGAATAGAAATTGAAATTTGAAGTAAGGCTTTACTAGTCTGAGCAAATTTCAAAGATCATTCTTGTTATATGAAAGAGACCTTCTTGAGAAACTGTGATAGGTGAGTGAGAGACATATATTTGACACCGGCATTTATTATAAAGTTGTTGCAATTATGACAGTATAATAGTGCAAATAGAGAAAATGTGCATTTACCAATGAAGTAAAATACAAAGTCAGAAAAACTTTACAAATATATGGAGTTTGTGGCACAAGACATAAGTGTGGAAAAGAGGAAATATTCTTTATAAGAAATAGGAAGGGGTATTTATGAAAAAGAAAATTATCTGCTCATTTCAAATTACAAAGAAATATAAAAAATAATTTAATAACCAAAAAAGACAGACTTCATTAAAAAGAAATATTGAGTATTAAATATAAAAATGAAAGTTCAAAACCTTTGAATCTATAAAATAAAAGATTCTTCACTGCCAAGCCTCTGAGCTAATTATCTGGTCTCTCTTTCTTCCCATATTTCTTACATTGCCGTTTACCTCTTCAAATCTTTGTATTAGAGCATTACATTTTCCTCCAGAAACATGCAAACATACTCAGAAAAATATAAAGTATATTTAGATCCCTAATACACATTTGAAATCAGAGAAACATTTTTTTCTTAGTGGAAAAATATCAATATATATCAAAAAATATTGAAGATCAGGCATAAAAATACTGAAAATAACTTATAATTCACAGTATTTTAAGAAGAAATCCAAACCAAAGCAAAAAGAAAAAAAACCCTGAAATTTTATAGTAAAAACTCATAAAGAATAATTGTCATTGGATATACTTTTAAAATAATGGAATCTCATCAATAAACAATAATTGAAGATTTTATAGAAATAATAGTTTGTTTTATTTGATGAGGATAGTCTCTAGATTCATACACAAATCATTTTCAAGAAACTAAAGTAAATTTTCTTAATGATACACTTTTGGCAAATATTCTTTATCAAATGTACTGGAAAAATCAACAGTTCTTCAGAAGACAGGAATAACCTCACAGGAACATAGACATTTTATTAATAAATGCAAGTAAATACAGTTAATTCATGTTAATAAAATTATCTTGAATCTCATATTCTAACAGAATTTTAAGTAATTGTATCATTGTGTTACATTTGGTTAGATTTACTTCCTCAAAAACACCTCCAAAATTTGTTAGTCTATTTTGTTTCTCTAATGAAATAGTGTAAGATAGAAGTTTTATAATTTGGATTTTAATATCTTCCATAAACTTAAAAGATCAGTAACTAAATCATGGCACTATTAGATAGGTGGTAGAGAGGTAAATCCTAGTATCAGGGAGTTAGTTTATTGGGAATGCATTTGAAGGGTATTTAGAATCTTTTTACATTTTTTATTTATTATTACTATTTTTGCTTTCTGGCTACCATGTTCTTTCACAACATGCTCCCACCATGATGTACTGTACTTTACAAATACAAATTACAAGGGCCAAGGGATCAGGTACTAAAACCACTGAAACCATGGGCCAAAATAAATCTATTCTCCTTAAAGATGTTTATCTTAGGCATTTTGTCCCAGGCACAGAAAGCTTATTAAGGCAAACTTTATAAAGAAAATATATTTATTTAGCTGATAGTTTTGGAGGCTAAAAATGCAAGAATAGGTGGTCTTGTTACTTGAGCCTTTGGTAAGGATGACAAGGTGAACAAAATAATAGTAGGTGCATGTGTAGGAGCAAAAGACCACATCACATTCTCCAAACAGAAACCAGACAATTGGAACCCACACTCCTTACAAAAGTATGTCTCTAATTGGCCTAAGTACTTTCCACTTGGTGCCATTTCTTAAATTTTCTTTAATCACAGTGATGACTTACCTTCCAAGAAATGAAACTTTAGAAGAAAAACTCAAACCATATCCAAATTGTATTTAGGGGCCTTTAGTCTAACTGGCTGTAGTTCAGAAGAAAAGGCTCACTATTTCCCAGCACCAGTCTAGCTGTGAGGATTCAATTTAGAAAGGACAGATAAGTCATTAGCATTTATAATCTTTTCTAGCTTTGTGGTGTAGCAGTTCTATTCCTCTTTAGAATTGCCACAAGGAATGAAGCTTCTGTCAATCACCTGGCTCCTACTCACACGAGAGAAAATCTCCAGACAGAGCATACAGAGAATTCTAAGACCCTAAATGCCCCTGTCTTACCTTCATACTGGCTTTCACCAGAAAGAATGGAGTCAAAAGTCAATAGAATATGATATTCAATGCACCAAAAGTGAAAAGCTTCCTAAATTTTTCTAATTACACTTAAACAATAACAAAGAAAAAGTGAACTTGACCATAGCATATGATCTTTTAATGCTGAATTTGGTTTGCAAAAATTTTTTAAAGGATTATACTATGCATATTCATCAAGAACATTGGTCTGTAATTTTTTAAAAAAAAATTTATTTAAAGAGAAACAAAAGCATGTAAAGGGGAGAGATAATACTGAATTTAAAAAAAGATAAACAATAAGAAATCACTAGTTGATAAATTATAAATTGCCCCCTTAGAAATAGTTGTTCAAGTTACAAAATTAAAGCATACAAAGTAGATATTCAAACAGTGAGAGTGTAAACAGCTACACATGCATGAGTCTCTACATGTATTTCTATCCTTCCTGCATTAGAGGGAAAAACAAAACATATCAAGACAAAATGAAACAAATTCCTATAAAAACATGAAGCCAAAAAGTCATATAAGACTTAGCTGGAGGCTGTATCAGGCATAAGCTGCCTGGAACCTCCCCTGGTGTCCCTCCCTGCCACTGGGAACTTAGTAGAAGCCTGTGGCAGGTGTAAGCTGCATAGAACCTGCACCGTGGGCCTTCCCTAACACTGAGAACTTAGCAGAAGCCCACCTCAGGTGTAGGCTGTCTGGAACCTCCCCCGAGGGCCCACCCTGCCACTGGGAACATCAAGGAGGACTGCCCAAGACTGAAAATTGCCCTGGACTGCTTCTGCTTGGCTTGCCCACCCACATGGAACATCAGAAGACCTCAGCAGGCTCCAGTTAGTGTGAAAAAATTTGGAAATTTGCTCACAAGTGGCAAACCTTGGACTACAGCTGATTAACTGTGTCAGTGTGGTGAATATGCCCCTAAAATAGAGGTGTACAGGGGATAAATAGGGCCAGTAGTAAAACCCCCTCCAACTAACTGTAAGACTTTGGTGTGTCTGAAAAGAGTGTGTGTGATCCCCTGCTACATATAGAAAAC
The DNA here is from genome assembly GCA_004027455.1 of Hydrochoerus hydrochaeris. NCBI lineage: Eukaryota > Metazoa > Chordata > Mammalia > Rodentia > Hydrochaeridae > Hydrochoerus > Hydrochoerus hydrochaeris. The sequence goes on along the minus strand of PVLA01001537.1, from coordinate 233,336 downwards.
ATCAGGCAGAGTGAAAATAACAAAACAAAAGAGCAAAATGCAGTCTCAAACATACAGTTCACTGGAAACAAGTATAGATGATATTGAAATAGAGGACCCCAAAAGTAACACACCAGGAATCTCTGAAAAGATAGTTAGTGAAATAAAAAAAAACAAATGCATCAGGCTATAGAGGAAATCAAATTAGAAGTACTCTCCCATGTAAAGATAGAAATAACAACTTTAACAAAAGAAGATGTTGAATGCAGCCAAAGTAGAACTAGAGAAAAAAGTACATGTGCATGGGAAACTGATTGAAAGTTTGAATGAACAATATAGAAAACAAGCAGAATTCATGAAACAAACTCAAAGAGACATCCAAGAAGCAAAAAATTCTATTGAAAGCATGCAAAACCACAGAAAGGAAGCTGAGGATAGGATTTTGGATCTTGGGGACAGGATCAAAATTAGGGATCAGGAAAGGATAGAGCTTTTAAAAATAACAAAGCAGCATGAAATGACAATGCAGAAGCTTTATGATGATGTCAAGAGCAACAATATAAGAATAATGGGCATTAGCTAAGATACAAGAGTCCAGGCAAATGACATATGTAAAGTATTTACTGAAATAATAGCAGAAAATTTCCCAAACATGGGGAAAGAATCTGATATGCAAATAAGTGAGGCATATAGAACACCAGTCACAATCAACATAAATCCACACCCAGACACATAATAATTAAGATCTCAGACATACAGCATAAAAACAGAATATTAAAAGGTGCCAGAGAAAAGACCCAACTCACCTAACAAGAAAAACCCATTACAATCACAGCAGACTTTTCAGCACAAACCCTCAAGTCAAGAAGAGCTTGGAGTGAGGTATTTCAAGCCCTGAAAGAAAACAACCTTCAACCCAGACTGATGTACCCAGCAAAACTTTCAATCAAATTTAATGGAGAAACAAGACAATTCCATGACAAAGAACACCTGAACAAATTCACACCCACTGAACCAACCCTAGAAAGATTACTGAAAGATGTACTAGACAGAGATAAAAATGACCACAATCCCCAAAACAGCAACAGAAAGAAACCACCAGGTAGGATAAGCAATTAAATAAGAGGGAAAGCACAAAGAAACAACTGGAACATAACATGGCAAAGTTGAGTCAGTACATATCAGTGATATCCATAAATATAAATGGCCTCAATTCACCTATAAAAAGAAATAGATTGACAGAATGGAGCAAGAGACAGGATCCCACAATATTCTGTATACAAGAAACACATCTGACCCTAAGGGAAACTCATAGATTAAAAGTCAAATGATGGAAAACAGTATTCCATGCAACAGGAACCCAGAAAAAAGCAGAGGTAGGTATTTTATTTGCAGGCAATATGAACTTCAAACCAAAAATGATTTAAAGAGATAGAGAAGGTCACTACATACCTGTTAGTGGAAAAATTCAAGAGGAAGAACAAACAATTATAAATATATATGCACCAAATAGAGGAGAACCCAACTATATAAGACAGATACTAATGGACATAAAAAACCAAATACACAAGGACACAATTATAACAGGAGATCTTAACAGCCCATTGTCACAAAGAGATAGATCAATTAGACAAAAAGTCAGCAAAGAAATAACAGAACTGAATTATACCTGTGAACAATTGGATTTAGTAGATGTTTACAGAGTGTTCCACCAAACCACATCATAATACACATTCTTCTCAGCTGCACATGGGACATCCTCCAAAATAGAGCATATATTATACCATGAAATACTCTTAAGTAAATGCAAAGGTATTGAAATCATACCATGCATAATATCTGACCATAGTGCACTGAAACTGGAAATTAATGGCAAAAGAAATTGTAAAACCTGCATAAATACATGGAAATTAAATAACAACCTTTTGGACAACCAGTGGGCTACAGAAGGAATTAAAGAAGAAATAAAGCAATACCTACAATTCAATGAAAATATAGAAACAATGTACTGTAATCTGTGGGATGCAATGAAAGCAGTCTTAAGAGGGAAATTTATAGCAATAAACTGTCATATCAAAAAAACAGAACAAGCACAAATAAACAACCTAATGCTACATGTCAAGCTTCTAGATAAAAGAAGAACAAGCTAAACCCAAAGTTCATAGAAGAGAGGAAATTGTAAAGATTAGAGCAGAAATCAATGCAATTGAAACTAAGAAAAAATATAAATAATTAATGAATTGAAAAGCTGGTTTTTTGAGAGGATAAACAAAATTCACAAACCCCTAGCTAACCTTATCAAAAGAAGGAAAGAAAAAAAACCCAAGTTCATGCAATAAGAACTGAAAAGGGAGTAATTGCTACAGATCATATGGAAATTAAAAAGATCATGACTACCTACTTTGAATATCTCTACTCACATAGAGTGGAAAACACAAAGGAAAAGGACAGATTTCTACAAACATATGAAATACCAAAACTCAACCAAGAAGATATAGAAATTTTGAACAACCCAATATCAGCTATTGAAACTGAAAATATAATGAAAAACTTACCAACAAAGAAAAGTGCAGGTCCTCATGATTTCACAGCTGAATTCTACAAGAAATTTAGAGAAGATTTGATGCCAGTACTCCTTAAACTCTTCAATGAAATTGAGAAAAAAGTAATCCTCCCTAAATCATTTCTGGAGGCAAGTATTACTCTGATAATAAAACCAGAGAATGATCCAACCAAAAAGGAGAACTATAGGCCAATCTCACTAATGAACATTGATGCAAAGATTCTCAACAAAATACTGGCAAATAGAATGTAGCAAATCATCAAGATTATACACCCTGACAAAGTGGGGTTCATTTCAGAAATGCAGGGATGGTTTCACATATGCAAATCAATAAATGTAATACACCACATCAACAGAACCAAAAACAAAAACCACACGGTCATCTCAATAGATGCAGAAAAAGCTTTCAACAAAGTCCAGCACATGTTCATGATAAAAACCCTTCAGAGATTCAGAATACACGGAGTCTACCTCAACCTTATAAAAGCCATCTATGAAAAACCAACAGCCAACATTATACTAAATGGACAAAAACTGAAAGCTTTCACTTTAAAATCAGGAACAAGACAAGGATGTCCACTATCACCACTCCTTTTCACCATAGTTCTGGAAACACTAGCCAGGACAATCAGACAAGGGAGAGAAATAAAAGGAGTAAAGATAGGAAAGGAAGAAGTTAAATTATCACTATTTGCAGATGACATGATACATTATATAGAAGACCCAAAAAGCTCCATTAAAATACTGCCAGAGGTAATACACAAGTTCAGCAGTGTAGCTAGATCCAAAGTCTATGCTCAAAAGACAATAGCATTCCTGTACAGAAACAAAAAACTCACGGAGAGAGAAATTATGGAAACATCACCCTTTATAATAACATGTAAAAAAAATGAAATACTTAGGAATCAACCTAACTAAAAATGTAAAAGACCTATATGCTGAAAATTATACTATGCTGAAAAAGGAGATTGAAGAGGATATTAGAAAACGGAACGACATTTCTTGCTCTTGGTTAGGAAGAACCAACATTGTGAAAATCGCCATACTCCCAAACCTGTTATTCAGATTTAAAGCAATCCTAATCAAAATACCATTGACATACCTCACAGATCTAGAAAAAACACTATTAAAATTCATTTGGAAACAGAAGAAACCTAGAATAGCAAAGGCAATTCTAGGCAAAAAAGCTAGCAGGAGGCATCTGAATTCCTGACTTGAAACAGTACTATAAAGCCACAGTGATCAAATCAGCTTGATACTGGCAAAGAAATAGACCTGAGGATCAACGGAACAGATTAGAAGATGCAACCACAACTACAAAGACCCTCAGCCACCTGATATTTGACAAAGGAGCAAACTATGTCCACTGGAAGGATAGTCTCTTTAATAAATAGTGTTGGAAAAATTGGCTCTCTACATACTGAAGACTGAAACTAGATCCATTCATATCACTATGCAAAAAACTAAAGTCTAAATGGATCAAAGGCCTCAATATTAAAACAGAAACACTAAATCTACTGGAAGACAAGGTAGGTAGAGGTCTTGGAGACATAGGGGTGGGCAGAGAATTCATGAACCAAAGGCAAACTGCACGGGGAAACACTTCAAAGAATCAACAACTAGGATCTCACATTATTGAAAAGTTTGTGCACTTCAAAGGAAATCACCAACAGAGTGAAAAGAAAACCCAGAGTGGGAAAGAATTTTAGCCAGCAACCTCTCAGAAAATGGACTTGTGTCCAGAATATATAAAGAACTGAAAAACATCAAGCCTCCCCAAATTCAAAGTCCTTCTCCAAAAATGGGCATTTGAGACGAACACACAGTTCTCAGAGAAAGATATACAAATGACAAATAAATACATGAAGAAATGTTCACCCTTACTGGTCATTTGAGAAATGCAAATTGAAACAGCATTGCGATTCCACCTTACTCCGGAAAGAACAGCTGCCATCAAGAAATCAACTGATAACAAACGTTGGTGAGGCTGTGGGGAAAAAGGAACACTGTTCCACTGTTGGTGGGAATGTAGACTGGTGCAACCACTATGGAAATTCATATGGAGAATTCTCAGAAGACTAGGATTGGAAGCCCTATTCAATCCAACTATTCCTCTCCTGGGTATTTTCTCCAAAGAACTGAGAAGTTCATATCACAGTGATATATGTGTACCCATGTTCATAGCTGCATAATTTGTGATAGCTAAATCCTGGAAACAACCAAGATGCCCATTAACTGCAGAGTGGATGAAAAAGATGTGGCATTTTTATACAATTGAATATTACTCAGCTATAAAAAAGGATGATCTTGAGGCCTTCATAGATAAATGGAGAAAACTTGAAACTATGCTCATTAGTGAAATAAATAAGAATCATATTTATAAATATCATATTGTGTCTCTAGTATAAAATGTAAATAAGAACTACAAGTGTAATAAAACCAAAATATCTAATTACTATTGTAAAAAAGAGAGGAAAAGTAAGTGCTCTAAAGGATATAACTGCATGTATGTTTGAGTGTGTAAAATAGATGACCATATTGCTGAATCTTTGTTGGATCTTTGAGCAGAACTGTTTGTTTTCTGACTGTTTGAATGTCTACTATATATCCTTTAACTTTGTAACTTAAACAACTACATCCAGGATGACAGTATGTAATTTATAAATTACTAATTTCTTATTGGGGCTTTTTCTCCTTTTCCTTTTTTTTTCTTTCTCTCTTTTAAAATTCTGCATTGTTGCTACCTTTTTTCTGTTTTGCTTTTGTTTCTTCTCTTTAAGTAAAATTCTAAAAATGTATAATTGCTACTGTAAAAAAGAGGAAATAAGAAGCACTATAAAATATATAGCTGCATGTATGTTTAGGTGTGTGAGATTGATGACCATATTTCTAGGTTCTTGTTGGATTGTTGAACAGATCTGTTTGCTTTATCACTGCTTGAGTGTCCCCTTTGTGTGCTTTAATTTTGTAACTTGGAAAACTATTTCTAAAAGAATAATATGCAATGTACCAACTAGTGATTTCTTACTGTTTATCTTTTGTTTAAATTCTGTAATATTTCTACCTTTTTTCTGTTTTTTTCTCTTTAAATTAAAAAAAATCATATAAAACCACAGTACAAGGTGATCTACAATGATTACTGTGTTGTTTCTTATCATCTTCAATATAATTGTCTATGTTATCAGGTATAATTGAATATAGAAGTATAATTGAATATAGCTGTGCATAACAGTATTTGCAAAAATAAAACATTGCAGATAGTATAAAACTTCAAAGGTAGGTAATAATCAAACCAGAGTGGATATTCTAGTGAATCTTGTCATGTTAAGTGCAGTTGCCTATACTCTCAGACTTGATACTATCAATCATAACAGCTTTGAATGAAATCTATCAATACAAAACAGCAATCTAACAAACCAGATTTGATTAAGATCAGTCATGGTAAAACAGTTTAGGTTTTACAGAGCTTTAGATTAAGTTAACAGGAAATTAAGGATGATTACCATACTATATCCTATCTTTTTCCGGATTACTCTCTATGCTTTCAAATCTAGTACAGGTAGAGTAACTGGAACAGAATATAATACATCTAAGTAGAGTAGTGTAATATGTGTTTTAAATCCTGGTGTCAGTATTCTCTGTAGGGTTGGTTAGGAGGTCACAAACTCCCCCAGTTCCTCTTTATCATGGAAGCATCTTGTTTCTCCATTAATTTCTAGTGACAGTTTTACAGGGTACATCAATCTGGGCTGGAGGTCATTTTCATTCAGGGAATACTTTTCTCCAAGCTCTTCTTGATCTGATGGTCTGTGTTGAGAAGTCAGCCATAATCCTGATGGGTTTACCTTTATAGGTAATCTGATTCTTTTTTCTGATGGCTTTTAATATTCTGTTTTTATATTGAATTTCTGGTATCTTGATTATTATATGTCTGGGTGTAGATCTGTTTTGGTTGTAGGTAGCTGATGTCCTGTATGCCTCATATAACCGAATGTCATTTTCTTTTCCCATACTTGGGAAATTTTCCTTAATTATTTCCATGAATAGCCTTTGCAATTCACCTGTATGTATTCCTGCTTCTTCATTGACATTTCTTATTCTTAAATTGTAGATTATCTTGTCATCTTTTAGCCTTTGTACTGCTACTGCCTGTTTCCTTGTTATTTTTAAGAGATCTTTCCTTTTATGATCACACATTGCAAACTTGTCTTCAAAATTTGTTAGTCTATCCTTAATTTCTTTTAAGGAGTTTTGCCATGTTTTGATGGAGTTTTTAACTTCCTGGTAGTCTCTTTGAATCTGCTTCATGTATTCTATATTTTCTTTATATTCTTTATCGAATGTTTCTCTCCTTTTTTGTGTGTTCCTCCCTTCTTCCATCTGTATCTTCCTGAGAGATGCTTCCTGAGAGCATTGCTTTTATTACTCTACTCATATCTTGCTTTACCTGATATAGTATTTCAGTTTTGAGCTCGTCTATAAGGCCCCGAAGATGTCTCTTAATGTCCATTGAAGCCATGTCTGATATTGCTTGTTTGCTGTCCTCAGTCTCCCTTGTTTTTCCCTCTCCCAGAGCAATGCTCTCAGGGGTTCTGGGCTAGGGGCCTCCTCTTGCCTCTCTCTCCTGTCATGGTCCTGGCTTCCTCCACACAGGTGTACAGTGCAGGTCCCAGCCCCCTTCCCTGTTGGACACAGTTCCTCCAAAGCACTCTGGTGAGGGACCTCCACCCTCTCCTACCTGCTCTTGTCACTGAGGTGTGAGCAGCGGCTGCATATGCCTGCCCCTCCCTACCAGTCCAGCCAAACTTCAGGGGCCTTCACATGGTTAGTGCGTGCTAGCCACAGGGAATCGATTTGGGATGGCTTATTGGGTCCCGGCCAGAGGAGTAGCCCAATCCACGCAAATCCCATGAATCTGCTCGGGGGGGGGGGGGGGAGCCACCAACTGAAGTTACTGTTGCTTCCAGTTCAGGCTCCTCCTGCCTGATTCCAACATGTTGCTCATTTGGTCATGCCCTTCTCATGTGGGGAATATCATTCTCAGTATTGACTGTGGATCAAGGAAGGTCCCTTTGCTGGCTCAGCTCTCTGTTGGGCTTACCAACCCCCGACTTCAGTGCTGCTGTGGTTCCTGTGAGTGATGGTGAGAATGAGTTTGTGTGGCTCTGCTGGCCAGCATGGATTCAAGCTGGTACAATTCAGGCCAGAGCAAACTTGGCCAGTTGCAGCAAAAATGCTGTGTCCTGTAATTTTTAGCTGTTCCAGTTGTAGTCCTGACGTGTTTGATGAGCTTTTCTTTATGTTTTAATTTCTTCCTGTGTCAAGAGGTTCGATCTCCCTCTGTCTGGGTCTCTCCAGGATGATTTATTCTTGCAAATGAGTTGTTTCTCTTGGGAACCTTTGTATTTTCTTGTTCACTGATCAGCCATCTTGACTTTTTTCCTCTGGTCTGTAATTTTCATTTTTGGTTGTGCCCCTGTCCAGTTTAGGTATCAGGATAATGTTGGCCTTGTAGAATGAATTGGTATTCATTTCCTTGCTATTTCATGGAAAAGTTTCAGAAGCATTTGTTTTAGTTCTGTTTTAAAGGCCTGATAAAATTCGGTAGTAAACCCATCTGAAACTGAGATTTTGGAGAGACATTTTATTACTACCTCAATATTGTTACTTATTATTGATCTGCTAAGTCTTTTATAACCCCTTAGATTGCTTTTGGTACCTTATATGTCACAGATATATCTATTTCTTCTAGATTCTCCAATTTAATAGTATATAATTTTTCGAAGTAATCAGTAATAATCCTCTGAATTGGTTTAGTGGTTGTTGCAACATCCCCTACTTCACCTCTTCTTGTATTGGTTTGGATCTTCTGTCTTTCTTTTGGTTAGTTTTGGCAAAAGTTTTATCAGTCTTTCTTATTTTTTCCAAGAATAAAGTCTTTTTCATCAATCCTTTGTATTTTCTTTCAGTCTCTGTCTTAATTGACTTTATCATTTCTTTCTTTCTGTTGGCTTTGGGTTTGATTTTTCCTGTTTTCCTAACATCCTGAGATTCACGATCAGGTTATTTATTTGAGATCTTTCTGATTTTGATGTAGGCATTTACAAAGATCCCTTTATAGCTGTTTTTGCTGTATCCCAGAGATTCTGACATACTGTACTTCCATTTTTATGGATTCTAAGCATTTTAAATACCACTCCTGATTTATTCAATGACTCACTGATTATCAAAAGTGAATTATTGAGTCTCTATATGTCTGTATGGTTTCTGTGATTTCTCTTGTTGATTTCTACTTTTATTTATTATGATATAATAAAGTACAAGTATGTATTTTAAATTGTATTTGTTAAGAGAACTGTAGACAGTTTTAAATACAACCTGTTATGGAGAAAGTTCAATGAACTGCTAATACGAGTGTATACTTTGTGGTTATTGTGAAATGTTCTATAGACATCTATGAAGTCCATTTGATCTATATTATACTTTAACTCTGACTTTTTGTTATTGATTTTTCTTGTCTGGATAACGTATTTGTTTTTGAGAGCATTGTTTTGGTAACTGTACATCCCTTTAATGTTGAATAGTTTTTCTTTTATAAAATTGGGCACACTTCTGTTTAGTGTGCATAAATTTACAATTGTTATACATTCTTGATGGATTATTTCTTACCAATATATGGTGACCTTTTTATATCACCTGATTAATTTTATCTTGAACTTACCTTATTCAGATAAGGTTATAACTATGCCAGCTTGTTTTCTAAGGTTTTCTTTATTGGGATGTTATTTCCACCCTTTCATTTTTAGTATGTGTATGTCTTTGATAATACCATGTGTTTCATGCAGGCAGAAAAGAGTTATTTTTAATACAATCTGTCAGCCCATGTCTTTTAATTGTAGAATTAATACCTTTTACATCAAGGTTATTGCCAAATAGTATATATTGATTCTTATTTTATAGAAGAACATAAAACAAAATTTCATAACAAAATAATAGAATAACAATAATTAATATATTGCATATTGTTATCTTTAAAGTAGTTACTCAGAGGATGAGACATGGACATAAAAAACTCTCCAAACAATATTAGCACAAACTTTTCTTTCCTAAGAACTAAAAGGCACTAGTAGTATAATTAATTTGTATTTTTTATTTTTCCTTCTTTAATTTCATATTTTTGAAATTTAATTTCCTCCTGAATCTCAATAGCTAAATTACTCTTCTGCATGTAGGATTTCTGTGTTCTACAGTGCTGGCTTATGGTCTTGAATTTCTTTACCTTAAACTTTTCTTGAGAGGTCTTTATTTCTCCTTCAGTTCAGAAGGGTAGCTCTGCTGGACACAATAATTTGAATTCCCATAAGTAAATGAGAAATATCAATAAATATTTTTTGTCAAATTTATGAGAACACAATATTTAATATTTCCTTTGCTTTTTCCCTTAACTATTTAAAAATCAGTTGCATAAAACAATATGTATGTAATTATATTGCTAGGCTTGCAACAAATAAATGTATTATATTTGAAAATAAAACCACAAAGAACAAGGATAGAAAAAATGCAGTCCTGGACTAATGAAATAACATGAGATGGCAGCTGAAATTCATTAGAACATCTGAAAAAAAAGACAAATGTAATGAACTCTGTAAGTACAGACTTATTTCTTTAAGTATTTTTTGAGTTTTTTTATTTAAAGAAAAAAAACAGAAAAAGGGTAGAAATGATACATAATTTCAACAAATAAACAGTAAGAAATTACTAATTGATAATTACATATTTTCCTCTTAGAAGTAATTGTTCAAGTTACATAACTAAAGCATACAAAGTGGACATTTAAACAGTGAGACAGCAAACAGTTCTCTTCACCTGTCCAACAAAAACTTAGTAATATGGTTATCAATCTTACACACTTAAACATACATGCAGTTATATCCTTTAGATTACCTTCTTTTCCTCTTTTTTTACAATAACTATAATCAATTCTCATAAACTGTTTAGAAGTTCTTTACATGCATGAGTCTCTACATGTATGCCTATCCTTTCTGTATTAGAGGGAAAAGCAAATCAAAACAAGACAACAAAACAAATTCCTATAAAAACATGAAATGAAAAAACATATAAAACCACAATACTACATGATCTACAGTAGTTACTATGATGTCTCTTGTTATTTTCGATAGAATTGTCTATATCATCGGGCATAATATAATTGAACATAGCAGTACATAGCAATATGAATAAAAACAAAACATTGGAGACATTATAGGACTTCAAAAACAGTTAATAATCAAACCAGAATGGGTATCCTATTGAATCTTGTCATTTTCAGAGTAGTTGCCTCTACTCTCAGACTTGATACTATCAAGCATACCAGATTTGAATAAAATCAGTCAAGACAAAACAGTGATCTAACAAACCAGATTCAAATAAGATCAGTCATAGTAAGACAGTGTAAGTAATACAGGGCTTCAGTTTAAGTTAACAGGAAATTAAGGATAGTTACCATAGTATATCCTGCTATTTTGGGGGTAGCTGTGTGCTTTCAAATCTAGTACGAGTAGACAGACTGGAGCTGAATAAAATCAAACTAAACAGAATGATAAGAATAATGTGGCTTTTTAAATCCTGATACACTATTAGTAATGTCCTCTGCCTTCCTTTTTTAGACAATTCCTCCCCTTTCACTTTCTCAGGATGCTTTGTACATTTCAGGTTCCACCAACTCCTTTAGTTTTTAGATTAGGGGGGCAACCCACTATCTAAGTGTTTCTGAACCTTTTTACCCCTGAGCTTGATCATGACCTATATTCCTTTTCTTACTAAAGCTTCAAGGTTTTCCTTCTATATAGCTGAGTAGTTCGCCACTGCACAAAATTGTCATGGATTTCCAACCTATCTGCAGATGCTAGATGAGCCATCCATATTTCGCTCTGGTTCCATGTCACATAGAACTAGAAAATTGTTTTCTCAACTTTCACTTTTGGTTCATTAGCCCTCTTTCAGGTTGATTGCATTTTCTATTCAAAGCATCTTGATGGACCCTATCTCCTGATCTACTCTGCCTATGTTTATTTTTTTTAGTATATCCAGGTCATCTGTGTTAGAGATTATAGCAAATCTTCTCTGCCTCATCTCTGCTATGCTATTTTTCTGTCATTGTTGTTTACTTTTCTCCTTCATTCCACTGTCTGCCCCATTCATTGAGGCCTTTCTGCCATTGTTCCTGGAATCCTGGTGATTTTCTTCTCTCTCTCTAGAATGTCCTTCAGCATTTTTTGTAGGGTTGGATTGGTGGTCACGAGCTCTCCCAGTTCCTCTTTGTCATGTAAACATCTTGTTTCTCCATTAATTTTGAGAGACAGTTTTGCAGGGTACATCAATCTGGGTTGGAGGTTATTTTCTTTCAGGGCTTGGAGTACTTCACTCCAAGCTCTTCTTGATTTGATGGTTTGTGTCGAGAAGTCTGTGATTTTAATGGGTTTTCCTTTATAGGTGATCTGTTTCTTTTCTCTGACTGCTTTTAATATTCTGTTCTTGTGATCAATTTCTGGGATTTTGATTATTATATGTCCGGGTGTACATCTGTTTTTGTTGTATCTGGCTGGAGATCTGTATGCCTTATATATCTGAATATTATTTCCTTTTCCTATGCTTGAGAAGTTTTTCTTAATTATTTCTGTGAATAGCCTTTTAATTTCATTTGCATTGGCCTCTGCTTCTTTGCTCACATTTTTTATTCTTAAAAATCTTATAAATCTTATAGATCCTCTTAAAAATCTTATAGGATCTTATAGATCCTCTTGTTGTCTAGCCTTTATACTGTTACTTCCGGGTTCCTTGTTATTTTTAAGAGATCTTTCCTTTCATAATCACACATTGCAAATCTATCTTCAAGTTTTGAAAGTCTGTCTTTAGTTTCTGTCAAGAAATTTTGCCAGCTTTCAATGGAGTTTTTAATTTCCTGGTATTCTCTTTGGATCTGTTTCATGTATTCTAGATTTTGTTTATATTCTTCATCAAAGGTTTCTCTCCTTTTTCTGGGTTCCTCCATTCTTCCATCTGTGTCTTCTTGAGAGGTGCTTAGCATTTCTTTTATTAATACTCTTATATCTTGCTTCACTTGAGTTAGACTTTCAGATTTAAGTTCATTGAAAAGGTCATGGAAGTATTTCTTTATTTTTGTTGAGGCCATGTCTGATATTGCATGTTTCCTGCCCTCAATCTCTTCTGTGTTTACCTCTCCTGGACTTATTTTCCCTGGTCAGGAGCTGGAGGCTTTTTCTTGTTTCTTTCTCTTGTCGTGCTTCTGGTTTCTTTCAGACAGGTATATGGTGGAGAAGGCAGGTCCTTTCTGTATTGGTTATGTTTTTTCTGAAGCATACTGGCTAGGGGATTGCTGCCCTCTTCAGCTTGCTGTTGATTGGTGAGGTGCATGCAGGGGCAATGTGGGTTGGCCCTTCTCTGAACCAGTCAAACAGTGAGTGCCTTCAGCACATTAGTCTGTGCCCTGTGGATGTAACAGGCTTGGGACACTTTTGTTCCTGGCTACTGGGTCCTGACCAGGGGTGTGGCCCAGGCCAAGCAGATCCCACCCACCCGCTTTGGCCCAAGAGCAGCCAATTGACACCACTGTGGTTATCGGTTCAAGCCTACCCTGCCCAACTCCAGTATGTCATCTAGCCAGTCACCACCTCTGCAGGACCCAGTTCTCAGCACTCACCACTGGTCAGTGCAGCTTGCCTCACCAGTTCCACTCCCTGTTGTGGTGCTTCTTCCTGCCAAGGGTCTCAGGCTCACCAATTCCCGATCTCAGCAGGACTGTGACCCCAGCTTGATCATGAGTTGTACAACTCTAAGACGTGCCCAGCACAACACACGACTGGGTTCAATGGGATCATGCCCAGCTCCAGCCCTCTGTCCACACTTCCCCCATTTTTCTCTTTTTTTTTCCTTTGTTTTTTTATTTTTCTTTTTCCTCAGTTTCTTCCTTGGTCATAAGAATTCTTCTTCTTTCATCTGGTCTTCTTCATGGTGTTAAATTCTAGCATCTGAGTTGTTTTTCTCAGAGAGGCTCTCTATCATGCTGCCTATCAATCTGCAATCTTTTTCACTCCATCCTTAAGTATTTTTAAAAGAGGTAAAATTATATAATGTAAAATACTTAGATATTTAGAATTGTAATATGTACAGGAATAATATGCATAACATTAATATCATGAATAATGACAAAATAGAACTGTATAAAAGTAATTTTTTGTATGCCTCCAAAAACAGCTTAGTATACATCTGAAGTAAAATTTAGGAATGTAAAGCAACAACTACAAGAAACCTACTAGCAAGTTCATATTTACTGCTTAAAAACTGAATGTTTTCTCCCAAGGTCAGGAAGGTTTTCATACTTGTCTTGGATATGGAAACTGGATCTTTGTAGGGAATTAAGTAAGAGAAAGAAATAAAAGAATTTCAGGAAGAAAACACTATTAGAATTAAAATATATCTGCTCACATATGACATATTCTTGTATGTAAATTTTTCACTATATATTAAAATATCCACACCAATAAATAAACTCAATGAGATTATAAGATAAAAGGTATATATAAAATAAATTGTATTTATGTAAGTAAGTCCAAAAATGAGATTAAGAAATTGATATTTAAAATAGGTTTAAAAGAATAGAATATGTAAGAATAATTTAGCAAATAGAACAACGCTTGTAGGTGAAAACTAGTAAGTAATGATGAATTGTGTGAAAGAAGTCCAAGTAAACAGAGGTGCATCCATTACCTATCAGTTGGAAGAATTAACCTTTATAAATTGGAAGATTTAATGTTACCTAAATGACACTTCAATCCAAACTGATAAAAATTCAAGGAATCTCTATCAATGTCCTTGTTTTTTGTTTGTGTGTTTGTTTTTGTAGAAATTGGTGAGTTAATTCTAAAACCTACATGAAATGCAAGGGAAGAAGAATAGCCAAAAAAATTTTTTTACACAGTGCACATTTAGATAACTTCCTGATTTCAAAACTCACTTAAGGCTGCAGTATTGTTGAAAATGTGATATTCATATATGGAAATACACATAATTCAATGGGAAAAATTTGAGTTCAGAGATTAATCCACATAGTTATAACCATTTGATTTTTGTCTAAAGGGAAAAGACAAAAACAAAAGTACTTTGTTTTTTTGTGAAGTGATTTTTTCATTTGAGAAAAAGTACTTTTAACAAATGGCAATAGTGTAAATAGATATGCACATAGAATAAAAAATGAATTTGAATTGTTCTCAATTGCCACATCCACAAATTATGTTGAAAAAGTCATACTTCCAAACATGAGAATGAACACTAACATACTTAGAAGAATACATAGTATACCTTCATGACATTTTATTAAGCACTTTTTAATATAATATTACTAAACGTATTAGCAGCAAATAGCTATATTTGACTACACTCATACCAAAAACTCCTATGATATAAATTATACAATCAAGAATGTGAAAGGACAATTTATATCATGGGAAAATCTTTGGAACTCATATATCTGATAAAAACTACATTCTAGAATATATAAGAAAAACAACTGGAACTGAACAACAAAAAGGCAAACTCAATTTAAAAATGAGTAGACAGCAGTGAAATCAAGACCGTGGAGTAACAGAAGATATTGATTTAATCTCTTTGCAAATATTTAAAAAAGACAGTTATCAATGAATAAAAATAGTCTTGGGAATACTCAAATGTTCATTTAAGCATCTGCCTTAAAATGGTGAAGAAAAAAATGAAAAATCACTTCACAAAAGTATTTCTGTATACCAATCACAGCAACATTAGCTTACTTGAGATGAAGAGATGACTAGGAACAAAGAAAGCAGATAGGACCTATCAGAGTTTGTGTGTAGTAGATGCTATTTGGTCTTCAGCAGCTTGTTCTGCAGAGGTCACTGACGTCTTTTAACACTGAAATAATCAACAATCATTTTCACTTTACGTACTCAGAGAATGAAATCAGTTTGCATGCCTCTTCCCCTCAAGAAGCAGTTGCTCTTGTATCATTCTGTGACCAGGCTACCATTATTCACACTAACATGATCCTGACTGCTTTACCATGTCTACATTAAAAAGCGCCACTCTGAAGTATGCTGTAATCATCTGCCCTTTAAACAAGTTACTTCATCTATGAGCTGTTCTATCATGGTCCCTAAAGACTTTGTTACACTGCACATACCTGAGCCATAGATTCTTGTTCTAGAGTTACTTGATGAGAGTACATACCTTTGCCATTTGAATTACAATTACATCAAGCTACACTAGTCATTAGACACAAACAGTTGCAGCTCCTTATGTATTCATATTCCAAACTTCAGCTCTGCAGCTGCTTATTATGTGCTATATTTTAGACCCAGAGACATTATTGTACTTGTTAGTTTTCAGTGCAGAACCCATAGTTACTGTATGCATGTTTGTATACTTTTGGCTCTCTGGATATTCTGTAAACATTCACTCCCCATTAACCATTTCTAACATGACAGAGAAATGCCTTGTATTACTGACACTGTGAACAGTGGAGATTTCTCTCTATGGGTGTCCATGCTTCAGACTCTGGATTTAAGTTAACCCATGAGAACTGTACATCAAATATTGGTGATATGACCATGAGCATGTCCTCAAAATGAGCCATAAGCCAAGTGGGATCCTTGTGACCACAGCTTCCCTGATGGGAGAAGGATATTGGAAATACACCAGAAGTCTTTACTACTGAAGATCCGAACTATCCTTGACACAACAACCTTGGCCACTGAGGAATATTTTAGTACTCACCAACACTGATCTTAGCTAAAGAACTCCTTGACGATTTGCTGCAGTACCTTACCTGGATTTAACATTGCTGCACTATATACTGTTGGTTCGTTTTCACTCATTCACTCACATTATAACATATTTCCTAACAAAGCAGACTGCTAAATCTGGAAGAGGAGACTGCTGCATGCAATGTGCAAATGGTGGCTCAAGGGAACAAGAAACATGAGCAAAGAAATATAACATCTCTAATAGAAAATGATAGTTTTCCATTAACTGACACTGCTAAATGGAGGTCTACAAATTACTTGGCAAATAAATAAAGCACAATTGCTTTAAGGTGAACTTCAAAACAACAGGGAGAAGCAAGTAAATAAAATCATAAAAGTAATACATCACCAAAAACAAGAAGTTTCATGGAGAAATTAAGATAATAACAAAAAATTCTTGAACTCAAGAACACTATGAGCAAAATAATTCATTAGAAAATGATGAATGCAAAAATGATCAACAAAAGAAGCAATGCATAAACTCACAACAAATTATGTAAAAATACACAAGGGAGGAAAAATAAAAAATGGTTAAAAATTAATGAAGAAAGTTCATGTATTTATGAGATTGGATTAAAAGTGCTAATGTTACTGTTTTTAGAATTTAAGATTGATAAGTATTAAAATACCAGAAAACTTACTAAATATAAATAATAGCTTAAAACTTCCCTAATCTTGGAAAATAAGTAAACATTTAAGTATGAGTAAGTCAAAGATTTCCAGTCAGGCTCAATATCATAAAGACTACATCAAGAAATAACAAGACTATAAAAATCAAGGGAAAGAAGATTTTTTAATAACATCAAGAAATAAAATTTTTATACAAAAGGTAACTTCCATGAAGCTATCAGTGGATTTCTGAATGAAAGTTTGCAGGCCAGGGTAGTGTGAAAATATACTAAAGTAATAATGAAGAAAAACTGCAAACCAAGAATTCTTTCTCTACCAAAGTTATTCTTCAGAAAAGGTAAGATAAAAGCATTACTGGGCATACAAAATCTTAAAAATTTCATTGTCACTAGGCTTAACAAGGACTTCTTTCAATTTAATTAAAAGAATTCTTACTAATAACATGGAAATATAAAACTCGTAGGTAAAAGTAAGTATAATTCAAAATACACTAATAATGTAACAGTGGTATAATATTTATGCCTACTAAAAAAGCTAGCAAACTTTTTTCACTTCACACAAATTTAAAACATTTTGTGTTTCTATGAAATACTTATACTATTGGAGTTTTCATTCAAATAACATAAAATCTTTACATAACTGCAGAACAATTATTTGTTATATTAATGTTAGTTCATTTAATTAATATAAAATTATGTAAATTGTAAATTCAGTGAATATGACATGAAAATATTAAATGTGGATTAAGGGGAGAATAAAGGGATGAAATTCTTATATTCCACTGAAGTTTAACTGTTACTAGCTTAAATAGTCTATTTTAACTATAAGATATTTTATGTGAACTTCAGGCTACTTACAAAGTAAACACAGTGTAAATATAAAAGATTTTTAAAAAGATGCATCATTACAGAAAACATATTACTAGGGAAGGTCATTAAATCACAAAGTAAGGCAGCAAAAAAGGGAGAAAAAGAACAAAAGATTTACCAATCAATAAGACAACAATGAAATGACAGTTGTAAGATTTTACTTACATATAATTAAATAGATTGCCTGACTATATTAAAAAAATAAAACCAACTATATAGTCCCTGGATGTTATTCACTTTATTTAAAAGATATTTATAGACTGAAAGTGAAATAATTCAAAGCTTTTCCTAGCAAATACAAGCTGAAAACGAACTGAGATAGCTTTTCTTATACCAGAGGAAATAGACTTTTAGTCACAAACTGGAAAAAGGTAAGTACATTGTGACAAGGTGATTGATTAATCTAGAGGATATAGAATTTCATATTATATATGTATATAGTATATTATGACATATATTATATATAATATATATAATATATTATTTAATTTAGAAATAAATCTCATCAAGGAGTTAATGGTCCATACATTGAAAACTATGAGATGTTCATGAAAGTAACTGAACTTTTTGTATGAAGAAACATACAAAATGTTAATTGATTGGAAGAACTAATATCATTATAATATCCTTATGATACACAACAGTGTAAAGATTTTATGAAATCCTAATCAAAATCCAATGGTATGCATATTTTGTAGAAATTCAAAAAAATTTAAATTTGTTTGGAGTACCAAAAGAAGTAGCAAAATAAATCTTGAGAAAAAAGAACATGGATTGTGAAAAAATTAAATCAAAACTCAAAATGGATTAAATACTTAAAATGGCCTAAAACTGTAAAAGCACCAATAAAAACTGTGGTGAAAAACCTTTGTGACATTGTTCTTTGCAAGAATTTTTTGAACATGAGTCCCAAAGCACTGAAAACAAAAGAAAAAAGTAGGTAAATATGATTGCATCAAACTGAAAAAGAAAACAAATTTTTCTCTGGTTGCTGAGAGAAAATACTCAATGCCCAAAATTAAGGAAGGAACGTTTTAATTAGCTCAATTTGTGGAGGTTTTATTCCATAATCAGCTGGCTCCAAGGCAGGATGGCATGGTAAGGGGCAACACTTCAAGGTGGCAGAAGACACCAAGAGCTTCAAAAGCCAAAGTAGGGGAAGAACAAGCTTCTTTACCTCCCTTACACTGCATGTAAGCTATTCTCTCTCAGGGGAGTGTAGCGTTCACACCATATGTGCCCTTCTCTTGCACATGCTCAGGATGTTTACAAAGTGAGGATTCTAACACCCTGATGTGTCACTTAGTTAAACTTCTAAATTTCTCTAGTTGGCACAACATCTTAGAGTAGTAAAGGGATGTCCTCTACATCCTAGAATGTAGAACTGCTGAGTTACTAAGTTAAGTTTCTAGATTTCTCAAATTGACACACTGTATCAAACATTACAGCAAGATAGAAAAAATAATTAACATTATGGAAAGGCAAATTGTAGACAGGAGAAATTCATAAATCATGCATCTGATGTGTTAATATTCAAAATAAGCAAGAATCTCAAACAATTCTTTTTTATTTTTAAATTTTTTCAACAATCCATTTTTTAAAAATTGTGATCAAAATTAGGTAAGGATTTGAATAAATATACCTCAAGAAGACTCCAAATGGCCAATAGGTTTAGGAAGATTAGTTATCTGAGGAATGCAAGTCAAGACTACAATAATATGCCAACTCACACAGTTAAAACGGCTATTATGAAAATACAAGAGATAAAGGGCAAGAGGTTGGAACAAGAAGAAATTTGTACACTGACGTGGGGATGTAAATTAGTATAGCCAACATAGAGAATGAAATAGAAGGGTTTTTTTTGTTTTGTTTTGTTTTGCATCATGGATCGAACCCATGACCTTGCACTTGCTAAGCAGGTGGCTCCACTGCTGAGATAAATCCCTGGCCCTGGAAGTTTTTAAAAATAGTACTATAAACCACTATATCTACTAACCTGTATGGTGCTATATCTATCTATACTAGTAGTCTAGTAGTCTACCTGTGTTATTCAGCATTCCTCCTGCTCAGACAAAAACTTCCTGACCAGAATTTAGAAGAGATATTTATGGCTCACAGTTTTGCAGATTTTAGTGAATAGTTGGGTGACTCCAGTGATAAAACATGATGGAAAAGTGTGGTGAACCGAAGGTTCATAGCATGCCCACAGAGACCCAACTTCAGCTTCATTTTCATAGATTCACCTACCTGTCTCTTAGGTGCACATAGCCTGGCCTCTCAGACTCTCTTGGAATCTAGGTGGAAGCTTTCATGATCCTAAAACTCTTTGCATTTTACAGTGTGTGAGCATTAGCCAGATTCCCTGGGACCAGTGGTCCTGGATAGCTGAAAAGAGTGAAACGAATCCCTAGAAATAAGTTCCCTAGGTGGGCCTTGTAGAGACCAAATAGCTCTATTCTCAAATTAAAGGTTTACACATTTTTATCTTAAATTTAGCTTCACAGAGTCTTCAGACATAGGCAAAAAGTACACTATTCTGTAGAGTATAACTTGGATAACCTTTAGTCCAGTTCCCAACTGAGTTCACATTCCCGTCTGAAAAACTCTTCAGGCTGTTCTTTACCATCCACATTTCTATCAGCATTTTAGTCTTCTGAGGTCGAGCCAAAAATCACCGATCAAATTCCCCTTGCAAGCATTCTAAGGCTTCTCGGGGTAAAACTTCACAAGCTTTCCAAATTTCTCCTACAAACCAGTTTCAAAAATTTCTGAACCATATGATAATGTATCATCATCGCAAGGACTCCAATTCTCTGGTACCAATTTTCTGTATTATTGAGCTTTCCCAATGCTGGAATGAACTTCCTGACACTTTGACTTTAATAAGGAGAGGTTTATTTTTGTCCCACAGTTTTAGAAGTTTCGGTCCATGAGCAGCTGACACCAACCAAAAGACATCGTGGTGGAAAGGCATCATGGGACATAGCTGTTCACTTCACGGTACCCTCTCAGTGATCCACCATCATGGAGGGCCCACCTTCTAAAAGCACAGTTAGACATGAATATCAATAGACGAATCCAATGATGACTGTATCACCCTCCCTCATCACTCAGTTATCTCTTCAGGACTCATTAATCTAGTCAAATTAACAGACACACCCAATTTTGGTGCTATATCCAAACAATTAAATTGGTATGTCAAAGAGATGTGAACAACCATATTTGTAGCAAAATTATTAAAAATATTCACCTATGGAATCAATGGAACTGTGAAATGAATAAAGAATGTACAAGAGCTGGGGATTTAGCTCAGCATGCCTAGCAGGCACAAAGTCATGAGTTTGATCCCCGATTCCAAAAAAAGAAAAAAAAAAAAAAAAGAATGTGTGTGTTGTATTTCACAATGGAATACTTTTAAGCCCTGGAAAGAAGAAAATACTTCCTTTGCCACCAAAATGGAGGACCTGACACTTAGTAAAATAAATTAGACACAAATATACAAGTGCTATATGATTGCACTTATACATAGAATTTAAAAATAATTAATGCATAGAAGTAGATCTTAGTATAATGCTTACCAAGCATTGGGAGTGGACAGAAGGACAGAAAATGAGGTAAGGTAGTAAAAGAATTCAAATTAGATAAGAGGATTAAATTTTTTAGAGGTGCTGAACAGCATTATGATACTTACCTATTGTTAAGAGAATAGTTTTCAAATTTTTCTACCACAGTAAAATATGTGATGTGCTAGAAATATTCATTACCTTGATTTATTATTCCATAATATACACATATATCATATGATCTTACTGTATACTGTAAATATATTCAATTAATATTTGTAAATTGAAAATATATTTAATACATAATTTAAATGTTCAGAAAAATGAGGAAATGGCTTATATAGCTTTTAAAGTATAAATAATTAGCCAGTAAACACATAAAAACACAGACATTTTATTGTGCTTAAAGAATTAAAATATAAGCCATGATAATTTACCATTACACACTTCCCAAAATAGCTATGATCAAAAACACAAAATAATACAGTAATGGTTCCTTGTGTATGAATTTAATTTATTTTACAATTTGGGGGAAGATTTTGTTTTCATGTGGGAAAGATGGTCACAGTTATCTTCTGGTGTGGAGTTCGTGAACAGAAGCAAAATTTTGTCACATACTTTTGCTCGAGAACTGAATTGTTTCCAAACAGAAGCATTTGTGAACTGAGATATTACTGTATTATAGTTTTATACAGTGACAGTAACAATATAAGGTTGTACAAATACTTCAGATGAAAGTTTGAAAGTTTCTCAAAATGTTAAATACAGTGACCATATGTCGTTCCAATATTTTCCTTTTCAAGTGTATATTCCAAAGAAATGCAAACATATGTTCATGCAGAAACTTGTACACAAATGTTTGTAGATGAACTATTTATAATAACCATAAATTGGAAACAAACTAAAATTAACCTTAATGAATGAATAAATAAAATATTATGTATTCATGCAATGGAATATTATCCAGAAAATGAAAAGGAATAAATTACATTCACATGCTACTACATAGGTGAAATTTATAGACATTATGCTCAGTGAAACAAATAAGAACTTAAAGATGCTCTGTTTCTTGATTCCAATTATATGCAATGTCCAAAATAGGCAAGTCGATAGGCAAAAAAGTAGATTAGTAGTTGCCTGAAACTGAGTTGGGAGATAGGGAAT
The DNA here is from genome assembly GCA_004027455.1 of Hydrochoerus hydrochaeris. Taxonomy (NCBI): domain Eukaryota; kingdom Metazoa; phylum Chordata; class Mammalia; order Rodentia; family Hydrochaeridae; genus Hydrochoerus; species Hydrochoerus hydrochaeris. Next base: position 210,715 of record PVLA01001537.1, on the reverse strand, counting down.
ATTGACCAAGTGTATAGTTTTAAAAAGATTTTCTTGATTGTGCTGTGATGTATACTGAGCTCAGATCCTTGCACATGTTAAGTACACGCACTCACTGGGCTGTATCTTTACTGCCCATGTGAAGTTTTTAAAGTGTAGAGGATAGGTGAATAGGAATTATGGAGAAGTCTAATATTTCCCATAATTACCTATTCTGTTGTTTCAAAAATATTTTTACTATATATATTTTAATGCATACGTTATTTTATTTTATTTACACTACTAGTTTCTTTTCATTTACTTAAGAGATTTTTTTTTGCTTTTATTTGTTTCTTCTAAGGCAGAATTTTTATTGTCTAAGACTTGTATCCCTGTATGTTTTTAAGGGGTGGTGTAAAATGGAGTCACATTTTAATAAAAATTCTTTAAAAAGTGGAAGAAAGAAAACATGAAGATCAAAAAAGTTTTCTGGTAATTCAGAAGAAACAATTCAAATAATGCCATATTTACTTCTGACACCAAATATAAATCTGGACTCACAGATCTCCCTGAAAGCTGTTATGCTATTATGCTTATAATTTACAACTGGGAAAAGATATAGATCATGCTTAGCCAAGAGAAGCACATATGCTTCAATTCAGAAATGCTAAATGCAGAACTTCCAATTGTCTCTTCCCCAAACAGTTAGGACATACTACTCTCCTGGTATCAACGTGGGACAACACACACGGAGTATTGCCAGCCGGGGAAGTTCTCCCAAGTCTAAGAGTTCAGTTTTATCGCGAATTTGCAACATAAATGTGACAGTTTGAGTGACCAGACCTCTCAGATATGACTCAAAGCTCCCTGAGGCCCAGTACATAGTAGGTCTTTCTGGAGTGACAAGCTCCTGCCCTAACACTCTGGAGCATAAGCAGTGGATGCCCTGAATTACCTTCTCAGACTATTCCCCATCATCTATGGTCCCCAACAAGCAAGAACACTCGTGTGAGGTGTGACGCTGTAGAGATTACCTTTCTGACCTCAAAAACAAAGACCAGTCAACCTTTTGGCTATGAATACATCCTTTACTTCACAGAACTCCTTTTTACTTCATGTCAGTTAGAATGAGTTTCATTTAGCTGAAATTTTCTAGCATATCTCAAAATATTTTTTTATAATCAGTGAGATAAATCATTTCTTTTGTAGAGATGTACTCATGAAGTAAGCATAAAGTGGAAAAAGTAATGGTGTCCAATCTTGATATTGTTGATAGCTGTTGAACAGAGACCAATTCAAGACTTTTTTGAATGTCTAGGTTTATCTATTTTACCTTTGGAACCACTCACCTTTGCACCTAAACAGTTGGCAGTGTTTTTTAAACTGTATTATTCATGTACTTGCAAAAATAATATTTTAAAAAGTATTTTAAAACTACCTCCACAATGATTTGCAGATGTTGTATGAAATTAAATCTCACTTTCATACTGCAATTTATTTTTCATTAAAATGGGTCTTGTGATTTATACCTGAATGTCCCCCAAAACCTCTACACTGAGAGCTGGACCTTGCAGAGGTGATTGGATCATGGATGTGTGATACTCATCACTGGAATTAGTCCACCGATGGGTTTCTAGTTGGATATAATGTTGGAGGTGAAACCTGGCAGGAAGAGTTGTGTTACTGTGGACCTGATCTGGCACAATCTATTTGCTCTATTTTCTCTCTCTCTCTGTCTCTGTCTCTGTCTCTGTCTCTCTCTCTCTTCTTCCTGCCTCCTAAATCATGAGTTCTTTTTCCTCTGCCATGCCTTTGTGTCATACTGCTCCACCTTGGTGCTGACTATGGACTGAAATCTATACAAACTGTGAGTCAAAATAAAACTTTCCTCCTGGAAGTTGTGCTTGTTGGGTATTGTGTCTTAGCCATAAGAAAGTATCTAAGACAATGCGGGGAATTCTTCACTCACTCATTATTACTCTCACATCACACTATACTAATATTCAAATTTTAAGCTAGAGGAGACTCATCACTGTATTCAGGGCTACCTGATTCTGAGATGAACAGATAACAAAAAGAATGTCATAGTTTCCTGAGTAGAAAGAACATTTGTACTATTCTTATCACCACCTTCTTTTGCTCCTTTTTTCTACTGTTCTTCATATACCCATCCATATTTACCACTAGCAAGCGTGTATTCCAGTTTCTGGAAGACATATTCTCTCTGATCTATCTCACTCAGCATATTCTGTATAATCCTTCCTGTGACACAGAGGTACATGTAACCTTGTGGGCTCAGACCTTTACATGGTTACATTCCATGCTATGTCACAGGAATGAAAAGGACCCCAGAGATCTGCTTTTATGGACCAAGAAATGAAGTGACTTCTTGCAGGTCTTATGGTTCAGGCACTCGATCTCTGGTTCTAAAATTAGTTTCTTTTCTAAAATGGGAATTCCTCATTGTTCAGAATAAAGCATCAGATGATGCAAAAATTGTTGATCATGATAGCTCAGAGTTGGATGATAACCAAAATGTGACACATCAAAAATACTGAACACATGTTTTTCTTCCCTTTTCTGAAAATGTTAGCTTTCTCTATGTGTTTGACATTTTACTGAAAGAGTGATTTGAGAAAATATAAAAACTTTCTTTGTGATCATATAATATTGATGATTTTATCTGTTTTGACAATTTTGCTTAATTCTTCTAACTGGAAAAGAATTAAAGCATATTTCTTACAGTTTAGCAGCTTGTATGTTAATTTGCTGCACATTAAGAAGATTCTTTTAGTAAATTTGCAATTTTCTGAGTAACTATCCTTTAAAATTTAATATATAATACATGAACATTTCATGAAGAAACCAATTAGACCTAATACGTTTTTATGTTGTAAATTAACAAAATTATTTTGGAAATACATAGAGATACTTAAAAGTAAGCATTGCATTTATTTCTATATTCCTTAAAAAATCTTTTGTTTTTATACATAATAACAAAACAAAGAAAAATTGTTGGAGGCTGCAGTCTTTGTAAATTAGATCTTTATTCCTATGAGATCCTAGTTCCTACTTCAGAAATTATAAAGTAAATAAATATGTTTTCTTGTATGCAAAAAAGTGAGAGATGATGAAAGGAGTGAGTGCTTAAGGTCTTGAAATATTTCCTACTCTTTTTAGGATCAAATCTAAATGTATCATAGTTTACTAAGCCCAGCATTGTTTGGTTACTGTTTTTTTTACCTGTTTTGTCAGTTACTGGGAACTCATGCTTCAATCAGACTAACAGAATTGTACTTTTTCAAGCACATTATGCTTTTATCTCATAGCCAGGCCTTCACACATGTGATTTCCTTTATCCAGAACATTATCTAAAACTTTCTTTTTGGTCTCATCCCATCCTCCCAGATGGCTCAGTTTGCATATTGACTCTTTCATTTCTCATTGCCTCAGACAGTAAAAAAACCTCATCAAATAGCTTTGGGATACTGAAGGAATAGATATACAAGTGTTATACAAGTGTGTATAATAGATACACAAGTGTTATAATAGATATACAGTATTTGAGAGTAACCCACTGTGTCTTATCCTTTAGGCACTGCTGTCTGAGTAATAGAGATTGGGGTTACAGAGACTGATGCAGGAAAGACAGAATGAAAGATGGAGAAAGTTCCTCAGAGTAAGGAATCTGAAGAAGACACCAAATATCTGAAAGATGTTATATATACTGGACTTATTGAATACTTTGCAATAATTCTTATATTCTGTCATTCAGTTTTTACAAGACTACCATTTGGTCAACATATTGAATTTTTGCAGCAACTGTCTTTCAGGTGAGGTTTGGTGCCCTGGAAATATGTAAATTATATGGATTATACTACACTAACATCTCATTTGTCAGGCTCATTTCTCAACTGTCCCCTATAGTTTGCAATGCACTGCTCTTGGAATTTAAAAGTGACTAAGGAGTCTATGGAACATATTTTTATCACTATAAATATCTTTTCTTTTTGTTAAGTAATCTGCAGTCTTACTTCAAGAACCTCAAGATTTAAGAAGATTTTCCCTTGGTTTTTCACTTCATTTGCTATCAATTCACCAATGGTTTATGGTGTATTTTCTTTACATGCACAAGTGCAAACACATTACCCTACCTTAGGTTCCCATAATAGAATGAGGTTTCTTACAATTTTCCACTAGTTCTCTAGTGTGCTTAATTCCCTTCTTAGTCCCTATTTTTTTTTTTTTTTAACTTGTTGAACTGCCAGTAGGTCGGCTAGACCTGGGGAAAGGTACTTGCTGGCACACATGTCTGTGTGAAGCAAACTGGATGCTAAGGAAGTCTGAAGAGGTAGTCAGCCTTAGGCAGTACCTGGGCATACAGCTCCTTTGGCGGCACAGAGAATGTGTTTGGTTTGGGCTGTGTCTTCTGGATAGAACTCAGTGATGTCCCACATTGTCATGATGTCTCATTTGCTAAGTCTTGTTTGACAGGGAATCTTCTTTCTCTGATTTCTTAAAGTGAAATAGGGGAATGAAACTCCCAACCTACTATGTCCGGTATGAGTTCATGTTCTCTAAAATCAAAGAATGAATTTTAGGAACAATGGAGGTTAAGAACAGAATATATTTATTGAGAGAAAGAAAGCTTCTGTCTGAGAGACAGAAGAGGTCCCGAGCAAGTTGCCAAACATTCTGTATTTTCTTGGGATTTCTATAGTGTAAGACCATGAGGTGAGGTGGGTCTAAAATTGGGGAAAACTGGGAACTCATGAGGTAGACAAGCATGAGGTGGGACAGAGCTATGGTCAACCAATAAGTTTAATTGTTTAGGTAAAATTGACCAAATCAGGGACAAATGGGGGAGTGAGTTACATAGCAAGCTAGCATTCTTTATGGATCTGTGACTCTTTCTATTGGGGGTTGAGATAGTGACTCTTGGCTTCTCAAGGTGATCCAGACTTAATTCCTAAGGATTATACTTAAGGGTGTGGTTGCATTTGTTTTGCTTTCTGTTTTGAGATCTGGGCCACAGCAAGAGGTGTGTGTCTCCTCCAAGATCACAAGACATTTGATCCTCTGTGCTGGTTTCTTCAAGGGCCGGCCCTGTCTGACTGCCCTTAATAGTTCTAAATAGCTCAGCTGCCTGTAACAAAAGTGTTAGTTAAATCTGTATTTTGTATTTATACTCAGCTTTATCTACTATCTTCAAACAGGTTGTACATTTTTCCAAGATAATACAGCCTTCATGGTTAGGTGATTGTTTAATGTACTGAATATCCTCAACAACGTCTTTATAATATATAAAAATATTTGATTATATATAAAACACCTTTATTATATAAAAATATCTTTATTTTTATATAAAAATATCAAGTAGAAAGTAACTTAAATAGGTTGAAAACATGCATGATTTTTGAGCGTGTGTTATACTCCAAGTAATTTTCTGGATTGAAGTGAGACTTCATTTTTAAAAGGAACTGGAATTTACTTGAAATAAAGATAAAGCTTACAGTTTAAAAGAGGTACAAAGATGTGTTATGAGGATTTACAAAGCGGCTTCCAAGTTGGGGATGGATACTATCCAGAGAGACCAACAGAGGAGGCTTTGAAAGAAGAATATGGTTTGATGATGGGAAAGACCTGGGATACTTTCTATGCTGAGAAATAGTGAAAGTGGATTTTTTCCCCTTACAAAGATATTCTATAGGAATTTAAATTTAACAAATCTCACTCAGAGCCAGAGATTTAACTTAAGAGCATAAACCTTTACTCACAAGACAAGGTCGTGAGTTTGATTCCTGGTACAAAAAAAAAAAAAAAAAAAACCCAAAGAAACAAAGAAACAAAAAATCACCACCAAATATTGCTAATAATGAAAGATTCTCTGAATAAATATTTCAAGAAAGTGCTAAATAAAAAGTGTTGTATTGTATTTATTCTGTGATTTTACATAGAACATCTTATTCTGATATATAATACAAATCTTTAAGACCACCATAGAGGAAGCAGTACTTTGATAATCTATTTGATTTGGAAATCATTACCTACTAAAATAACTGCAGGGCAGTGTTCCCTAGAACACTCTTTGAATAATGATGATGTAACTGAAAAACTCAGAGATAGAGAGACATATTTGTAATGCTGTGTTGACTCACCAATATCTTGTTATGGTAACATGATAAACTTCTATGGTAATACTAATGATGTAATATGTTTTGGAAGATAATTAAATCTTTGATGTTACTATTCTTCCCTAGGTCATGGAGAGATACTGAAGTCTTTGAGAGCCAGAGAGATATTATCCAGTGAAGAAGGTAATTCTGGTTTAAGTGAGAAGAATACATTGTCAAAGCCAAACGTTCATGACAGGAAAATCAATTAGGAGGCTACTGAAGTGTAACGAGTGAGAGATAACAAGAAAAGGTTAACATAGGAACAGTCAGTGTGGTGTTCAAGGGACAGATATGATACATCATGAAAATTGAAGAGATGGGTGTGAGGATTCGTCATCACTAGAAAAATTCTTAGTAAGATTCATTGCATTAGTACATTAGGAAGAAAGACCTTGCAATCATCTTGAATGGATCAGAAAATTGGGTAACACTGACATACATTCTTATTTTTAAAACCAATCTCATAGAAAATGTGGTATGATATGGAAATAAACAGTCATAACTTAATGAAGAGAATTTACAAGTTCTATCATAAACAGGCCACTATTTGGTTTTATACTAAAACTGTTTCAACTGCAGTCAAGATTTATTAGAGGTCTTAAAAGAAAGGAATAGGGCTACTGAAATAAAGCTGTGTTTGTTTGTGGTTGCTACCTTACACAAAAGAGAAAAACTCCCAAATATTTAAACACTAAATATAATGTACAAAGAATCGAAACTTGTGGCTTCTTAAACATTATTCCAAACTTTCACTGCATGACTTAGTTGATGAAACAATCGGGATATCTTAAGAATTCATGTGTTGAACTCCCTCTCTGCTGATGCTTCAAACATCATGTAGCTTCTGCAAGCAGATACTCTCAGGAGAATCTTGGAACTGAAATGAGACAGGGAACATGCTTTGGGGTGACTAGCAAAGAGAGCTAGAAAAGAAATGGGTTCTCTGGGACGGCAGAAACAGCCTCCCTCCAGTTAGCTCACTGTGGTTTGTGGCTGCAAAGAATTACCCATGCACATATTGGAGCAGCCTGGAGGGATAAGGTCGTGTGACCCTGAGGAGAGGCTTCCTGACATCATAGGACGGAAATGTGTAGGATCATTCAGGCAGTCACATTTTCACATGCTAGCATCCAGGTTCTGTCAGAGATGTTTGTTGTCTTGGCAGGTCAGCTTTCGGATGTCATTTTGAATGTCACTCTTGAAAGCTATGTCTAGAGCTTGCTCTTCTAGTCCATTGTACCATGGTGTGAGCGCCAAATGTCATGTATGAAATACATCTGTTGAGTGAAGGAAACTTTCAGATGTACACAGTAGGATTATCTGATAGGAGATTAATAGAATAGAGTTTTCATTTTTATAAAAGAACACATACAGAGTTTAAAAATAATAAATCTCCATATGTTCTTTGCAGTAGCAACAAAAAAAATGGTGATTCTTACAAAAAAATTATAAAATCTTATTTGAGCACACTATAGGAAACATAAAAATGTAAAAACATTAAATCCATTGGTAGAAAAAAGTCACTTCTCAAACTGATGTAAGTATTCAAAGAGATTCCTCCCCAAAGTTGCAACAGTTCTGTTTATTTATTTATGTATTTCTTTTATTATTGTATTGGTCAATCTTGTTCACAAATTTGAAATAAGAGTAGACAGTCAGATAGATTGAACCAATAGATATTGACAATTATTATATGATGACAACTATGTACCAATTCCTGGATCACTGGAGTGAATCAGGATTTTAGAGTAAGTTGTTATTTTTTCTTATTTTTTTTTTCCAGGAGACAAGCATGTAAGAATCCACACAAAACTACTAAAATCAGTAAAATTCATGTATAAAGCTTGAACCTTCTCATTTTTGATCATGGTGTACCTCTATTTCTATCTCCATCAATTTCTCTCAGTTTCATAAATCTAGTGTACTTTTTATTATATAGCAAATGTATATGTCTTTGTGTAAGTGTGAAATAAGGCCAACCTTTCCAAACTTTGTTAAATATGTTAATAAATGCTCATTTTATTATACTAGTACATGGCAGTAGTTTATATGTATTTTATTTTCTTCATATACCTTCCCAAAACAAATATTCAACTGCACTCCTGCTGAATGGTCACCTCCCAACATTTAGAAAAACTGCACGCTTCGTATACCCCTCAATAGGTGAACAAAGTGAAGAGTAGTAACCCAGAGTTCAGCTGCTCGCGCCCTTGCGGAGCCCTAAGTGGTGAGCCCTTCGAATGTCAGAGTGATGTGTTTTCAATTTGTGTCGTCTTTGTGGAAAAATAGAATTTAATTTTGGTGAAATGCGACGCATCACCCAACAGGATTAGTAACATTATCACTGAATTTCTCAGTCTCCCGCGGTGACTTGTGTAGAAAATGAATGGTAGGTAGAAGAGCAATGGGACTGCAGCTCCGGCTGCAGATGGAATAATGATATAATGGCAGGATGCTTTGGGTTTCACTTCTACCTCAGTATTGGTGACATGTAGGAAAATAATATATTCATTAGGCATCTCAGAACTTTTGCTAAAGTTATGAATACTTATAATTGATGTGCAATTGTTATTATAGCTGATATATTCATTTTTTGGAATTCCTGGGTCTGGAAAGATATGTCACATACTTGCTTCTTATCTAATTCTTATGCTTCATTTCTTTATCTGGCTTTATTGCTCTGACTGAAACTCTTAATTTACTATAAAGAATGATGGGGAGCATCATTGTTTGAATATTGGGGAAAATTTATGTCATTATCAACACGAATTTGCAATAGTGATATTAAGAACCTTTTTCATGTAATCAAATATCTATTATTTTTCTGTCAAATTTTATCATGAAAAGGTTGTGTTTTAATAATACCTGTTAATATTTACACAATACAATTTTATTCTATTATTGTTAATGTGGTAAATTGCATATAACAACACAATTTTATTCTATTATTGTTAATGTGGTAAATTGCATATAAGATATTTAAATATTAAAACAGACATTTATTCATGTTGATAACATTTTATTTAAAATATTTTGATAAATTTGGTTGTCTGAATATTTATTTAGAATTTGTGCATCTGTGTTCAAAATGGCAATTGTTTATGATTTTCTCTGCTTTCATAATTCTTTTTAAATTTTGGTATCAAGGTATTTGGTATTTTGGCCTGATAAAATTTCACTGTTTTCTACCAAATTCCTCTTTTTTGTGAGTTGGTGCTGGTACTTTATTAGTTTTTTTTTTTATTAAATTCAAATTACAATTGAATGTAACAATTCAGATTCCTTAACTGTTCCTAATAATTTTTTGTTATTTTTTGTTTTGGGGGGGAATTTTCTTTGACATTAATTTTTAATGTGATTTATCATTGTTCATAGTGTTCTCTAATCCTTTTGTTACTATAACAAAATGCCTGAGATAGTCAAGTTGAAAGTGAAAAGATTCATTTTGGCTAACAGTTCTGGAGGTTCAGTTCATGGTCAGTCAGCTCTGTTTGGGCCTGCTGTGAGGCAGGACATCATGGCAAGAGTATATGGTGAGGAAAGACTTTTCATCTCATGGTGGCCAAGTATGTAAGAAGTAAAAACAAGAAGTTACTGGAATTTTAATATCTCTTTCAAAAAGATTCATAACTAGGCTCTATCTCTTAATAGACCTAGCACGTCCTCATAACACTGTGGACTGAACAAAAATTTTAGTACAGGGCTTTTGAAGAACTTTCCAGATACTGATCCATATGGTAACACTATATGACATTTTAAAAATACATTTTAATGATATAAATGTTTAATACATTTTGATCATATTCATCACTAATCTTGCTCCTTTATACTGTCTTCCTTTTCTTTTTCTTCTCTTGTCTAATAATAGTTTTCCTTCTACTTTCATTTCATCTCTTTTAGATTCTACTTATTAGGGAAAACATGAAACTTATCTTTCTGGATCTGTTCTTTTTAATTTAATGTGATGAAATGACATTATTCCTTTGTCTCTTAAGGTTGAATAATATTCCATTGTATATAAATATATAATATAGTTTCTTCATCCACTCATCTGTTTCTGGGCACCTAGGTAGGTTCCAAATCTGGGCTATTAAGAATTGTGCCACATATGAACCTGCAAATATATGGGTATTCCAACAGTGTGCTGATTATAATTCCTTTACACATCCATCCAGGGGTGACATAGTTGCATCATATTGCAGCTATACTTTTAGCTTTTCAGAAATTTTCATATTGATTTCCACAGTGGCTATACTAATTTACTTTTTAAACAGCTATGTAGAAGGGTCCTTATTTTTGCCCACATCTTTTTTCAAGATTAGTTATTCTTGTTTTTGATTATGGCTGTGCTGATTAGGATAAGATAGAAACTCATTGCAGTTTTTATATAAATTTCCTCAGCAGATAAGGGCATTAAACATTTTTTCACATATGTATTGGCCATTTGCACTTCAAGAAATGTCTCTGCAGCTCCTTCTCCCACTGATGGAGTAAGATATTTGATTTGGTTTTATTTGTTTGTTTATTTTGATTTTTTGAGACCAGATCTTACTATGACCTTCAGGTTGGGCTTGAACTCACTGTGTAGCCTTGAACTCATGAAAATCTATTTGCCTCAGCCTCTTGAGTGTTAGGATTACAGGTGTGCACCACCACACCTGGTTTGTTTTTGATGTTAAGATTTTTGAGTTCTTTATGTAGTCTGGATATTAATCCTCTGTTATATGAATACCTGGTCAAGAATTTTCCCATTTTTTACCAACATCTTCCATTGTATCTTCATTGAAAGACTGTTGTTTACATATGTGTGGGTTAATTTTTGAACACTATTATGCCTCACATAGATATTTGTCTTCAAAAAGAATGCTGGGATTTCAACAGGGTTGTGTTCAATTTGTAGAATTAACAGTTTTTCAGTACTGACTTTTCTGACCTATTAACAACATGCATCTCTCTATATCCTCCAGTATCTCTTAATTTGTATTAGTTGAATATTTTAGTTGTCCTCACTGAACTCTCTGGCATTGTCCCATTGTGAATGATTGTTTTTCTTTTTTAGTGCATTGTACTGAAATCTTCAGTTTCCTGGGTCTCCCTAGAAAATCAAATGTTCTCTCTACTCATGTAGCCCACTGAGCTCCACATGAATTTTGCTTCCTTCTCTGTGGATGGGAAATTCACTTGGCACAGTCAAATTGAATCATTACAAGGCTCACTTCTTTTCTGTTTCATTATATTTCTTATATATAACACTACTATGAATGTTTATGCAAAGGCATTTGAAAGAACAAATGTTTTTGTTTCTCCTCATTAAATATCTAGGAGTAAGGAGTGGTAGCTGAATGTGTATATAATGCAAATTATAACCTCATATATTTTTCAGTTGTTTTGTATTAGAGGATAAAAGTAGTTTCTATTAGTCAATTGTGGCCAAAGGCAGTTCTTTGAATGATTTTATGCCTCTTGGGTTTATAAATTGTCTACACTCAACATTTGAAAATGATTATTCCTGTCTTTTTCATTTAACACAGTTACTTCAAGGTTTTATTACACATCTTTTCAATTAGCTAGTTTTTTGGCTATTGATTTGATATTGTCTATGGTAATTTTGGTTACTATTTACAGACTTTCCATGTCTTTATTCTTTCTTCCTTTATGATTAATACATTAATAAATTTTTCCCAATTGATCAGAAAAAGAAAAGGCATAAATTTCCAATACTGGGAATTGGAGACAGGACAACATTAAGTAATATGCTTGTATTAAAAAGCTAACAAATTGAAAGTAAGAGTGATACCATGTCAATCATTTCAACTCACATACACTACTGGTAGAAATGTAAAACCCTATGACTTTACAAAACAGAAATCTTGCAGGAACATATAGCTGTATCAACTTTATTATGTAGCTGTTCTAATCTTTGGTAATTCCTCAAGAGACACTAGAATGTATGTCCTCAGAAAGGCTATGCATACGTGTTTATTGTAGCTTATCTGTAATAGCTAAAAAGTGGAAACAACCCAAAACTCAACAAAATATGAATGAATAAATAGAAAAAAGTAAGGCAAAGTTCCATGTTTACAAAAGCTGTAATGACATAAATTTTAATATGAATTATAGTTAAACACATTTGGATATTATAATATCCAAATGTGTTTTTGCTTGTTCTTTTCAAATAACTTTAGGAAAAAGTTTTTGCTTGTTCTCTTCAAATAACTTTAGGAAAAAGTGTTGTCATCTGAAAAACTAAAGTAGTAAATGCATAAAGAATAACACAGTTAGTGAGGAAGGAAGTTTCTATCTCAGGAAATAGTGTGCAGAGGCAAGATTGCCACACATAATACTCTATTTTCCTTAAATTCACTAGTCCTTAAATTCATGAAATTCCTTAAATTCACTTCCTTGAGTAGGTTAATGTAGTTGGTGCTGACCAAGGAAGAGTCTCATGGAATTAGTGCATAGCTAGTCATAGGTCCCAGAATATTCACTGCAGTATATGAGTGAAAACAGAGAAGATTTTGAATAACAGTAAACTACAGGCAAAGCCTAGGTAGACTTGAATTGCACAGGCAAAGTTTAAACTCTTTGCTAGGCACATTGGCTCATCTGGTTACTTCATAAATGTGTTCTTTGAACAATTTCATTGTTGCATTGTGGTTGTTTGTGCATTTTGATGAGCTTTCAATATCTTTACAGGTATATAACACTATAGGTTCAGAATATGTAAATAACTTTTTCATAGTGAAATTAGATTGAGCCACTGTAAAAATAAACACATAGAAAAATACAAATGGGCTATTAACTGTGAAAAATGTTAAACTGTGTGAAGATTTATAGAAATACAGAGAAAAAGGCTTTCTTTTGTCCATCAGATATAAAGCTTTTTTAAATAAATTGTTTGAGACAGGTTATTGGTACTTGGCCTCAAACTCCTCACCCTTCTGCCTGAGTCTCCTGATGACTGGAATTACAAATATGCACTGCTAGACCTGACTTGGGAAAAGTATTTGGGAAGAAAGAAAGTTTTGTTTTAATGTATTATGAAGAAACAGGTAATGTCCTCCAAAATGTGTTTGGAAGATAATTTTCTAGACTTTATAAAAGTTTAAAACTTATATGAGCTTTGACCAAGAAATTTCCTATTTAGACTCTATGGTACAGTAATGTTCACATATAAGCACAAAGTTACATGCAAAGATAATTCATTTGTCATAGCTGTAAACAGCAAAAAAAAAAAAAAAAGAATGTAACTAAATGTTCATCAGGAAGGGAAAAGTTAAATAATTTATGGTGCAGATAGATTATATTAGTACTAGTTGCTGTTATGAAGAAAGTGATGTGTACTCATATTACTGTGGAAATAGCTCCTAAGATATATGGTTGTATAAAAAAGTCATAGTAAAACTTTAACATTGGGATCCTATTTACTAATATATAGATGTGCACATTTATATCTGTGTTGAAAAGCATTGAGGACACAAGACAAAAGGTTAACTTTTTATAAAAGCTGCCTTTAAGGAGGACTAAATAAGTGAATGATGATAGAACACAAGGCACTATCATAAAAACCACCTTAAAACTTTATTTTTATAACAATTAAAGAAATAAATAATGATCATAAAAGGTCATCTAATTAAAATGTACCCATGGATGAATTGGAATAAATTGAAAGTATATCTGAGATAGGTTTATATAGATGGTATTCACAAAGATATTAAGAAAATATATTTGATTTCAAAAGAGACAATTTCTGATACTGTAATTTTGTATTGTAAATTTGAAGTTCTTTCAGGTGGATAGTATAGTCTTTCAGTGTAGATAACTAGATAATATGTAGTACCATTGTAGTCAGGGTTTACAAGGGTATATTTAATACAAGACACATAATTTATACTATTATTTTATAATTTTCATCCAAAAAATCAAATACTGAAGAGTTAAAGTGATCTGTCCATGAACTGGAGACCCAGAGAATCCAGTTGAGGTCCTGGATCCCATGGCAATGTCCTGCATGAGTCCAGCTGAAGACCTAGAGCCCATGGAAATGTCTCATGCAAATCTGTATCAAGGATCTGCACTGGAAAGGCTAATGGTGGAAGCTAGAAAGTCTGCACTGGTGGGATGAAACATCTGTACCATCAGGCTGAGGGATCTGCTTGGGAGCCAGGAGACAATGTATAAGATAAGGACTGGAGCTCCCCCCAAAAGAACTGCAGCCATCCTCAGGAACAGCAAGGACCTAAGGTCCTCTGATGGTGAGAATACCTGAAAACCAGCACGACAGGCTTCTCCAAGAGATTCAACAGTGCACCATCTTTCCTCTCTAGTTCTCCTTTTTATGCTGTTGGCAAAAATCCTCAGGTGGGCCTTCCATACCCAGAACCACACTGGTTCACTTCCCAGTTCATCAACAGTTATTACAGGTTGACCATTAGTCAACATGAGTTGGTAATGAGTACCAGTGTTAGAATAACTTTTTTCTGTGACTATCAAGAGCATATAGCAACCTATAAGAAAAAAAATAAATATTAAAAAAACTACAAAAATAAAATTATTTACCCTAAAAAATTTGGTACTTAATTGTATATGATATTATTAACTGTTCATTCAGTTGCTTATTGTTTCTAATTTTCTTTCTTCCTCAGATATGTTAACAGATTAGTGCCAGAACTTTAAGAATGAATAGATAAATTAGGAGGCAAAGTCATTCCAACCACAAAGAGCAAGAGAAATGGAAATCACCTATGTATGGGACAACTGCAACTCTACATCACATTACCATTGATTGAAGAAGATGGATTCTGGAAGGGACAATATGGAGAAAAAGTTGTGTAGAAATTTACCAAGTCAAGAGTAGGTAATTAACATTAGCCAGAGCAATTAGACAAGAGAGAAAAATAAAATGAATAAGGATAGGAAAGAAAGAAGTTAAATTATCACTATTTGCAGATGATGTGATAATCTACATAGGGTATCCCAAAAACTCTACCAAAAGATTACTAGAGTTAATAAGCAAATTCAGCAGTTGTAGCAGGATACAAAATCAACACTCAAGAATCAATAGCATTCCTATACAAACTCACTGAGAGAAAAATTATGGAAATGAAAATAATCACAATAGCATGTAAGACAATGAAATACTTAAGAATCAAACTAACAAAGGATGTCAAAGATCTATATGTTGAAAACTGCAGCACTTTAACAAAGGAGATTGAAGAGCTTTTGAGAAAATGGAAATACATCCCTCGCTCTTGGTTTGGAAGAACCAACATCATGAAAATAGCCATACTTCCAAAACTGTTATACAGATTTAATGTACGTCCAATCAAAATGCCATTAATGTACCTTACAGATCTAGAGAAAACATTCCTAAATTCATTTGGAAACAGAAGAGACCTAGAATAGCAAAGGCAGTCCTGGGCAACAAAGGCAAGGCAGGAAGCATTACAAGCCTTTACTTGAAATTATACTACAAAACTACAGTGATAAAATCAGCACGCTACTGACAAGAAACAGACCTGAGGATCAATGGAACAGATTAGAAGATGCAGACACAACTATACACTTAGCCACCTTATCTTTGACAAAGAGGCTAAACATGCTCACTGGAAGAAAGATAGCTTCTTTAATAAGTGGTACTGTAAAAATTGGCTTTTCACATACTGAAGACTAAACCTAGACCCATGTTTATCATCATGCACTAAACTAAAGTCAAAATGGATCAAAGATCTAAATATTAAAACAGAAACACTAAATCTACTGGAAGCAAGGTAGGTAGAAATCTTGAAGACATGGGGCGGGCAAAGAGTTCATAAACAAAATACAATCTACATAGAAAGTACTTCAAGGAATCAACAGCTGGGATTTCTTCTTATTAAAGAGTTCCTGTACTTCAAAAGAAATCACCAAGAGAGTGAAGAGAAAACCCACAGAATGGGAAAGAATTTTATCCAGCTGTCTCTCAAACAAAGGACTTCTATCTAGAACATATAAAGAACTGAAAAATATTAGGCCCCCACAAATTCAAAGGCTCATCAAAAAATGGGCATTTAAAATGAACACATGCTTCTCAGATGAAGAAATACAAATCGCAAATAAATACATGAAGGCATGCTCAACATCACAGATCATTCAAGAAATGAATATTAAAACAACATTGAGATTCCATCTCACTCCAGAAAGAATGGCTGATATAAAGAAATCAATTGATAACAAATGTTGGTGGGGTTGTGGGGAAAAATGAACACTTCTCCACTGTTACTGGGAGTGTAGACTGGTACAGCCACTGTGGAAATCTGTATGGAGAGTTCTCAAAAACTAGGATTGGAAGTCCAGTTCAATTCAGCTATTCTCCTTCTGGGTATTTTCTCAGAAAAGTTGAAAAGTTCATGTCACAGTGATATCTGTGCACCAATGTTTATAGCAGCACAATTTGTAATAGCTATGGCTTGGAAACAACACAAAATGCCCATCAACCACAGAATGGATAAAAAAAGATGTGGTATTTTTATACACAATAATAATGACTATTATTCAGCTATAAAATAGAATAATCTTGAGGCTTTTATAGGTGAGTGGAGGCAACTTGAGACCATACTCATAAGTGAAATAAATCAAATTCACATTTATAAGGATTGTCCCCTAATATAAAAATAATAAAAAATAAAAATCTGAAAGAGCAATGAGATCCAAAATATATAACAGATATTGTAACAATGAAAAGGAAAGAAAGTGCTCAAATAGAACAACTGGGATAGGAGAAAGGAAAAAATGAAGAAAGGAAAAGATTATATGCATGCTGGTAAACATATATAAATGTGCGTGTGTATATGTATGCTAGACAGATAACTATAGCACTAATCTCTGTTAGTTCATCAAAAAGAACAGTTTGTGCTGTCACTGTTTGAACACTTTTGTGCCTAGATTTTATAACCTGAACAATTATTTTAAAATAACAATATGCAATATATTAACTAGTGTTAATTCCCTACTTTTTTTGAAATTCTGTATCATTTCTATCCTTTTTTTCTGTTTTCCTTTTTAAAGTAAAAAAAGATTAGTTCATTAACACATTGACTAGGATTTTTTTCTTCTTTCTTTCTTTCTTTCTTTCTTTCTTTCTTTCCTTCTTTCCTTCTTTTCTTCCTTCCTTCTTTCCTTCCTTTCTTCCTTCCCTCATTTCTTCCTTCCTTCCTTCCTTCCTTCCTTCCTTCCTTCCTTCCTTCCTTCCTTTTGTGTGTGTGTATAGGTGTGTGTGTGTGTGTGTGTGTGTGTGCATGAGAGAGAGAGAGAAAGAAAAAGAGAGAGAGAGGAATTATGCTATTCTCCAGTTGATCTCTTAACACTAGGCTTCCTGTGAATAATTGTACTACACATGCATGTCACCTTACCAACCTCATTCATAAAATTTTTTTCTTTTTAAAAAAAGATTTTATTTTTAAAGTAGTAAAATACCACAGAACAAGATGGAACAAAGCCAATTGATACAGTGTAGCGAAATTGGTACAAAACTTCACAGCAGGTTACCGGGATAACAGTAATAGGTACCATAGTATATCTTGTTTTCTTCACAATAGTTGTTCTTTTAATCAGGTATAGCAAAATGAAAGGAAATATAGAACATTATAGAACTTATCAAAACAGAATATTGAATAGATCAATACCATTAATCAGAACAAAGCAAAATAGTGATCAAAATATTTGCCTTCAAAGAGATGGTAGAAGGAAATCCTCCTTATTTACTATATTGCATATAGTCAACCTCGCAAGAGATGCTCAGATCTCTGGCTCCCACTTGCTAATGGGGAGGGGAGATATGGATGTTTGAATTTCAGCCTGTTCACCAGTAAGCTCACAGCTGCTTACCAGGGAGGCAAGCTGGTTGCTTAGTTTCCCAGCGCCCTAAGTTCCAACATGGTGCAGATCTCAGGAGATGCTGATGGTTCTCGTCCTGGGGTGGTTGCAGCTTGCCAGGCCATAGCCACTTACCAGGGAGGCAAGCTGGCTGCTTGTTTTCCCAGTGCCCTAAGTTCCAACATGGTGCAGATCTCAGGAGACACTGATGGTTCTCACCCTGGGGTCACCGCGGCTTGCTGAGCCACAGCCTCTTACCAGGGTGGCAAGCTGGCTGTTTGGTCTCACTCATAAATTTTGGATGCACTTTTTATGTTTCAAAATAGTTCACTGATTATAGGAGAGCCGGGTGAATCATAATAAAAGTTACTACTTCTCAATTTTGGGACCATTCAGATGTGATTTGAAGATGTAACACAGGAACATCTAAAATTATGAGTCACTTCCCATTGAGCATTTCTTCAGAACAATTAGAAGATATTTCAGATTGTAGACTTTACTTAGTTATTAAGAGAATATCTACAAGATTTTAAAGTTGATCTTATAAAAGTATCACTGAATATTTGTTAGTGCCAAAGTTATACAATATACTAGATTTATCCTTAGCTATCAATTAGAACTGTTAGTGCTAATTAGGAACCACACAAATTTAATGTAAGAAAAGAAGAAAATTGTAGAAAAATGTTAGGGTAATCTTTTCATCCCATATTTCATTTACTGCAAAAACAGTTAAGTAGATTATAAAAAAGAAAGAAAAGATTTAAAATTAGAAATTAACACAACTTCATCCAGATTAATAGGGTTAGATATTTTCAAGTTGATGAAAGATCAAATCATTAGCAGTTGAGTAAATTTATAAACCATTGACATGGAAATAGGGTATGAGAGCAGTGTCACTCATGACCTTATACTTGAGTTAATGGTCATTTAGTAAGCAAATAAACAAGTGGAAAGTAAATTTACTGTTATTTACAATGTCCAGAAGATTGTATTAAGGCAATAATAAAATAACCCCAGAACATCTAGTTACCATTTACATAGCTCCATTTAGGAGAGCAGAAAAAGTTATCCTTTAAAGGATGACCTGGGCTACAGGACTTAGGAAAGAATAGCAGCAGAGAAAGGGGACCAAGACATGGGGGCAGAGCAAGAAAGTAGAGGGGGAGGAGATGAAAAAAGAATTAAGGTGTGTTTTATGTGCATGTACTAACACCTCACAATGAATGCAATCAGTATGCATGGTACCCACATAGAAGTAAAAATTAAGCATGACTTCTTTTCAGGGATTTTCTCCAGTGTTCCACACCCGTTGCCACTTTCTTTCCTGGTTATCTGTTTACAGAGGCTTTCACTCAATTCTCTTTCTGTATTTTTTCTTTATACTTTTTCCATTCTCTCTAGTGTTAAGAAAGTATTACTACTCTCTTAGTGAGAAACTTGGAAAATACATATTTTCTAATGACTTCAACTCATTTCATCATTCCTGATCCTTTTCTGAGTTTCACTGCAGTGTGTCACACAGTTTTTAGACATCTTCATTTCAAGTCAGCTTGATTCAATTGAGGTAACTTCAGGAAACATAAATCTTTATGCATGTTCAACACTGTGCCAGGTGCTGGGGATTACAAGATGAACAAAACCAAGTACCCAGTACCAAGAATTTTAGTGATGAAATCATATATGCCCACAGACAGCCATACTGCAATATCACAAATGACAAAAATTATTGGCACAAAGAAGTAAGATATTTT
Source organism: Hydrochoerus hydrochaeris (assembly GCA_004027455.1). Taxonomy (NCBI): domain Eukaryota; kingdom Metazoa; phylum Chordata; class Mammalia; order Rodentia; family Hydrochaeridae; genus Hydrochoerus; species Hydrochoerus hydrochaeris. The sequence goes on along the minus strand of PVLA01001537.1, from coordinate 190,977 downwards.
AACTCTGTCAAAAGGGATTAAGGAGTTTAGCAAAAAAACAAAAAAACAAACAAAAAATACCTTTAAACCAGATATTGAGGAATGAGTAGGAGGTGAAGAGATAAAAATAATGGGAGAAAATTTCTGTAGTTTTAAATCACAGCATGGGTATTGTGTGTGTGCCTGGAAAGAATAGTGGTATTTAGCAAAATGACCAAGTATATAGCAAAATGACCAAGTGTGAAGAGATCTGTATCATCATTTGGTGTTCCCATTCATATTTTGAGAAAGTAATTAGCATGATTTGAGGATAAGATGATAATGATTTCGTGATTAGCATGGTAAAAAGTAGTTTGAAAAAAAGACAGAATATAAATTTTTAACAATTATAAGTGCTGCGAATGCCCAAGACAAAATTTTAAGACCAGCAAGTAGGAGTAAATAATTTGAAGAGAACACTAATGCTATCTGCAAGATTTTGAAAACTAAGGTGGGTGTTCAAGGACAGGAGGCAGTGGTTGAATGGAAGATAACAAGAATGACTTAGATACTTAGTTTGAATAACATCGATAGTGATTTCTTGGAAAGATAAATTCATCTGTGAATGTGTTGGTTTTTGGTCTTCCATGTGGATGCAACAGAAAGTAGTAGAGGTAGTTTGTAGTTTCGGTGAGAGGTGGTGGTAGGGGGAGACCTTTAGAAGCAACTGGCATGAATATGGAATTAAAGAATTGAGAGTGGGTAAGTTATTCAGAGAAAGAAGAAAGGAAGAGAGAAGCTATTACTTTACCCATCAATGCTTAATAGTCCAGTTTTGAAACATCCATGACAGTGGAATGCATCAAATACTTTCTCTTCAAATTCTTTTTTCTTGAATTTTTCTAGGTAAGACATATGGATTTTATGCAACAATTCAAAAAAAAATGTCAGTATTTGGCATAAATGGGCTAATGGAAAGGAAAGGGGAAGACCTGGTAGGAGATATTTTCACTTGAAGAACTTGCTGATTTTTCTTTCTTTTTATCAAAGACATTGATTATTCTTCCTGAAATCAGTTGCTCTTTCCGTCCTCTGTTTCTGTTATTTGCAGCCATGTTCTTGCTGTTTACTGTGTAAGCTTCAGTGCCATGGTCTACACTGGCTTCCGTGTTCCCGTTGACATTAGATTATTTCCCGCACACATTCCGTTTTCATCTCCAGCACGCTGCCCTTTTCCTCCGTGGTCCTCACACCTTCTGCCTCTAGCTCTGCATGACTTCCTCACGGTTTTCACTTGCGCTTCCCCTGCCTTTTTCAGCACAGATGCGCTCATCTTCTAATGACAAAGGCTTTCAGAATTGTCACATTATTTATTCAGTTGAGTTCAGGCTGCCTTATTGTTGCTCAGTATTTCACAATACTATTCTGCCTTCTCTGTAAACCTTTTATGGTTACTGCTCATTCTGCGTCATCCAAAATAATTACTGTAATTCTGGTATTAACACAACTTCTCTCCTTTGGTTTTCCCTGTCTTCTTTCTCACGGTGTGTTTGTACATCATATGCTCAAAATCTCTCTCCTGTGGGTATGGTTATTCGAACCCTGTCACAAACATATTGGTATTAGTGATTTTGTGTGTGTTCCCACCTCTAATCTGGTGGCCTCCGAAAAGCAGGAACAATCCTAACTTCCCCCTTCCTAACTCCATGACTCTACACAGAAAGCAAAAATGTTTGCTTGTGTTTCTTAAGAACGTAAATAAAAATAGTAATGAGGTTTTTACTTCTGAATTGTGAGAGAAATTTTTCAAAGGATTTGGTGCGAAAGAGTTTTTCCAACAAAATAGTGTTATACCGTGCACGTTCTCCTTCAAAATCTTGTTGAACAAAGGAACCATCCAATATTTGTAACCAAAATTACAACTGGGTAATACTACTTTGTTGTTTTCGCTTATTTTTATTCTATGGGCTGTTAGAAAGACATTTCAGTGCAAATCTCAGTGAGGTGGCTCTCCTAGTTTCTCCCTTGTGGTGTAGCAGATCCACCCACCTGAAGCGATGGAAATATGGATGTGGTTTTTAATTATTATTCTTGTCAAAATCTACAGAATAACTGTGGTTACATGATGCACCTTCGTACTATAACATCAACACCTGGAGGCTCACTTGAGGCACTCGGATTACTAGCGGGTCCTGAATCATATTTAGAGTTGACTATTCTGCATGCATGTGAAATATACTTCTTCTTATAGAGAACAGTCCTTTAGGACCACTTTGTTTTTATAGTCACCTCCATGTTTCACGTTTGCCGTATATTTTAAGAGCACATCTGAGTATTCTATATTCTCTTTACATGCACAACTCATTGCCTGGCTTGTGGGTACTGTGCTGAAACTCACCTCTGCACAGTTTAATTCATGCCTTTTTTTTGGTTAGGAACGTTTTCTGTTACTCTTACCCATAATGAATGATTCCCTATTTGGGATTGATACTACTATCCCTTTATAAAGGGTAGCTTCACCTTATTCTTGTTGAAACCCATTATGTGCATTGCCAATATTACTTTGAATTTTTGTCTCAACCTGAATGTTGTTAAATATCTCTGCTAATCTACAGTACTTTTATATTACTGAGGACACTGATGAACTTTAAAAAAAAATTGTTCCCAGTATTCACCCTGGCAGAACACTGCTTGCTATGTTCCCTCAGGGTAACATTATTCTTATGAAGGAAACTTATTCTGAATGACCCTCCAACTAGCAATTAGGCAGTCTGGGCCATAATTTTCTCATTGAATTGTTAATGACATAATAAGGTAAAGAATGTAAGGCTTCCCTGCAGTCCAAGGGGCTCTGTTATTTCTCTTGAAACCACCTATCTTGTCATTTCTTCATAGAAGATTAGTCTTCTAACTGTACAAAATGCTGACACAGGCTTTGTGGGTTCTGTCCCCCAGTAGTGATGTCCTCAGTTTGGCCTTCTTGTGAGTAGGATCATTCATTTGGACCTGGACAAAGGATGCAAATTCAGGGGATTATAGAAGTACACTTTTTATATCAAAATAGTTCTGATTATTTCCCCCTAAGTGAGGAAAATGCCTACCAAGACTTCCATAGTTTTATATTAGACTGGTCATTGTCTTTCTAATAGTGAGAGAATAGAGCTCTTTGGTTGTAGCAACATTTTAGGCTCTGTTTATGCTGTGTAGCTGACATGCAATATGCTAGAGAAAAGTATAAGTAACTGAATTTTTTTACTTTTTATGTAAGGATTTATTTCTTGAGTACTTACCATATTCTATACACTTTCTTGTAATGACTATTTTGTATATCAGCAATATGAACCACACTACAACAGCAAAAAGGCCCTTTGGAGTAACGTATGGCAAAGGACAGTTGAGATGTCAGAAAATAGCTTTCTTCTGATGCCAGTCTTATTATACATGGTCATACACTCAGAGGTAGCCAAACACACTGGTGTGTAATTTGATCGTGCATTGCCATGAATTGTCCATGTCACCCAGTATATACACAGGGTCATGTTTTTAGCTATCTGATGTGATTCCAAATGATACCACTGAAATGATCAGGGATCCGTGTGAATGCATTCATTACACACATCCCCAAAAGTGTCCCAGCTTTTATGTGCCCTGGAAAACTACTGACTCGAGTAGATTTTCTTGAACAAATCTGTGGAGTTTGTACCTTTGCAGGAGCTTCAAAAATGCAGGTATCCCTTCTGGGGATATTTGAATATTTGAATTTTATTTGCATTTTACTGAACTGTTAGATATTTTACTTTTTTTTTTAGCATATCCTTTTTTTTTTTTTCAGTTTTGTTTTTTCTCATGCGATACCTCCAAACAGGAACTCTAACCGTACAATAATTTGAGTAAGATAGATTTATTTATTTTACCATTTTAAAACTCAGCTTTTGTATTTGAGTATCACTTCTGTGGCTTTTGTTTTCCTTAATTTCTGGCTTCATCTATGTTTTACCTTTTCTATTGAGAAACTAGTTTTTCTTTCTAAGGTCTGATTATGTGGTTTACTTTTAAAGTTGTTTACTTGTTCATATTGGAGATGTAATTTTTCTAAATTTTCTTTTATTAGAAATAAAGATATTTAAAGCTACCAACTGCAACAACAGTTTTGGTTACATACTTAGCTAGTAAAGTAACAGGGTTTTTCAGTGCTGTAGCAAATAGGTCAAAAAACACAATGGATCAAACAAGATTATGCAGTGTTTCATTTTAATTTAACAGCCTGGCTAGGTCCAAGCCATTAGATGGCACTGCTTTACAACGTGGTTCCGGAATTTAAGTTTATTGTATTTTTTAATTCTGATATTGAACAATATTTTCTTCATCTGTATACTCAGATGAAAGACATTACAGTCTTAGATTCTGTCCACATGAAAGAGAAAAAAGAAGCACCCAGTGTACATTACTTTATCCGGATGGCAATGTCTGGATGTTCTCAGTTGTGTTGGCATTTTCAGTTAAATTTCTAGTCTGTATTTCTTTATTATTTTGTATTTGCTTCTTATCAAATGAGGTTAGATTTACTTCCTTTCCTAGTTCCTTCATATGTAAATTTAGGTAATTTATTTATTATATTTCTCTTCATAAAGACACATATTGCCCTAATCCTTCATTTTACAACTATTTGTGTGTGACTTATAACTTTGGATATGTTGCATTTTCATTTGCTTCAAGGTTTTACTTTTTTGGTCTTGTTTTAGGAAAATATTAACAGTGAATTTGTGAATTTTCCAATTTTCTTCCTGTTATTGTTTTCTCATTATATACTATATTTTGAGAAGTTACTACATATGATTAAAGTCTTGAATTTTGTCAGACTCGTTTTTGACAAAATACTACTGTGGAACTCTTTTCGTCTTTTTTTCTGTCTTCCTTTGTAATTTTAAAATTGAACAAATTACAAAGTACAATACTTTGTTTCTTGAAACATCCCTGTAGATTTATTTTTTTCTCCAACCATATACAGTTTGAATCATGCTTTCCATCTTTTTAAATCATGCATCTTCTAAACACTTACTATAAATATCATTATTTGCAATATTTATGTCTTTTATCTTTAATACTTGTAGTAAAGTGATTCATGTATTACCATTTCTTTAGATTATTTTCAGTGAAACTATATATGTAGCATTGTCAGAGTTGTTGCTTTCATATATTTTCATAATAGAATCATTTCATTTCAATTTAAACTCTTTTTATGAAGTGTATAAGGCAAATCTAATGGTTACTGATTTCTTCCAGTATTTTTTTTTGTGGTATCACAATAACTTTATCTTCACCTTATGTTTGAAGGTCAGTTTGCCAAATTATAGCATTATGTTTTGGCATTTTTATCAGTACTTTTATTATGTCATTTCATTATCTCTTGGCTTCCAAAGTTGCTGTGCATAGCCTTACAAAAGTTCCCTTGCATGTGACATTTTGTTATATCTTGCTGCTTTCAAAATGCTCTCTTGGTTTTTCACCTTGATTATTTGGTTAAAATACATATTTCACCTTTGGGTTGAATTTGATTGTAGTTCATTATTTTCTATAAATCTGAATTCCCATATCCCTCCCAAGGTTTGGGAAATTTTACAATCATTTTAAAAATACAGTATTTGAACTTTTCTCTTGTCTTACAAGATTGCCATATAGAAATACTTGTATTCTTTATGATGTCTGTTGGGCAAGTGTGCCAGGTAACATCAACTGCTGGAGAAATAATTGGATCACAGGAACACTATCCTCAGTGCAACAGTCCGTGGATGTCTATAGCTGAACGTCCTGTCAGGAGATGAGGTAGGCTTGAGATTGTTCCCAGGACTGTGACTTTGGAGGTCATATCTCATTGGTGTTTGCCTTTTATGCTTTTCTTCCCAGCCAGCATGAAGTGAGAACTTTACTATGCCATGCTCGTGCATGAGGTTGCTGCCTCAGAGCCAGTCTGCTGTAGACTGAAACCTCTGAAATTGTGATTCAAACAAGCTGTGTCCTCTTAAGAAGAATATATCAGGTATTTTGTCTTGGTAATGGGAAATCTGACCAATAGAATCATTTTTTTCATTTTTTCCTTTCTTTTCTCTAATTTCAAATGAACCACCTTTGAATCATTGATTCTTCCTTATGACTTAATCTGTATTGATTTAAAACTCTGTATTGATTTTTCCAATTATTTCAGTTTTCTTCAGCTCCAGGATTTCTATTAGTTCTTCAGTGTTTTCTATTTTTTAAACTTCTCATTTTGTTCAGTCATTGTTTTCCTGAATTCATTTAGTCATTTCTTTGTGTGGGTTTTTTTTTTTTTCTTTTTTGTGCAAACATCTTTGAGTATTTTGATTTGGTAAGCAATTTAGATATCTGACTGGGGAAATCAGTAATTAGTTTTCTTTTAAGTTTTTTTTTTCATAGTATTGTGTTTGTCTGATTTTTTCGTAATCTCTGTATCTACAAGCTGGTCTGCACTGGAAGGAACAAATACCTCTTCCAATCTTTACAAACTGGTTTGAGCAGGTAGAGCTTCTTATATTAGGTCTTGGACAAAATAGAATTGAATGGAGTTGAAAACAGGTCACATAGCTGTCAATGAGTCCAGTGGGATCCTGATTGGTAAGCCTGTTGATAATGGCTTGTGTGATTAATTTCTGATCTCTCAGCCATAGGATGGCCTTCAGGAACTTGCTAGGCAGGACTGGTGTGTTGATGATGGCCCGATTCAGATTCTATAGTTAGATATGCACAGATTGTCCCTGTTACCACATACACAGATGGATGCTGCTCTCAGTAAATTCTGTGACATCTTCTGCTTCTCATTGAATTGTGGGACTGTGAGAAAGCAGGACTATCCTGGGAACATGAATAAGCTTTCCTGAAATTAATTCATAGTACTGCTTTAGGGTCCAAAGCCAGGAATGAGGTGCCTAAGTTCCCACAGATGAGTCTGGGATCCTTCTGAATGTTTATCCTTCTGAGTGTTTTTGTGAGTAGGACTGTCCTGGATCATGGGTGACAGTACCTGGAGCTAGAGTACCACTTTAGGACTCAAAATTAGACAAGGTAAATGAACCTACCTCTGGGATTCATGAACAACTATGAGATGGTTGGAATGGCAGGACCACATTTGGATGGTTGTTGGGGAAGAGTACTAGTATCAGATTTTGGGGCCACTTCAAATTATAGGCTTACTTCTGCAAGCACTGACAAGTATGTCTCCCAGTATGTAGAACTGCTTCTAAACTATGACTGCACTGGACAGTAGAACTAAGTTACAAAGCAGCTTCAAGATCTGAAGTCTAACAGATGTCAATGAGTTTACTTCTTGGGAAACTGGTAGATATGGTTCCTGATGGGGTGCAGGGCAGACATGACTGCTTCAGGACCGTGATTTAGAAGGGATGGTGCTGGTTTCAGGGCTTCTTTAAGGTCCACAGTGAGAGCCAAGTCTGATATAATTCTAAGGACAGACTCATGGCTTCTCTCTTCACTTCATTTATTGATGGTTTATACTGTCACGAATTTATATTGGCAGGAGATAATGCTCATTTATTTTATGCTGTGGGCTCTTATCTGATATTATTTTGTTTTTTTTGCTCATTCTTTTCTAGTTTTGGGTATAGGAATTATTTTAGCTGACATTTCTGTTCTTTGGAAATATACCAAGAGTTTGGCAGTTTATATTTTCTAATGCTTAATGACCTTTTAGAGTTACACAAGGCTTCAGGTTTATTTCCTGTCTGATATATAGAATTTTCTATGCTTCCAAGGATGCTTGGTTGCCACTTATTGGAGAATGTTATTAGAAACCAAGATCTGGGAGTTGGTGTGCTTATAGTTACTTGAATGTCATTGTCTGTAGGTCTTTGCTGATAAAGTAAGAAGTATTTGTGAGTTTATAAGCACATTTCCATGTAGATAATGAAAAATACCTCAGTATGTAATCATTTGTGTCATATTAACTCATAGTGTTGATTCCAATTTAATCACTACAGTGTTTGTTTCAGGTTGATATTCTTGTTTGTTCTCAATAAAGTTGTGAGCTTTATAACAAACATGTTAATTCAAAGAAATCAAATTTATTGACATAAGAAAATCATAGTGGTTACCATTTTTGTTGTTTTGTTTTTTACTTTAGTTGACAGACCTGAGTTATTTCTGAAGTTACTTGATGAACTCCTCTTCCTCACAAACCCTTGCATGAGAATGTTCTATGCATGTGTAATTTCTTACATACTTTCCATAGGTCCCCATTCTGTACTGGAATCTGGTCTCCTAAATGATTTTAAACATATTTTCCTTATATTAAATTCACTCTTTGTGTTACACAGCTTTGCAGATTTTTTAAATATATAAATATAGATGCAATTATTAACTATTTTAATATCATGCAGAATAGTTTCACTTTTATTCTGCAAGAAAAAAAGTCCCATAGTATTTTACTTACACAGCCTATCCCCAGCATCCCTAACATTATTTTTATAATTTTGTCTTTTCTGTAATGCTATTCATTTGGATTGTTAGAGTATGATGACTGGGGCTTTTACAGACTTCCCTTTCTCTTAGCATTATACATTCAATATTCATGTTCATGGACATTGTTGCATAAGTTTTTAATTGGTAAACATTTTTCTGTTTTATGGGTTTACCACAGTTTGCTTATCTGTGTACCTAGTGAAAGTAATCTTGACTGCTTCCAAGTTTGGGAAATTATGAAGGGACTGATATAAGTATTTGTTTTTAGATTATTTTGTGAACATATTTTGAATTCAGTAGGATAACTCCTTTGAAGAATGATTGTTGGATCATGTATTAAGACTGAAACTGATGAAATTAATCTCAACAATGTTTTTATTTAGCTCAGTATGGCCAAAATATTTTCGTTTCAATATAAAATCAATATATATTTTATAAAGATTATTTTACATTTTTTTGTATAAAATCTTTAAAATATAATATATATTTTACAACCTCAACAATTTGGACTAACCACATTTCCTGTGCTCAGGAGTTACATATGTCTGGTGACTACTGCTCTGGGAAGCAGACAAGTAAACCAGAATTTGTTTTCTTTAAACTTCAGTAGGATATGTAGGGATAGAGATTATATTTTTTCTTACTCTACTGGTTTATGGCATATTTATAACACTAATCTATTAACCTACAGTCCTCAGTACTAACGTCAAAACAGATCAATCTGTGACTCTCCTCAAGCATCCTGAAGAGTATGCTTATATTGATCCCTATTTTAATTGTCTGCTTTTCATCAATTTAATTTATACCTAATGGTTTGAATTTATTATTGCTTATATTTCAGCCTTATAAAACATATCTTTCATTATGAGTTTTGGTTTTCATTTTTAATTGTTTTAATCTACCTCTCCCTTTATGTACCTTATATGTCCATAGGGTAACAAAATTATCCCTGTAATTAGTTAGTATATCATTGCAAGGCACTTATACAAAGACAAGAGAATAAGAGAATTGAAATATTAACCCCTAAAACTCACTCTATATTAATCTTGTTCATGTTTTGTTCCTGTTTTTTTAATATGCTATTCACTAGTTCTTCATCAGGCACATGCATTTTTACTCAGCACAATTATTTTCTCATGTGTTTAATTTTTTCATCATACCAAGTATCATTGTAAGACTGTCAGTAAAATGTCTTAGTTATTATCATAATTGCTTGTTGCTAAAAAGCTCTGGTATTAGGTATTTTTCTGAATAACAAAAACAGTTGAACTTAAAAACTTTAACTGTGTTGAAAAATACAAAACAGTACAATTATTTAGGTCCATCTCAAAGTCATGTTTCTTATATTTAAAATAATTTTTTCTCCAAAAAACTATTTCTACCCAGGAAACCATTTTCTTCCATAAACTTACAGCTTTGCCTTTGTATTAACAGAAAAGCTTATCAGCCCGATATTGGTTTATTGAGGATAACAAAAGTACTGCTAGTCCCCAGATATCTGGATGCTCTGTTACTTTAATAAAAAAATTTAGATAATCTGAAGCAAGTTAATTGCAATTCTGTTTTTTTCCTCCTACTCTAGTCCCCTGTGTTAAGAATTAATAAGATTTTACTGTGTTATGTTAGCAATTTTTCTAATACTACAATTATGCTTATAGAACTTCTTTTTAGAGTAATTCCTTTTTATATTTTAAAAAGGTAGTTGGCTGAGTTTTATGAAAACTTCTACTTGTGTTCCTTATGTCTCAAATTATGACCAATACCTATATTTGTCTTTGTTTGATTCAATCTATTTTTACCATTGCACCAGAAAGATAAATAAAGAGTTGCTTATATTCTTTCTAAAATATTGTTTTCACTACCGAAGTCGCTATAGAATTCCTTTAAGCCACACACTCACTTCTTGCTAGAAATAGGGTTATCCGTGTATGTTTCATCCTGAGAAAATACAGTGGATGGTGAGGGGAAGAGGGTAAAATAAAAGTGGGGCAACTGATAACTGGCCAGCAGATGGAAGAGATCAAAAGTACAGCAAAGAGGGTTTCATCTTAGCAGTTAGGACGCCCATTTTTCCCATTACTTTGGATAGTTAATGATCCACAACACAGGACTAGATCTAATTTTGTAATCTTAAAGAATCCCCCATTTAAGATTAGGTGCTGACATTGGCACAGGAATTGTGTCTCACTGTGTTTCATCACCTGTGATCACTATGAAAAATTACCACAGTGAAGAAAGGTACCCACATTTGGAAAACAGGACAGAGTAATATTCCTGTGTTAATCGAGAGTTTGAATACCCCAAATCTCATTGGGTGTTAAGGAAAATTCATGAAAAGAGAGAAATATTTATATACAGACAAGATACATTTATGAAGATCAAGGATATAAAATATAAAAACATTCAGAACAAAATATAAAAATAAATAGACAAGCCCACAAACAAAAATATCTCACTTATTATCATACTTTGAATATGGCATATAGCTCCTTAAAGTTTGTGTGTTGGGAATCTGGTCTCCACCTAGGCTGTGTTAGGAGGCTGTTGGACTTTTCTGAGACAGGGCCAAGTGGTAGGACGTTGGAGCAACTTAAATCCTGTCCACTAAAGGAACTGTGGGACCCCAGTTTCTCTCTACACCCTGCGGTCAAGATGGCTTTCCTCCTGACTTGAAGGTCTTCCTCAGAGCTGTCCCGGTGTAGAAGCCCTGCTCTTGAACATTCAGACTGTGAGATAAATTTCTTTTTTCATAATTAGTCTGTGTCAGATATTTCACTATACTGATGAAAAAGTGAGTCACATACATACAGATTGCAAAAGTCAATTTAATTTCAAAATGCTTTTGAAGATTACCCTTAAAATAAAGATTTTATAGATCACTTAATTTGAGGGACTCAGAGATAATTGCTCATTCATGAAAGCATACAGATAGTAAACTTGGATAGCCATATATTTAGCATAAAATTTTTTTGAGACATTTTAATATTTAAAACGGTGAAATAACTAAATAATCTCTGGAAAGTAAAATTGTGCTTCTAATTGGTAGTTAAATATAGAATCTATGTTATATGAATTTAGTTTTATTTTTATTATCTCATTGTGTTGGTATTATTGAAGAATCAATATATGCAAAAAGATTTACAAAAAATAGTAATAAAAAGCAGCAATCTTTTCTCCACCTTTTAGTCCCTTTCCTGAAGGCTGTCACTTTCAGGTCTTGAGATGGTGACTCACAGTGCTTTGATCCATGTTGTATAATTTACTCTTATAATTGTATTTTTTAAAATTATGGAATTAAAATATTATTTATTGATTTCTTTTTATTGGATCCAAAAGAACAGTTGCTTTTCTCTCCTTTTTTTATTACTATAACACATTCTTTGGTTAAATATATCTGTCTTTTATTTTGTTAAAGACTATATAGCCAAATTAACACAGGTAATTGTTTGTAAAACCATGTAGTACACAGCAATTATTTTTCTTCTATCATGCAAGTATTTTTTTCTGAATTAATAATTGTTTTATTGTTTATATTTTTAGCTTCTTAAAGAGATATTTAGTCCTACGACTTAGTTTTTGCCAGAAGCCCAAACATAAATTTTACTATATACATATATTTTCCTTTTCTTTTATTAATATAATTATTATTTTAATCCTGGAGCCCTTAGTTCTGGCTTTTCCCTTACCTTATTTATCAGTGCACTCCTGAGACTTTTGTGTTTTGTGTCCATAGTTATGTCTTTCTGTATACTTTGTTCTCCTGTCTGGTAAAATACACCTCTAAAGAACTTTCAAACAAAGAAAACCATTCTACATAGTTGGATGAAATACAAAGCACTATAATCACTATGGAAATCAGTATAAAAACTCCTTCAAAATTAAAAAAAAATGCAAATATGATTGGACTTAGCTCTATCTCATCTGGGCATTTTTGATAGAGTTAAATACATCATATTACAATAATACAAGAGTATTCATACTTAGAGTAGCACAATTAATAATGGGCAAATTTTGGAAGCAGAGCCTGTATGATCATCAACAGAAAAATGCATAAAGAATATATGGGAAATGACAAGAAGAGCAAGAGAGAAAAAACAGAGAGAGAGAGAGAGAGAGAGAGAGAGAGAGAGAGAGAGAGAATTATTCAGGAATACAGAATGAAAACTTCAAGTCATTTGAAGGAAAATGGATGCTAAATGAAATATTAAATGATACATGTGTTATATGAGGAAACCAAAATTTAAATGATTTAAAGACCCAAAATGAAAGATGATAGGAAATAAGAAGAAGACTATGGAACTGAGAAGAACTGGGGTTGGAAGGAATGGGGGATGGAGAGTGGAAGGGAAGGTAAAAAAGATGAAGATGTAATATGTATAAGTGTATGTGCCAATTTCCCAAGATGACTGTAATGTATTATAATCATACAGTCAATAATGTGGCCAAAGTAAGTATTTATGAGGCATTTTTGGAATTCTTACACACCTGAAAGGGACAATATTTTGTGCTGACACTTCATAATTTGAGAGAAATATATTAAATAAAAATTTTTAGAAGCTTATCAGTATTGTTCTACTTTACCCTGATATTAAGAATGTTGCTTATCTTTTAGCTGCTATCACACTGATTTTTCTGTCTGAAACTTTTAGGGTGTGCTTTATTCTTTTTGAAATTTTACAATGGTATATCTTTGTGAGTGTGGACTACTTATCCATGTGCAGGTATAGGAGTAAGGTTTGACATTCTAACAGTTGTGTATAAAACTTTTTGAGCAATCACTTCATCTTATACTTATTTCACAATTGCTGTCATGTGATGTCTGCAGATTTGGCAGTTCTAAGAGAGTTGGATATTGCAATTATACATCCATTGTAGGCTCTAAAGCAGAAGAGTGTCAACTATTATTTCTTTTTTGGGTGTCTAACTCTCCCAAATATACTTTTATTTCAAAAATGATTTGTGCTTCCTTTATAGTTTTCTTAATCTTTTCATGTCAATGATGCTTTAAGTTCTTATGATAATTTCAACAGAGTTTATAATATAACAGAGATAAATATGTTGTCAATCTACCATTACTTAATGAAAATAAATCTGATTTAGGGTTAGTAAATCTGAACAAATCTGGATTGTATGCTAATACAAAACTAATATCTTATGAAACAATTTTAAATAAAATATTGATAGTAAAGTAAGTCTAAATCACTAATTATACCAAAACTAAAAGATTTAGGAAGAGCAAAGAGGGGAACTTTTTCTCATTTATAGTTAAGTGAGAAAATTCAATATTTATGGCAATATTTCTAAAAAAAGAAAAACAGCTTTGTTTAAAATAAAAAACCTTTAAATATATTTATAGTAGTAAAAAGAAGGACCAAATATTGGAAAGAAGTTTAATAAAATTTAAATTCAATTTTTGCCATAATATTCTTATGAAATCAAGAATTAAATAGGGTGCAATGTTTTATTATGGTTGGGAAGTACTCTGTTGTATAACTATATTACTGCAAACAGAAAAAAAAAAAAAAAACATGAGAACAGGGTAGGTTGCCCAGAACCTCCACCGAGGTCCCACCCTGCCACCAGGAACTCAGTGCAAGCCCGCCTCAGAGGTAGGCTGCCCGGAACCTCCACCAAGGGCCTGCCCTGCCACCGGGAATATGGAGGAGGCCTGCCCAAGACTGAAAACTGCCCTGGACTGCTTCAGTTGGGCACTCCCTCCCACCTGGAACATCAGAAGATCTCAGTGGTATCCAGTTAGTGTGAGAAAATTTGGAACTTTTCTCCCAGGTGGCGAACTTTGGACTACACCAGATTGGCTGTATCAGCGTGGTGAGTATACCCCTAAAATAGAGGTGTACAGGGGATAAATAGGGCCTGTAGTAAAACACCCTCCAACTAACTGTAAGACTTTGGTGTGTCTGAAAACAGTGTGAGTGATCCCCCCCATACATAGAAAACACCAGGCAGAGTGAAAATGACAAAACAAAAAAGCAAAATGCAATCTCAAACATATAGTTCACCAGAAGCAAGTATAGGAGACAGTGAAATAGAGGAACCCAAAAGTAACACACGGGAATCCCTGAAAAGATAGCCAGTGAAATAAAAACACAACTGCATCAGGCTATAGAGGAAAGCAAATTAGAAATACTCTCCCATGTAAAGATAGAAATAACAACTCTAGTAAAGAAGTTGTGAATGCAGCTAAAGAAGAACTAGAGAAAAAAGTACATGAACATGGGAAACTGATTGAAACTTTGAATGAACAATATAGAAAAGAAGCAGAATTCATGAAACAAAATCAAAGAGACATCCAAGAAACAAAAAATTCTATTGAAAGTGTGCAAAACTGCCTAAAGGAAGCTGAGGATAGGATTTCAGACCTTGAGGACAGGATCACAGTTAGTATTCAGGAAAGGATAGAACTTTTAAAAATAACAGAGCAGCATGAAATGACAATCCAGAAGCTTCATGATGATGCCAAGAGCAACAATATAAGAATAATGGGCATCAGTGAAGATACAGGAGTCCAGGCAAATGACATACATAAAGCATTTACAGAAATAATAGCAGAAAATTTCTAAAACATGGGGAAAGAATCTGATATGCAGATAAGTGAGGCATATAGAACACCAAACAGTCACAATCAACATAAATCCACACCCAGACACATAATAATTAAGATCTCAGACATACAGCATAAAAACAGAATATTAAAAGCTGTCAGAGAAAAGACACAACTCACCTATCAATGAAAGCCCATTAGAATCATGGCAGACTTTTCAGCACAAACCCTCAAGTCAAGAAGAGCTTGGAGTGAGGTATTTCAAGCCCTGAAAGAAAACAACCTTCAACCCAAACTGATGTATCCAGAAAAACTTTCATTCAAATTTAATAGAGAAACAAGATACTTCCATGATGAAGAACAGCTGAAGAAATTCATGTTCACCAAACCAACCCTAGAAAGAGTACTGAAAGACATACTAGAAAGAGATAAAAATGACCACAATCCCCAAAACAACAACAGAAAGAAACCAGCAGGTAGGATAAGCAATGAAATAAGAGGAAAAGCACAAAGAAACAACTGGAATATAACATGGTAAAGTCGAGCCAGTACCTATCAGTGATATCCATAAATATAAATGGCCTCAATTCATCTATAAAAAGAAATAGATTGACAGAATGGATCAAGAAACAGGAACACATAATATGCTGTATACAAGAAACACATCTGACCCAAAAGGAAGCTTATAGATTAAAAGTCAAAGGATGGAAAACAGTATTCCATGCAACATGAGCCCAGAAAAAAGCAGGGGTAGCTATTCTATTTGCAGACAATGTGAACTTCAAACCAAAAATGATTAAAAGATATAGAGAAGGTCACTACATACTTGTTAGTGGTAAAATTCAAGAGAAAGCACTAACAATTATAAATATATATGCACCAAATACAGGAGCACCCAATTATGTAAGACAGACACTAATGGATATGAAAAACCCAATACACAAGGACACAATTATAACAGGAGATCTTAACAGCCCATTGTCACAAAGAGCTACAACAACTAGACAAAAATTCAGCAAAGAAATAACAGAACTGAATCATACCTGTGAGCAATTGAACTTAGTAGATGTTTACAGAGTGTTCCACCTAATCATATCATAATACACATTCTTCTCAGCTGCACATGGGATTCTCTCCAAAATAGACCAAATATTATCCCATAAAACATTCTTAAGTAAATGCAAAGGTATTGAATCATATCATCCATAATATCTGACCATAGTGCACTGAAACTGGAAATTAATGGCAAAAGAAATTGTAAAACCTGCATAAATACATGGAAATTAAATAACAGCCTTTTGAACAACCAGTGGGCTACAGATGAAATTAAAGAAGAAATAAAACAATACCTACAATTCAATGAAAATGTAGAAACAACATACTGTAATCTGTGGGATGCAATGAAAGTAGTCTTAAGAGGTAAATACATAGCAATAAATTGTCATATCAAGAAAACAGAATGAGCACAAATAAACAACCTAATGCTCTATCTCAAGCATCTAGAAAAAGAAGAGCAAGCTAAACCCAAAGCTCATAGAAGAGAGGAAATTGTAAAGATTAAAGCAGAAATCAATGCAATTAAAACTAAAAAAACAAAACAAAACAAATAATTAATGAATGAAAGGCTGATTTTTTGAGAGGATAAACAAAATTGATAAACCCCTAGCTAACCTTATCAAGAGAAAGAAAGAAAAAATCCAAATTCATGCAATAAGAACTGACAAGGGAGAAATTATTACAGATCCCATGGAAATTCAAAAGATCATGAATACCTACTTTGAAAATCTCTACTTACGTAGAATGGAAAGCACAGATGAAATGGACAGATTTCTAGAAACATATGAACTACCAAAGCTCAACCAAGAAGATATAGCAATTTTGAACAATCCAATATCAGCTGTTGAAATTGAAAATGTAATTAAAAACTTACCAACAAAGAAAAGCCCAGGTCCTGATGGATGCACAGCTGAATTCTACAATAAATTTAGAGAAGATTTGATGCCAGTACTCCTTAAACTCTTCAATGAAATTGAGAAAAAAAGTAATCCTCCCTAAATCATTCCTGGAGGCAAGTGTTACTCTGATACCAAAACCAGAGAAAGATCCAACCAAAAAAAGAGAACTATAGGCCAACCTCACTAATGAACATTGATGCAAAGATTCTCAAAAAAATCCTGGCAAATAGAATGCAACAAATCATCAAGAAGATTATATATCATGACCAAGTGGGGTTCATTCTAGGAATGCAGGGATGGTTTCACATATGCAAATCAATAAATGTAATACACTACATCAACAGAGCCAAAAACAAAAACCACATGGTCATCTCAATAGATGCAGAAAAAACTTTCGACAAAGTCCAACACATGTTCATGATAAAAACCCTTCAGAAACTCGGAATACACGGTGTCTACCTCAACCTTATAAAGTCCATCTATGACAAATCAACAGCCAACATTATACTAAATGGACAAAAACTGAAAGCTTTCACTTTAAAATCAGGAACAAGGATGTCCACTCTCACCACTCCTTTTCAACATAGTTCTGGAAACACTAGCCAGGGCAATCAGACAAGGGAGAGAAATAAAAGGGGTAAAGATAGGAAAGAAAGAAGTTGAATTATCACTATTTGCAGATGAGATGATACTCTATATAGAAGACCCAAAAAAACTCCATAAAAATACTGCCAGAGGTTATAAACAATTTCAGCAGTGTAGCTAGATACAAAGTCAATGCTCAAAAGTCAATAGCATTCCTCTACACAAACAAAAAACTCACTGAGAGAAATTATGGAAACATCACACTTTACAATAACATGTAAAAAAATGAAATACTTAGGAATCAACCTAACTAAAAATGTAAAATACCTATATACTGAAAATTATACTATGCTGAAAAAAGGAGATTGAAGAGGATATTAGAAAATGGAAGGACATTCCTTGCTCTTGGTTAGGAAGAACAACATTGTGAAAATCGCCATACTCCCAAACCTGTTATTCAGATTTAATGTAATCCCAATCAAAATACCATTGACATACCTCACAGATCTAGAGAACACACTACTAAAATTCATTTGGAAACACAAGAAATCTAGAATAGCAAAGGCAATTTTAGACAACAAAAACAAGCAGGAGGCATCTCAATTGCTGACTTGAATGTATACTACAAAGCCACAGTGATCAAATCAGTTTGGTACTGGCAAAGAAATAGACTTGAGGATCAATGGAACAGATTAGAAGATGCAAGCACAACTACAAAGACACTTAGCCACCTGATATTTGACAAAGGGACTAAAAATGTCCGCCAGAAGAAGGACAGTCTCTTTAATAAATGGTGTTGGAAAAACTGGCTCTCTACATGCCAAAGATTGAAACTAGATCCATGCATATCATGATGCCCAAAACTAAAGTCTAAATGGATCAAAGACTTCAATATTAAAACAGAAACACTAAATCTACTGGAAGAAAAGGTAGGTAGAAGCCTTGGAGACATAGGGGTAGACAGCAAATTCAAGAACAAAACACAAACTGCACAGGAAACATTTCAAAGAATCAACAAATGGGATCTCACAGTATTGAAAGTTTCTGCATTTCAAAGGAAATCACCAACAGAGTGAAAAGAAAACCCACAGAGTGGGAGAGAATTTTAACCAGCAACCCCTCAGACAAGGGACTTGTGTCCAGAATATATAAAGAATTGAAAAATATCAAGCCCACCAAATTCAAAGACCCTCTCTAAAAATGGGCATCTGACATGACCACACAGTTCTCAGAGAAAGATATACAAATGGCAAATAAATACATGAAGAAATGTTCACCATCACTGGTCATTCGAGAAATGCAAATTAAAACAACATTGAGATTCCACCTTACTCCGGAAAGAATAGCTGCCATCAAGAAATCAACTGATAACAAACGTTGGTGAGGCTGTGGGGAAAAAGGAACACTGTTCCACTGTTGGTGGGAATGTAGACTGGTGCAACCACTATGGAAATTCATATGGAGAATTCTCAGAAGACTAGGATTGGAAGCCCCATTCAATCCAGCTATTCCCCTCCTGGGTATTTTCTCCAAAGCACTGAAAAGTTCATATCACAGTGATATATGTGTACCCATGTTCATAGCTGCACAATTTGTGATAGCTAAATCCTGGAAACAACCAAGATGCCCATCAACTGCAGATGAAAAAGATGTGGCATTTTTATACAATGGAATATTACTCGGCTATAAAAAAGGATGACCTTGAGGGCTTCATAGGCAAATGGAGACAACTTGAGACTATCCTCATTAGTGAAATAAATAGGAATCATATTTATAAATTTCATATTGTGTCTCTAGTGTACAAAAGTAAATAAGAACTACAAGAATAATAAAACCAAAATGTGTAATTGCTATTGTAAAAACGAGAGGAAAAGAAAGTGCTCTAAGGGATATAACTGCATGTATGTTTGAGTGTGTAAAATAGATGACCATATTGTTGAATTGTTGTTGGATCTTTGAGCAGAACTGTTTGTAGTCTGATTGTTTGAATATTTACTATGAACCCTTTAACTTTGTAGCTTGAACAACTACATCCAGGATGACAGTATGTGATTTATAAATTACTGATTTCTTAGTGGGGCTTTTTCTCATTCTCCTTTTTCTTTCTTTCTTTTACAATTCTCTATTATTGCTACCCTTTTTCCTGTTTTGTTTTTTTTGCTTCTCTTTAAATAAAATTTAAAAATGTATAATTGCTATTGTAAAAAAAGAGGAAATAGGAAGCACTATAAAATATATAGCTGCATGTATGTTTAGGTGTGTTGGATTGAAAATCATATTTCTAGGTTCTTGTTGGATTGTTGAACAGATCTGTTTGCACTCTCACTGCTCTAGTGTCCACTTTGTGTGCTTTAATTTTGTAACTTGAATAACTATTTCTAAAAGAACAATATTTAATTTATCAACTAGTGATTTCTTACTGTTTATCTTCTTTTCTTGAAATTCTGTAATATTTCTACCTTTTTCCTTTTTTTCTCTTTAAATAAAAAAAAACACATAAGAAAACATTTATACCAAAGCATTGAAAAGTTACATTTTCTGGGTATTCAGAACTTGAAAGCCTGAAATATGGAAGAGAAGGTAAACATTGATCGGTGAAATTTTTTGTATATAATGTTCAGAAATCAATAACAATCTAATAAGATGACAAATGAGATAAAGATAAAAAATACTAAAGAAATCCTACCAGGTGTGGTTGCAAATGCCTGTTATTTCTGGCATTCCAGGAGGCTCAGGCAGTGTGATCTCAAGTTTGAGCTCAGACTGGACAATTTAGAGACTTCAGTGAGACCCAGTCTCAGAGTGAAAATCACAGATCAAATGCTGAGCCTACAGTGTGTCTTCCACACAGCCCGCCCCACAATGTAAGCTGTATTTTTTCCCTTTCTTTTCCCTAGTTTTACTTGTGCCAAGCTCACTCTCCAGAACCTTTTTGCCCTACCTTTCTGTTTTTCTCTTACTTTTAAAAAATGTGAGACTTTGCCACCATCAAAAAGTTAGTTATAGATCAATAAATAGATCAGTGGATGAAGATCAGTGGAAAAGCCTGGGGTTTAATCCTCAATACCACAAAAATAGTAAATCCTTTTTTTCAGGTGCAAAATTTAAAATAATCATCATTGAGAGATTTATGAAAAAGATGAGGATTCAGAATTATACTAGAGAATTATGTGCTTAAATAAATTTGCTAAGGCAAAACCTAGAAAATCAAATTGATGTTAAAATCCAGATATTTATATTCATGCATATTTGGTTAGGTTTCTAAGAAAAGGATTCTGAAATAAGAATCTGTTTATAGCTGAGAAATTAGAAACCATTCTCAGAAAAATAATAATCTGCGAGCAAGAAAGAGAACAGAAAGGACAGGAGGCCTTTCCTTTATCAGGTGAGATATCAAATAACATCTCTGAGAATTCTAGAGAAAGTGTGAATCCCTAGTCAGATCTCTCCAATGGGAAAAAGAGAACACAAGTGTTTATGTCTTTCTCCCCGTCAATATGGCTAAGGAATTACCTCAGGGGAGTGAAAATCCCAGGATGCGGGAAGATGGATAAAGATACTTAAACAGAACATTCTAAGAGTTGAAGTGCTGCCTTTATACCAAAAAGATGTTGTTTGTTAAAAGGGTTTGCTACTATACAAGACACAGTAGAACTGAGTAATGTAAATAGAAAGCTAAATTGTTAGAGTATATTCACATTTAAACCCTGATATAAAATAATACCACATAAGTAGGAAGTAATACAGAACATGGTGAATGTGATTAAAATAGTATTTGAGCTCCATTCTGCCAGATTGAAGAGAATATAGATCAGAAGATAAATCTTTACTGTCAGAAGACAAGCATCTCCAAAGCTTGGACTCAAAATATTCTAAGAATTTTGGGCAAGATATATGTGAGGAAGAATAGATATAGGATAGGATCTAACAGTAAAACATTTAAAAACAGTTTGAAAAAAAAAGCATAACATACAGATTGCAAACGAAACATTATCTTTGAAGAAAATGAATCAAATAGATATTTGAAACCAAAATAGGGTGGAAATTAAAGACAGTACAAAGACAAGTAAAAGAGACTGAGATTAAATTGGTAGCAATGTAGAATTAGTGCTCTGGATTCCTAATAATTCCAAGGAAGAGGGAAATTTCCACCAGTGTACAAACTATAAAAGCAATACAGAATAACTTTTCCGGGCATAAAATAGATGACATTAGAAAGAAAGATTTTAAGGCAGGAAGAAATGGTGAAAAAAAACTGAATGGTAAATATAATTGGGCAGTTATGGGACATAATAATTATATTTCTATGGTGTCTTAAGTATACATTGCAATGAAAACCATGGCAATGATAATAAGAAAGCAGTAGAGTTATGTATTTTTCAAGTTGCATCACTTACTAAAAAATTATATATGTAGTTTAACAAATGAGTCATAATAAGCCAAGTATACATTTTGAAATTTCTAGGTGGTCCAATACACTAAAGTGAGACCAACTTATACGGTTCACCCTTTCTGAACTCAACTACTTTCCTTTCCATTTCTGCATAATGCGAAATAGCCTGTATAGGATGTTATCACATTCTTTGGAGCCCCAGCCACTAAAATTGCGAGTCAAATAAATCTATTTATAAAGTCCATAACCTCAGGTATTTTGTTATCTCTATATAAGACAGACTAAAACATTTCTAAAATGTAAAGGGCCCAGTGAAGTCACCTTGTTATTAAGTAGCTGGTTGGTTTATCCATGGAGAATGATCACATGGATAACTCAACATGGGTTAAGGTTTGGGCAAGACTGAACATTGAGCCATGGCAGTAACTCAATAACCCTTCTTAATAGAAGAGTCCAGCTTTTGGGCTGAGTTAATTACCCTCACCCATAAATCACCTGGCTGTGAGTTTCCTGTGTCCATTGTGCCAAAACTCATTTTGATTTATGACAGAGACTGGCTATGATTCATTCATCAAATCATTTTGTCAATCCTGTGTTACTGTCTTTCTTTGGTGGAGGATGTGATCTACAGATAGTTAATATGGTCATTTTGCATATGAATGTGTACACAAAATCATTTATGCTTTGTGACGTTTGTCAAATGTGCACTGATCAATGACCACAAATCAATGTTTACTTCTTATCATACAAAGTGGAAAAAAACAGATGCATTACCCAAAACTACATATTTGGAAGATTTTCTTTCCCCTAGGTCTTTCAAAGCAACCCTTAAGTGGGACTATTTTGTAGATTCTATTCATGTTTTGTTACCATATGTCAAACTAGCTCATTCATAAATCAAACTTTGCAATTTCTTCTTCCATAACCTGGTTGTAATGAATATTCTATGTGATATAAATTGAGAGAGAGGTGCTGCTCAATTCATGGTGGGTAGTATGGAGATGGGGACTCTTCCCATGCTGGATGCTTATATCTTCCTATCCTATTCATGTTTAAATGTATATGTGTCATGTTTGTATTTCCATAGATCATTACTGAACTCATTAAAAGCTGACTTTTGATTAAAAAATCTGTTGCTCCAAAGTTATGTATTCTAATTCAAGCATGGACTCATGTCTCACTATAAGCTCTTTTTTTCATCTTAAAATTTTTGCTACATATTTGCAGCACATAATGTTTGCATTCTTTGTGTGGAGTTGATACAGGTATATGACACATCTAAATTCCTGTTTTTATCTTCTTTCCCTCTTCTTCCCCCTCCACCACTCTATTTTCTGCAATTCAAGTGACCACTTGATGTCTGCATGATTCTGTCTATCAATTTATCAAAAATTCCATAAGGAAATTCTCTCCAATAAGTATTCTAAGATGACTCTCATGAATTGATCGTATATTAGTGTTCTATGACTGTGTAAGAAATTATCACAAATTAATAAAGTGGGGTTAAGTGGAAAGCAACATAAATTTGTTATTTAATGTTTTCTTTCTATTAGAAGGTTAGGCTCACCAAAGGTTTTCTCTGCTTTAGATGTCACAAAGTTGAAATTAAAATAGGGAGAGGGCAGTGGCTTATTTGGAGTCCAAATCTTCCTCAGAGTTATTTCAGATGGTTTTCAGAATTCAGTCCTTTGCATTTTTAGGAGTGAAATTTGTGCTAATGAGAGCAAACAAGTAAATATTATTAGTCTACTGGTCCTTATGGTCCATGAATCATAGCTTGCTCACATCATAGTCTGAAACTGGTATGGAGCACAATTCTGCTCTGGTCTTACTAAATCTGTACGTCTTTATTCTCATTCTGTGTAACATATTGAAGCAGTGCACTTAGATAAAGAACATGCATCTTTAATAATCCAGAAGCCTAAAGCTCTTCCATTCTTGTCTTTGTGTTAGGAAGTACGAGATAGAATCATTTCCTTATCACTTTGAAGAGAATGGCCAAATGGCCTCCTAGAACTTCACCTAATGTGATGGGCTTTGATTCTTTCTAGGGTTATTGCTTATCCTCTAGCGATCATTACTTTATGTACTTCACTAATACACCAGCAATTTATTATTTTCTCTGATTGTCTCCTGTGACATCATCAATACTATGAAGCATTGTAATATTTTACATGGATTTCCAGCCAGTCTACATCTCTTCAGACTATAACATATATGTGGGTTTTGTTTTATTTTGTGGTACTGAGGATTGAACCCAATGAGTTATAGAGACTAAGCAAGCTACCACTAAGCCACACCCCAAGATTTTATCTATTCCAAATGAATGGAAATGGTTTTAGTCCCTCTTTGAAAATCTAGATACAAAATAATGTGTTCACCAAATCAGTAGCCACATATTGTAAGCCAGAAACTATGCTAATCTTTTGTAACAGAGATACCACAATAGAGGCAGAGCAGGTCCAACAGGACTACTTGGTTGAGTGTATAGTAACTCACTGTCAACTTTCCTAACCAACCCAGATATTTTTAGGAAACAAATTAGCAAATCCAGAAAGGAACAACAAGAATTCACCCAGGTAAATTTAAAAATTAATTGCCATTTTCTTGCCACCCCCAGGGTTTCAATATTACCTATTCAAGTAAACAGTCAGAGCTTCCTTTGGGAGAGGAGTGAGAAATAATTAGATATATTTTGGGGGAAAGAAACACTATATGTTCTTTCTATTCTATTCTATTCTATTCTATTCTATTCTATTCTAGTTTATTCTTTTCAGATTCTAGGTCTGAAAATTTGTAGAAATGCCAATGGGCATGTAATAAAAAATTGTCTTTCTGGTCACTGCTTTTCTTCTCTTCTTTGGTGTGTGTACATGTGTGCGTGTGTGTGTGTGTGTGTGCGTGCGTGTGTGTGCATGTGTGTGTGTGTGTGTGAAGACTGAACCCAGTTTCTTTGCATTACTGTATGTTGTTAACTGCCCATCTAGTTTGCTCTCAGGGTTGATGAACTATATTAAATATCTTCACAGCTTTCTGAAGGACAAATCTGTTAATTCTACCTCCAACCTTATAAAAAGTAACAAAAACATGGCACTTGACAGTTAATTCTCATCTGTTTTTTATTGTTTGGAGGATGTATAACCACTCATCATGTAAGCCCAAATCTGCAATAACAACTCCAAGCATTCGTCATAATCTGTACAAAAGAGGCAGTATTAAACAGAAGATGCCTATGTCCTCCTTACCAGAACATTCTTGATTGCTTTTCTAAATAGTGTAGTTGATGGGTATTCTTATGGAGCAAAGATCACAGGAGCAAAGATCACATGGTCTTAAATAGTATATTCATGTTAGCATGTGTACTTCTCTATTCTTTCAATTCCTTCTTTGACTAATCGGTTAATTTTTGCATTTTGAGCTACTTTCTGTTGGCCAGCCTATTCCCAGTGTTTCACTTGTTCCTAGAAG
Organism: Hydrochoerus hydrochaeris; assembly: GCA_004027455.1. NCBI lineage: Eukaryota > Metazoa > Chordata > Mammalia > Rodentia > Hydrochaeridae > Hydrochoerus > Hydrochoerus hydrochaeris. The sequence continues at coordinate 165,566 of PVLA01001537.1, read as the reverse complement.
CTTGCTCCCTATAGTTTGCTAGCCAGTGTTTCATATCCTGGCATAGTGTGGGTGCTCTCAAAGTGACTGGAATTTTTATTATGTTATTTGATGCTCTGTCTGTTCATAGTATCCAAGTTTTTGCCAATATTTTTTGGTGAGATTCTGAGAATTATTTAGCATATAGATTCTTTCCACCTTTCAGAATAACCCCACCTCTAGTCTGATTATATTAAGAGCAACCTAAGAGATGAGTTGGAGTTGATCTTGAAGTGAACCTATCTTGTCTGATTGAGGAAAAGCATTTATATTATTTTCAAGCAAAGGCAGAGTAAGCTGTTCAGTAAGATAGAGGTACATATAACTTCTGCAGAACCTCAGAGTTCCAAATAATCTGAGGAATCAATATGTTTATAAGTAACAACTCACATATCCCCATCCCATGTGTCCAATTCAGAGTATTATCAACTTAGAGTCCTAATGTGGATAAGACTGATCTGGTTAGGCTGAGACTTTAGCATTTAGTTTTGCTATTCTCAGGATTAAGTTCTAAGTATGGTCTTTTTCTTTGTCTGTCATGTATTTTGAATTACCAAGAATGCCTTTTGATTTTTTAAATTATCTTTCAATTTTTTTCATTGTCTTCAGTTACATTTACTAATAGTCACTCTTACTGTTGTTCTAGTTACTATATCTTAAAAATATCTTATATTTCTGATTTATTATAACATTAGCTCAATTCTTTTGGAATTTACTTGCTTTATTGTGCCACTTCTGGAACCACCTGTCACAGGCAGTATTACTCAGGAAGCACATTCAAGATGCAAGTTAACAAACAAACAGTTTTTAAAAGTATGTTTTAGGGATAATGGCTAAGGAAGGTATGGGTTGAAATCAATTAGACAGAGAAGCTCATCAGAAATGTTTACTAGAAAATTCAGGTAGTCCTATGAGGATTTAATGCATCTAAGATGGTCATTCAGTTTGTCCTCAGTTTGAAGAAAGGAGTGAGATGCTTATACCTTCACAGTTATTAAATGTGTGTTATGCTTAGGAGAATATCTGTCTTATTAGGGAATAATATCTGTCTGAAGTCTAGGCAATCCTCAAAGAAGAGTGAATAAAATACCAAAGAGTTTCTTCCAAAAATCATCACTGAAGGAGGTATAAGCAGCAAATTACTGCATCATTATACAGAAAAATGAAAAGGGACAATAACACCACAAAAAAATTCATGACAAACTGAAGCTAAACTGAAGGGTGTGGCATGCAGCTGTCAAGGCCTAGATATAGTTATTTAATGAATGTCATTTTGGTGTAAAAACAGACTATTAAAGCAAAATACAGTGTCCAGAATACAATGTTTTCATAAGTCAACATTTGATTTATCACAAAGTTGAAACAGTAATGTTTTGGGAAAGTATACCTTTTTAAATACAATATCACACAACCTAGAAATCACGTTTAAAAAAACAAAAAAAAAACGTTGACAGCTAAACTCAAAATATATAATTCTAGATGAACTATAAAAGAACTGCATAAAGACTGAAAATTAAGGTGCTGAGAAGAAAATTATGGTAGAATATTTTCATGCCATTGGAAAAAGGTATATGCACTAATATTTTAATAACCAATGCTGACTATGAATATTAAGATACTTTGTTCATTTATGTATGTAAAATACTTGGAGAGTTTATAAAATGAACTAAAGAATGAAAGGTATTTGTCAAAATATCAGACAAAATAAATCATATCCAGAAACATGTTAAAATTCTAAATAAACTAGAAGAAAAATTTTGAATCACTTGAAAGTGGAATATTTTAAATAGGCATTTCTTTAGAAAGGATGTATAAATGTATAGTTATATGAAATGATGATCAACTGACTATCTATTTCTATACACCTACCAGCTTCACTGGAATATAAAGAAAATTAACAGATTAAAGTAAATGAAGAAAGAACCCAGTGTACCTGGTATTCTTATATTGTTTATGAATTTCATTTAGCATAATCAAATCACTTGAAAAACTGATAGTATTTAGCTCAATATATATGATTATGCTATGACTCAGTAATTAAATTTCCAGAAATACTCCAAATAGAAATACCCTCCAAAGGACATGTACAAGCATGTTCATAGAAGCAGTAGGCTTGAACCACAAACAACTTACATGAACATTGCACCAGTCAGTATTTACTAGAAAAACATTTAATGAAAGACATGCAAATATATAATAATGTATAAGACTGGCTTACAATGGTTGCTTGTAGATTTAGGCATGAAAAAGTGCAAAGGGCTTGTCTGTGCTGGAGATTTGAAGGGTCCAGTTGAAGGTGTGGAGTACTCTGTAGTGTTTCATGCAAGTCAGTGTCAGGACACCAAATGGTCTGTGTTGGAGATGGAAGAGTCTGTGCTGGAAGCCATGAGATGATGTTCAAGGTGGGGTGGAAGACTAGAGCTCCTCCAAAGACACAGAACTGAGCCTTTCTTCTTCATTTCCCTTTTATTCCACTCAGGCAACAAATCTACCCATGGAGGGTCATCTGTTTTGAGTAAATCCTTTCAGCCACACCCAGAATAATACTGATTCAATATAGTTGAATATTTCTTACTCAAATTGACACGATTAAATATCACAATCAACCCCTTATCAGCTTGACAACCAGATGTATTTCTTTAATCTACAGTCTCCATATACAAGGACAAGTTCATAATTATGCCTACCATGTTAAAACTGTCCAGTATAAAAAATGAAAATGTACTGTTTCCTCAGAATAGAAGATAAGTTTGTTTTGGGTGATTTTTACTTGTAACATTTCATAACTTTAAAATTATAAGAGTCACAATCTAATACTAAAGAACCAATATTAATGCTCTCAACATTATATTACATATAAAGCATATTTTGAGAGAGAACTGTTATAATTATGATCCTCATTTCTGAAAATGATCAAGAGGTCATAGCTGATATCTAGAACAGCTTCCTTCTACTACCTATTCTGTGTTCCCTTGGGCTTCAGCAAGCTCCTCAGCAGGTCTTGGTTCTTTCTATGGTGGGATGATTTAATAACAAGACCTGGTAATACTGGGAGGCAACCTCAGGGCTCTTCTGCACTCCAAGTATATTCTTCTTTTTTCCACGGTAGAGTAATAGTACAATTTCCTTTTAAATATCCAGGTCAATCACCCATGCTAACATCACAATGCCCTTTTTAACTTGTTTACTCAGAGGCATGAGGAGACCAAACTGGAAAGGGAGAGATTTTAGCTTCCAGTTCAATGGTACCATTGTTGTATTTCCTGGCACAGGCCTTTCCCTCTTTGGAACTGTGACTTCAAAGCCAGCAGAGCATGATGTCATGGGAACATGAAATAAAATCACTAGGGGTAATGGTGAATGGTACCATTCCTACTTCCACTCCTTGATTTATGGATTCCTGACTCTTGGCTATGACAGCAGAGTACTGTAGAGTGTATGCAAAGTCAAAGCATTACAGCCTTTTAAAGAACTTTACCCTAGTCCTGCAAACACTTGCCATGTGTCTGGCACTGTAACTATGTCTTCAAAAGACCATTTTACCTTTTTCTCAATCCAGCTGCTTCTGCATGGTGAGGGACGTGGTAAGATCAATAAATTCCATGCACATAAGCTGATTGTCTCACTTCTTTAGCCATAAAATGTGCTCCTTGTTCAAAAGCAATGCTGTGAGAAATTCTGCGATGTTGGATAAGGCATTCTGTAAGTCCACAGGTGGTAGTTTTGGAGGAAGCATTACATAAGAGGAAGACAAATGTATATGGAGAATAATTGCGTTTGTCAGTATGGATAAAGTGCCTTTCTTTCCATGATGGGTGTAGTCAAATATAAGCAGCTTGCCACAGGGTCACAGGGTTCCATATCGAAGAATCATTCTTGGTCTCTGCTGCTGGCATATTTAGAGATTCATCAGTGGCTGTAGCCACATCAGTTTTGGTCAGTGTAAATCCATATTACTAAGTCCATGGACAATCTCCCTCCCTGATACTGCGGTCACTTTGCTCATGAGTCCAGTGGACAATGACAAAGATGGCTGAAAAAAGAGGTTGACTGCTATCTAAAGAACGGGTCATTCTATCCACTTGATTGTTAAAGTCCTCCTCTGCTGAGCTCACTTTTTGGTGAAAATTTGTGTGTTATATAAACATTTTTATAATCCTTGGCCATATGGAGAGGTCTATCCATATATGTCTTCCCCAAATATTTTTGTCATGTTCCTCCCAAGTTCCTGACCATCCAGCCAGAGCTTTTAGCTACTCCTCATGAATCGGTATACAGTGCATGACTGCCCTTTTTTTCCTTCCAGGAAAATGTACTACCTGGTACAATGCCCTATGTCATGCCCAGTACAAAGATTTATTTTGATTACTCTTCAGGGATGTCCTGGAAAATCTCTTCCCACATCAGTAAAATCTATTCCTACCCTTGTGCATCAAGCCTCTGTCTATAAGAATAATAAAAAACCTCAAGAAGTTCTTTGGAAGAATAGCAGACCTCCTCATAGGTCATACTATGTACCTTAAGTTTAGGAGCCTTCTTAGATTTGAGCCTGGTGATAGGTTTAGAGGCAAAAGTGAGTGGTGAGGGTGTGTCCTGAGGAGTGTCAGTATTATCAAGTTAGAGAGCTGACTCCAGGAACCACCAAAGCCATTAAACCATTTCATCTTTATAACTCTGTTTCTCTAGAGCTACTCCCAGTATCAAAATTTGTAACATCCAATGCTTTCTAGAGAAACAGATTTAATGCATGACATAAAAGTCTATAAGAATTTGGAAGACTGGTTTTCCAGTGGCTGCTCAGAGTCAGGTATGGGAAAGTGCAAAAGGTCTGCTGTGCACTGGAGATCTGAGGGCTTCAGTTGAAGGCCTTGAGCTCCCTGGAGTGTCCTGTGTGAGCCCGTTTTGGAGGGACACAGAGTGCCATGGGAGGCTCAGAGGTCTGTGGTGGAAAGCTGAAGAATCTGCAACAGAAACCACAAGATGAAGTCTGTTATCAAGGCAAAGACTGAGGCCTGTCAAAGAAATAGAAGGGACATTTTGTTGTTCATTTTTCTTTTATTCTGTTCGGGTGACAAGCCTACCTACCCATGGTGGATCATCTGCCTTTGGTAAATCCCCTCAGGCACACCCAGAACTATGCTGAGCCCATTCAGTTGGCTGTTTCTTACTCAAATTGACACAATAAAGTAACTACCAGGCATCAAAGGAATAGAATGAATAAAAGTGAAATATGTTTTTAGAGTGAATAATTAAAATTATTGATGAAATTCACATATTATTATTATAATTGCAAACAAATGAAACTCATCAATGTGATATTAGACAATAAAGAATCAAGATGGAAAAGAATATATACAATACTGTGTGAAAAATGTGTGTATGTTAATCTATTTCAAAATTAGGAAAGTTCACATAACACTATTTTATATCAGAATGTTTCATTCAAGTGGGATTATAGTAACTTAATTGGGCTATCAAGATACTTTTTAAGAAGTGGAAGTATTGTCTGCATCATGCAGATACAGATTACATGAGTGTGAAATTTTATTGATCTATATTACAATTTTAAGTCTTTTTTCTTTATGATTATTAAGTCTTTTTTCTTTATGATTTAATAAAATATGAAGGATATTGGCAACTACTATTTGCACCAAGATATTATTGTGCTAGCAGTGGCCCTCAAATATAAGTAATGAAATGAATACTAGTAGTAGTTGATATTTTAAAAGCTCCACACAGTACAATAAGTTGAGAAAAATAAATTAAGGGATATTATTATTAAAATATACTGTCAAAGTTATCATTGAATGAAAGTGACATGTTTGAGAATCTGAGAAGCTAACATAATTTATATATAAAATATCACAGTTAAAAATACTGCTAGAGTTTGGTTTATACAAGTAAAATATATGTGCACATGTATTATTTATCTGTTTTCAGTTGCATAACTTATTCAAAAATAAAATTTAAAAATAGCGGTAGCTATGCCTTCCATCCTAGGGTAATTATTAGGTGTTTCCTTTCATTGTTAGTGTCTCCTAACCTCAACAGCAACCACTACTCTGAAGCAATTTTACATGCATATATAATAAACATAGACTTATGGGCCTAATAAAAATAAGACGAGTGACAAAACTACTGAGAATAGTGAATACACTCAGGCAAGACCAAGACTCAATACTAAAAATATTTATTCTCCATGACGTAAAACTTAAAATATAATCCTAGTCAAAATATCAATGAGTGTTTCTGAACAGTTTAAAAAATGTGTTTAGTTCATTGACAAGAACAAATATTGTTTGGAAAGTATTTCATGCTTATATATTGTACCTGAGTAACTGAAGATGACAATATGTGATGTGTTAACTATTTTTATTCTCCTATTATCTTGTTTTGAAATTGTTTTTTTCTGATTTTTTAATAATAAAAAGTTTTAATAATAAAAAATCAGAAAAAAAATTTACATTGGAAATTTAACATCTCAAGAGCAGCAATGGCATGCTAATTTCAATTAGATTCGACTTTTAATAGTTTAAGGTAGTTTCTTAATAAAGATAAAATAGAATTTTAGGAATCATTTTTAAATGTTAATGATTAAAATAAATAATGAGCAGTTTGTGTTAGTTAATATCGAGATAGGGTTAGAATGCCAAAGTTATTAAAATATCTTTGTATGTATGGGACCTGGCTAATGAATATTTCTTAAAAGTACAATGATAGATCCAACTACTTTTATGTAAAGACAATGATGTAGTTCATGTGAAGTCAACATAGAATGTTACATGTATTTAAGAAAATAATGGATTCTGAATGATTAAATAAACAAAAGTAACTAGGGAAGGTAACCATAACTTTCCTAGCAGCAAATGAAGTTTTGGAGAAAATATTGTATATTTAAAACAAATATTTCCTGTAGATATATTTTTGCAAAAAACCTAAAATGTTTATTTGCATAAAGTTATTATCAATATGAAAACCAAATTTGAATGATACAATGAAATATAACATTTTAAACTTATTTATTTATTTGCTTATTTATTTGCTTGTTTTGAGGCAGGGTCCTGTGAAGTAGTTTTGGCTGGCTTGAGTTCATTATGTAGCACAGGATTGCTGGGAACTTGCAGACATTCTCCTGCCTTAACCTACCAAGTGTTGAGATTATAGTTGTACAACACTATAACAGGCTTAACAACTTAATTTCAACAAAAGAGATGAACACAGTGATTGAAATAGCCAAAATACATGAACAGCTGATTAATAAGAGACATTAATTATCAGTCATTAATAATCACAAGAACATTTACTTTGATAATTCACAAAATTCAGAGGAATACACTTTAAGAAACTGAGAGTCACTAGACAATTTATCCTCTTTTAAGTTATCTTTCACTCTCTTAATTTTTGATTTTGTGCTGTTTTCTAGGACCTTAGTTTTGGGAGTGAAGTTCTAAAGTGTTTTAACAGATAAATGATTCTATTTTCTTCCATTATTTTGTAATTACCAGTAAGGAGTGAATTTTGTAGTTTTGAGAATTAAAGAACTGTGATACAGTTAGACTCAATGACATCCAGTATTGAGAAAGTATTTTTATCTTCATAAGAGCACTTTAATAGCTATAACTTCATTTTACTCTCAAGTGCATTTTATTGTAATATTATTTACAAATTCATATTTGTTCTTTCTGCCCAATAAAATTAAATGAAAATAGAATGACTGCTCTCTCTTCATGTTTAAGCATTAGCTTATTTTCAAATATTATACTCAAAGAGATATATAGATTTATTAACGTCAGGAAGTCATATTTATAGACAAAATAATAATGTTTAATGAGAAATAGAATAATTTATCAGAGTACATCACAATCATGAATCACTTTGTTCTACAAATGTAAACTGGAAACACAAGAAGCAAAAAAAGTAAAGAATTTCAAAAACAAATTGACAAATTCCTTACTATAACATAAAAATTTTACATTTTTCTGAGATTCTGATTAATCATAAAATTAAAAATATAATAAGGGTATAGAAAGCTTGAACAATTAATAAGCTTAATTGATTTGCATGCAATTGCACATATAATTAGTAGATAAATGTTATTCAAAAACATATATAAAACTGACTATATATTAGAGAATAAAGAAACTTGAATACAAAGTACTGCACAAAAACTCATGCAGACAGATTTCTATATTTGAAGTAATAATTAGAGGTAGTAAGCAAAATTAGTCAATAAAGCCTGTTTAGTTTGATATCTAGAGGCAGACTCTGAAGTAATTTATGAATCAAATAATAAATCTGAATTCAAAAAACAAAATACTTACCAGTGGAAGCAGACTTGCAGAATAAAGCTTCAGATAAAGGACACATATAGCTTTAAATCCATTTCTTAGAAAATAATTGTAAAAGGAACATTGCAACTTCTATTCTATGACACAAAATGGAAACTGGACTTAATCATTTACCTTCAACAATTATAAAACTAAACAAAATATGGGAAATGCTGATTTTTAAACATTGAGCTATAGGCAGCATGGTCAGTGAGACATGAGAAAAGGGAAACAAATCAAATGAGCTGTCTGATTTCTCCAATTTAATGCTCAGGGAAAGATTCTAGAATGCAGTAGAGGGAGCGGGACATGAAACTGACCTCAGTTGTCAGAATTCAGGTGTTGTGTGTCGAACATGCTGAACAGTCCTAGGGAAGAATACTAGAGGGCAAAGCGCTCTAGAGGGGAAGGGGCTCCAGAGCGCCGCACGGAGCTTCCCAGAGACTCCGCTACAGCATCAGTTGGTGAATGCAGGGGTGAAAACCAATAAGGTTAGGTAAAGCCCCACTAAAACAGGGCATGTGGGGCAATCCTCACATGTATTCAGAAATAATTGATGTTCTTAGTTGTTGTTACCAGTCAGATCCTAGAATAAAATGTCTGAACTCATCTTCAAAACGCCACTTGAAACGATCAAATTTTACCAAGTAATTCAATTGCTTAAAAAAACAAAGCCCCTAAACATTTTCACTTAAAAATAATCACTGTGTAAAGTTAACAAGGTCTGGCATCAAATAAAAACTTATGAAGAAAGAAAAGAAACAGGGAAATACAAACTATAATGAGGAGAAAAATCAATCAACAGAAATAGAACCAGAACTAACAAACTGGGAAATTTGCATATGAGAACATTAAATACAGATTATAAATATGTGCCATATGAACAAAATAAAAAAGTATGAACTTCTGAAGTGGAGATACAGAAGGTATAAAAAGGATTCACATCAAGTTGCTAGGAATAAAAACTAGATTGTATAAAATGAACAACACACTTGGTAAGTCTAATTACAGATTAGAGACTAAGGAAGAAAAATTCATAATCCTGAAGATAGCATGAATCAGTAGTGGGACGATTAATTGTGAGAAAGTGTTAAGAATCAGAATGTATATGGCACCAGAGTCCCCAAAAGATGGGAAAGAAAAGGAGGAAAAATATTTTGATTCTAATTTTTCTAAATTTGATAAAACTCTAAAGCTCTAGATCCAAGAAGCCCAATGAATCACAATCAGTACAAATCTACATGAAAGTGTATCTTAATAAATTTGTGCTAAGTTAGTGATAAAGAAAATTTTCAAAGAAGCTAGAGGATAGGAAAAGGCCAATTATATACAGAAGAAAAACAGTGACTGAAAGAAGTCTTCATGAAAACAATGTAAATAAGAGTGAAATAGTATATTTAAAATACAGAAATAAAATATCAAGTTGGAGCTATCTACCCAGTAAAATTGTCTTTTGAATACCAAGGTGAAATAATTTTTAGGTTTTACAAAGCTAAACATATAATCATATCATCATCAGTGGACCACCATGGTGTTATCTCATTAGCTAAAAGAAATGTCAAAACTAAAACCTTAGTGGGAAAAAGTGACATCAGATGCTATTGCAGATAAACACAGGATAACACAAAGCATTAGAAATTGTGAATACATTAGAATCATGTATTTCCATATCTATAGAGATAAGACATCCCTTTTAAGGAAAAATATATTGTGGGTTTAATATATGTAAAAGTGAATTGTAGAATAGTGGTGCAAAGTTCAGGGAAGGTCAAAATTACTGGGTTCTTGATATCAATTAAATTGATAAACATAAAACTAGATTGATCAGAAAAATAGAAATGAAATAAAACATATCATTACCCAGAATAAGGATACTACAGATCCTATAGACATTGAAAAAGTAATAACTGAGCATTTTAAACAAATCATACCTACAAATCTGACAACATAAACTGCAAACTGATAGCTCTCCTGATCAGCTGGCTATCAGGAACTGATCAGGCTCCCAATCTTACTGATGAGCTTAAGGGAAACACATAAGAGACATTGCAATGCAGTTGGAGGGGAGTCCAAATAGATCAGAGTGCTCTTGGGACTAAGACAGAGACCTCTTTGGATTGTATTTAGTGGGTGCTTAATATTTCAGAGGGTTGTGGAAAGTGGAAGGCTCCTCTGAGGCAAAAGCCAGAGAAAAGGAGCAGGCCTTGAAAATTTAGAACAAAGACATTCCAAGCAGTAAATCTTGCTAATTGGGCAAGCCACCTTATCTCTTAGTTTGGCAGTTAGTGACCTGGAATAGGAGAGGTAAATGTTCTCATCTGCAGTCTTCTCTTGCCTTCAGAGGCTGTGAATATGAGCTTTTCCAACACAGCCAGAAACCACCATGGTCAGCACCTTAACCCTTGAACATTCTTAATAAAAATTTTGACAATCATAATGGAAAATTTAAATGTAATACATTTTTATTTCTATGTGGAATACCAGGTTGATTTGGTATTTTAAACCAATCAATATATCATAATTCATATTAAGTGATTTTAAAAATAGAAAAACCATTTTGATATTTCACTTGACAAAATTGGTTATGTTTTCACTGACTAAAAATTTACTCCATACATGGGACAGAAGGAACTTTCTCAAGTTGATAAGGAACATATTATAAAGGTTATATATAATGCTTAAAGTTGAATGTAATCAGAGTCAAGGAGGCAGTCTGCTGTTACCACTTCTATTAGGTATTGTAATAGAGGTAGAAGCTAGTTTGCCAAGAAAGGAAAAATAAAATAAACTCAGATTTTAGAGGTAGTAAAATTCTCTCTAGCTCCAGGTAACATAATATTCTAGGTAAGGAGAAAATCACAAGGAATAGATAAAAATAGTCACATGAACAAGCCAACAGAGGAGTAGACAATGCACATGGGTACTAGTAGAATCCATTAAAATCATTACTGCAATTATCTATAACACTGAAATACACTTCTAGGCATAAGATATTTTTACTCATGTATGCAAGACTTTTGCAAGTGTGTCCGTTATAACATTTTTTATAAGTAAAATGTTCGATACTATGTAAAAGTTAAGCAAAATGGACTAGATACACACATTTTGGTATAGTCATAGAAATGAATGAAAGTAATGGTGAATTAAAATAATGGGTAATTTTTATTAACTATTAACCATGAAGTAAGCACTGTTATAAGTAGTTCAGTTCACCAAACAAAAAATACATCAGAGGTAGGCATGTAGATAAAGATTTCAGATGTAGCAAGATGCTATATGAAAATGAACATTTGAAACAATAAATCAAATAAAACAAATTGCAGGAAGATAAAATATGAATTCATTCATATAAGATTAAAAGAGGTATAAAACAATACTATATATTCATAGTTGACTCTCATAGCTTCAGTAATCTCTGCTTCTGAAGAGTGTATCAGTCTAGGATGCCGAGTTATTCAGGGATTTGCTTTACCTTTTTGATGGATTTTCGCTCTTCTTTCTCCTGTAAAAATACATATTGTATTTAGAGCTGGGGATTGAATGCTGTAGCCAAGCCAAGATAAGTGATGTGATATGCTATGGTTATTTTTCTGTGGAGTTCCTCAGGGTCTAGAAAGAGTATCCACACCTCACTCATTGTCTCCTTGGCTTTATTTTCTCTAACATGGAGATTCAAGTCATTTATCTTTAAGGAAGTATTTGAACTTTCAAGTTAAATAATTAAATGTATTCTTCATTTCCCTTGTTGCGTGGATTGTTGGTCTGTTTTGTTGCTTTCTTTTATTTCTAATTGATGGATTTTTTATATAAATTAAGGCAAAGACTGTAAAATACAGGTCCGTGCTGTGTATTTGTAGCTCTCCAGTTTTGCTTGTTTGAGCAGTTGCACAAGGTTGTGTTGTTGCTCTTGGCATGTCAATTTATTTTTATCTTCATACAGTATATTCTGGCATACTTTAATTATTGCATGGCTCCGTCACACAGTGTGCCCTAACAGGAACAGAAAAGGCATTTATTTCATAACAAATACTTATATTTCACAGGAACATAATAAATATTGCTTTATTATCTGTCATTTTTGTTATTTACACTATATTCATCCAATTTTGGATTATTTTCACTTCTGTATGAAAGCTCCTTCAAATTATTGATTGCATCTTTTTACTATTCTCATGAGCTGTTTATCAGATTATTAAAAATTCTTGTGTTTTAAATGTATTGCTGTCCACAAATTTCTATGGACATTTCACCAACATTTGTTGAGCAAATTTGATATTCTCGGCAGAAGTGACATAGGGATGAGTAAGATATGGTCCATGCCTTTGAGACACTCACAGTCTGGGGGAAAGAATGAACCATAAACGTCTTAACCAAACCAGGATGTAATATGCGCTAAGACAAATGGATTTAAAAACTAGTTTGAGCTCGAAGATAAGGGAATGAGTAATTCTGTCTTCAAAGCTGAGGGAAAGCTGAAGAAATTAAATGACATCGAGTTGAAACTTGATAAATAGGCAGAGTTTTCCAAAGGAGAAAAAGTCAACAGGGATTTTTAGGAGCAGGAGAAAGAGCCCAGCATGCGACTGCTGAATCACGGAGCACGGGCAGAATGTGAGCTAAGTGAAAGAATGCAGTCAAGGACAAGGGTAAGGAGCCGGAAATTAGAGGACAGTTGAGGACCAAGATAAAAGATTGGGACTTGGTATGCGAACAATAGGAACTTTTAAAAGGTCATGAATAAGGGAAAGTCATGAATAGATTTTGTTTTTAAGATTATTTCGGTATTTTGAATGTTGGCCTCTTGAAACCGACAATCTCACTTTATTACTGTAAACACAGCATCAAGAAAAATCCAAGCATATAACAGGAGCTTAGTTGCTTTTGTTAAATAAATGAATGGCAGCTAAGAGTGGAGAGAGTTATTTCAGGTAAGAGGTTTCTACACTAATCCAGGGGAGTGCTTTTGTTGATATTTCTTGTTTCATTCTGAAAATTAATCCTTCTCAAATTAGAGTCAACGTGTAATTTATTATTGACATTGAGAAACTTTTTAAACTAGGAGAAGGTGTATTTAAATTTATTCTGGAAAGAGCAAATGAATACTGCATAATGTGGTGTGTGTACCTGAAGCCCATACACTGTCAGAATCTCAGCCTCATGTCTGTGACCAGAGGAGAGTGAGATAGTGAGAGTCTAAGACCAAGAAGTACAAAATCTGTATGGATTTACCTATTTTATGGGTATGGGGATCAGCATATGTTTGTGCTGAACTACTTTACAGCTGCTGTGCCCAAGGGAGTTATTAAAAGTTTAGGAGATACAGCATATCCGTATGATCTGAGGGGAAATAGGAAAGAAAAGATCACTGTGAGTAGGTACCTTTCCCTGAAGAGGAGCTTCCCCACTGAGAGACGACTGGGAAACCTGAGAGCTCTCAGGAGGAAGAGATGGATGTCAAAACATTTTCACTTTCCCTAGAGTCTTTTGGTACGAAGGTGCTATGTCACAGGATTCTTAAAGCCCTTTGGCAAGGCAGAAAAGATGTTGGTTTCTGCTTTCATGGGCCAGATGAGGAGTAAGTCTGCTACTACAAAGCCATGAAGAACTTTAGTATAAACCTAGGTCTGTGTGCTCAGTACAGGGACACATGTAGCCAATAGGAGTTATTTTTCCTGTTGTGTCTCTTTCTTGTTTCTAACTCATCTGTATAAGTTTCTTTAAAATTTTAGGTTGTACATATGAGAGAATGGGAAAAAATAAAATTGCTTCTACTATGAAGAAGTAAGGAAAATGTTAAGATGGAAGGATGAAGGTTCAGGGGCACAAGCAGCCACCTGAGCTAAGCCAATCTGCGGGGGAAATGGGTAACTGCAGGGTGTCATAGATCTGTGTGTGGGGAGCAACAAGGAATCTGGGTGTCTGGTCCCTTTGCCTAGCCCCTACAAATACTTCAGAAGGGAGACCTGGTAAGGGCAAGATTTCACAAAGTTCAGCAGGCTGAGAGTTCAAACATCATTCTTGTATATTTAATTTCAAAGCCCTAAGCTGCAAAAGCTAAGGAATTTTGGTTAAAATATTTTTAAGGAGTATTTTCAATTCCCAGAAGCATAAATATTTGCCTTACTTATTTTCTGTTGCCTGAATAGCCAAAAATGGTAACAAGAAGCTTTCATACTTTCACATTTTCTTTTTTTTTTATTTTAAGGAGGGTAAAATTAAACACAACAAAACTGAACATAAGAAAGCAATGTAAGAGACATAATTTCAAAGCAAGACAACCAGAGATTTTCACTGTCTATCATATTGTCTCTTGTTTTCTTCCAAATAGTTGTCCATATCTTCACATACAGTGAATTCATACAAAACGACATAGTATAAAACTGATCCAAATAGGATGATGAAAGCGTTTTAGGTCTTCAAGACCAGACAATAGGGAAATCAACAATGGCTGTCATAGTGTCTCTCATTCTCTTCTAAATAGTTGCTCATACCTTCCACTATGTTGAAATTAAATGAAACAAAACAGATTAAAATCGTTCTGAACAAAGAATAATAGTATTGCTGGATTTCACATTATGATGCTAAGGAGTCAGCACTGGATACTGTAGTGTCTCTTTTTTTTCAAAGTAGTTGTTCATTTCATCATGCATTATATAATCAGTTGTCATAGACTATTTATAAGCTCTATGCATGCATGAGTCTCTACATGTATATCTATCCTTTCTGTATTAGAGGGAAAAACAAAACAAAGCAAGATAAAACAAAACAAATTCCTAGAAAAACATGAAATGAAAAAGTCATATAAATCCGCAATACAAGGTGATCTACAGTGGTTACTACGATGTCTCTTGTTATCTTCAATAGAATTGTCTATATCATCAAGCATAGTATAATTGAGTATAGTACTACATAACAATAATAATAAAAATGAAACATTGGAGACATTATAAGACTTCAAAAACAGGTAATAATCAAACCAGATTGAGTAGTCTAGTGAATCTTGTCATTTTCAGTGTAGTTGCCTATACTTTTCAAACTTGGTATCAATCATAACAGATTTGAATAAAATCAGTCAATACAAAACAGTGATCTAACAAACCAGATTTAACTAAGATCAGTCATAGTAAGACAGTGCAAGTTATACAGAGCTTCAGATTAAGTTAATAGGAAATGAAGGATGATCCTGCTATTTTTGGGATTCCTGTCTGTGCCCTCAAATCTAGTACAAGTAGACAAACTGCTCTACTGCACAAAAGTATCCTGTCTTTCCAACCTATCTGCAGGTGCTGGTCAAGTTGCCCCTATTTCTCTCTGGTCCCCTGTGACATAGAGCATTGTTTTCTCATATTTGGTTTTCAGTCCATAAACCTTCTTTCAGGATAATCATATTTCCTATACAGAGCATCTCAATGGACCCTTCCTCCTGATCTACTTTGCCTGTGTTTCTTTTTTGTTAGTGTATCAAGGCCATCTATGTTAGAGATTACAGCCAACCATCACTGCCTCATTTCTGCTATGCTATTTTTCTGCCTGTTTGTCTACTTTTCTCCTTCATTCCACTGTTGCCCCATTCATTGAGGCCTCTCTGCCACTGTTTCTGAAGTCCTAGTATTTCTTTTCCTCTTTTTCTAGAATGTCCTTCAGTATTTTTTGTAGGGTTGGATTGGTACTCACAAATTCCCTCAATTCCTCTTTATCATGGAAGCATCTTGTTTCTCCATTAATTTTGAGAGACAGTTTTGCAGGGTACATCAATCTGGGTTGGAGATTATTTTCTATCAGGGATTGGATTACTTAGCTCCAAGTTCATCCTGATTTGAAGGTTTGTGGTGAAAAGTTGCTGGGATTTTAATGGGTTTTCCTTTATAGTTGATCTATTTCTTTTCTCTGATGGTTTTTTAATATTCTGTTGTGATGAATTTCTGGGATCTTGATTATTATATGTGTGGGTGTAGTTCTGTTTTGGTTGTAGGAGGCTGGAGTTCTGTATGTCTCATACATCTGAATATCATTTCCTTTTCCTATGCTTGAGAAGTTTTCCTTAATTATTTCTGTGAATAGCCTTTTTATTTCCTTTGTGTTTACCCCTGCTTCTTCACTTGTATTTTTTATTCTTAAGTTATAGATCCTCTTATCGTCTTCTAGCCTTTGTATTGTTACTGCCTGTTTCTTTGTTATTGTTATCAGAGAGCTTTCCTTTCATGACCAGTCATTGCAAACCTATCTTCAAGTTCTGGTAATCTATCTCTAGTTTCTGTCAGGCAATTTTTCCAGCTTTCAATGGAGTTTTTAATTTCCTGGTAATCTCTTTGAATCTGTTTCATGTATTCTAGGTTTTCTTTATATTCTTCATTGAATATTTCTCTCCTTTTTTGTGTTCCTCCATTCTCCCATCTGGGTATTCTTGAGAGGTGCTTAGCATTTCTTTTATTAATCTTCTTATATCTTGCCTTACTTGAATTAGTATTTCAGTTTTGAGCTCATCTCTGAGGCCCCAAAGATATCTCTTTATTTCCGCTGATGCTGTGTCTGATATTGCCTGTTTGCTGCCCTCAGTCTCTTATATTTACCTCTCCTGTGTTGATATTCATGGGTTTAAGGGTTGAGGGCTTTTTCTTATTTCTTTCTCTTGTCATGTTTTTGGTTTCTTCCATACAGGTGTATAGAGGAGGTCTCAGCCCCTTTCCTTGTTGGCTATGGTTTTTCTGAAGTGCGCTAGCTAGGGAATTCTGCCCTTTCCAGTTTGCTGTTGGTCACTGAGGTGCAAGCAGGGGAGGCATATGCTGGCCCCTTCTCACCGAGTCAGTCAAGCTGCAGGGGCCTTCACCATGCTAATGTGTGCTGCACCTGTGAAATTGGTTTGGGACAACTCACTGGGTCCTTGCCAGGGGTGTGACCCAGGCCAGGCAGATCCCACCAATCTGCTCTGAGCAGGGAGCAACCAACTGAAGTTACTGCAGTTGAGGCCCATCCTGCCCAATTCCAACATGTTGTTCAGATGGTCGCCCTTTCCCGTGGGAGGGTCTTATTCAGAACACTCACCATGGGTTAGTGCAGGTCTCCTTGTTGGGTCCTTTCTCTACTGGGACTTCAGTGCGACCACGGTGACTTCCAAAGTGAGTGCACTGTGATTGAGAGTTTGGGCAACTCCAGCGAGAGCCCCGTGGCCGTGAATTTGCGTTGCTTTGATGGTAGCCCCATGACCACATGTTTGGCCAGCTCTTTCCCCTTTAGTTTCTTCATGGGTCAAGAGGATCTATCTCCCTCTGTCTGGACCTATCCAGGATGTTTTTAATCTGGCATCTAAGTTGTTTCTCTCAGTGAAGTCTGTATTTTGCCATTTACTTGTTTGCCATCTTTAGCTCCCTACCCACATTTTCATTCCCACTTCACTTTCCTCTTTTTCACTTGTTTTTCCTCTTTCCCCATTTCAGTCTTGTCTATCCCCACTTCCCTTCTCTGCTTACTGACCCAGATGGTAGTTCTCAATTGAGAAGAAAGAAACACTCTGGGTTTGACATACTCTGCTCTTACCATTCTTTCATCATTTTGTCATTCTTCCTGACCTTGTTGGTGTGACCTTTCCCCTTTTTTAGCTTCTGTGAAGCTAAGATGCTGTTTTCTCCCAGGATTCATCTTGCTTTACTCTTCCTGTTCTTGTGTGTGCTGCTGGAATACCTCTTACCAAGCTCAGCTCAAGGCCCCATCCAGCAGGACACAGAAACTCACCAGCCTGCTCCTCTCTCCCTTCCCTCCTCTTTCTAGCATTCTCAGATACACACTAATTATTTATCTGGCCACCCCTAACAGGAGGCAGAGAAAAAAGACATTATTATTATGTTACCAATAAACACACTGAAACCCAGAGACATATCAGTGAAAGAATGCTAGTCATTAATGAACTACAAAGGTTCAGTCAGTGACAGAAGAGTCTGTTGGTATATGGTAAACATGACTACAGCCAGGGTGCAGTTCTCAGTGAGACCTAAAGCAATGTCACTCAGGATAAGATTCTTACCATGGCCGCCATCTGGAAGCATGGAATAAGAATTCACAATAAACACTGGAAGCCACCAAGGTCAGTATTGGCTCCCACTCTGGCTGACACCCTGACACACAGTGGCACTGTCACTGTCATTAAGAGTCATGGTATTCATGTGCCCTGCTGCCAGTCTGACCAGCTTTCAAGTTAAAATAAATAGCAAGTGATTAAAATAAACATAAGTGATTAAACTAGTACTATTTTAAAGCAGGAAAACTAAGAAATACAAAGTATGATTTAAGCTTATTTTAAACATCATTAACTTAATTTGTAGTAAATATAAATATGATCCTCTGAGATGTTGGTGCCCACATTAATGGCTTCAGAATTTGTGTGACACAGAATTTATAGAAGGCCTGTGCTTGGATTTTAGAATTTAAAGACCATAACTCTGTGGCACATTCATAGAAATGCTTCATTAACTGTTTCCGTATCATAAAGCCAATGGTAAAAGCTTTTGTTTGTTAGCCTTAAAATACAACGTTATTTTCTCTGGGTTTTGCAACTTTGATGGATTTTGTTGAATTTCTTACCCTCCTATTGCTGCTATTTCCAGCCCTCAGTAATTTTTTTGTGATTATTCTGAATTCCTCTGCCCCAATGGGATAGGCAGCTAATTAAACTAGACCTGTTATCTAGTAAATTCAAACCATTGGTTTTCACACTTGGCTGAGCCTTGGTATTATCAGGAAGGAGGTTGTTTAAAATAATAGATTTTTAGTTCTGTTCCAGATCTCCATATTATGCATTTCAGGAATGTGATATGGTAATCTGTTTTAGAGAGTTTGTCAGTTATTCTTATGCAGGTTGGTGTTTGAGAACTGTTGAATTTGGTATTTCCAACCCAGTGTGTGAATTAGGATGTAGCATGTGTTCTTAGTGATGACCTTGAGGTCTTTGACAGTATCTCACAGAGTGACAAAGCATCATGGGAAAAGCACACACCTTTTTTAGAATCTAGTAGGTAGGGTTGGGGAGGTGGAAAATAGATTTGTTCTGGAGTCATTCTGAGGCTCTATCTCTTTTGTGAGTGCCTTCACAAATCTAATTGATACAATGCAAATATGTGTTCAGGAACTGGCAATATTACTGGCTGGTGAGAGAAAACAAGTCATGTCAAGTGTGTGTGTTTTGAAGCAAGATTAGAAAGTATGTTTGCGCTATATAAAATACCTGCTAGGTAACTTCTTTCAGTTTCAGTTAAGTAAACACTTATATGTGTTTCTATTAAATCACATTGTTTAGTGGAATAAATGAGGCAATTTTAAGCAAAGGGATAGCACTGTACAAAATAGAAATGGAAAAATTAGAACCGCATTAGCCTTCTGCTACTCTAATAAATACCTGTGGTGATTTATGGGAGAGAAAGTTTTCTTTTGGCTTATAGTTTTTGAGGTTTCTGTCCACAGCTTTTGGATCTGTGGTTAAGCAGCACATCATGAAGGGAAGCATGTGGTTCAATAAGCTGCTCACCTATGGTTGTTTAGAAGCAGAAAGAGAAAGAGAAAGGACATGAAACTCTAATATGTCCTTTGCATACGTGTTCCCAATGTGGTAAAGCTTCTCACAATATTTCACCTCTAAAAGGATCCATCACTTGTGAGTAGTGTGACATGGTGACCAGGCCTTCAACAAACATGCTTTTAGAGGGTATTCTAAATCCCAGTGTAGCAAAAACTGGCTGGGCAGGACTGTGAGTCAAGCCTGTGTTGACCAGAACATAGAATCAGGAATGGATTTCAGAGTCAGTTCCTAGTACTGGCAGAACTTTTGTTTTTCAGTTCTTGGCTTGAAGGAACTATGTAGATGGGGAATTAACCCTAGGACCCTGTGTAGCAGGAGGGGCTGCATGGAAGAGCTCAGATGAGGAATCCACTTATATTTGCCTTTACCTGTGGAAGATGCATGAATAAAGTAAAAAGGTGAGCAGAAAATGAATGCTCAGGACTCCAAAAGAGAAGTCGAACCAATTGTGCAAACCTCAGCATCAACATCAGATGCTGCATGGCAGAGCAAAGAGTCAGTTCTTGAGGGCCCCAGGATGATAAGCAGCAGTGGGCCTGGATCCCACTGGGGGGATGTGGAGCCACCTGACTAAGTGATGCAGCCTGTGACTTTCTCTGAATAGGCCAGCCGAAGCGCATCATATGGGCTTACCACCCAAAGGCAAAGGTCAAGGAATAGACACCAAAACATAAACAGCAAGACTTCCTTACAACAGTTTCTAAAGCCAAACACTGTAATTACCAAATAGTAGGTTTTTAATAACGGTCTAAAAGAGAAATTAGTGATTGACCAGAGTGGCAGACAATGTCTGTGAGCAATTTCTCCTCCTAGGAAGCTTAAAGATGAATACTTGCTCAAAACATCTCCATTGAGGAATTGTGGGGATGCCAACCTTTCTGGCTAAAAAGCTGAGGGAGAGTGCTTTAACCACATAAAAGATCTAAGTTCCTTTTGCCAATCTTTATGGGTGGGAAAAGCTTCCATCCTAATTCCCTGATAGAGCAGAACAGATACTCTCCAGTTAGGCCTTCCTTTCTTCCTTATGTGATTGGCGAGCTGATAAAAAATAACGAACCCTATCAGAATCCATATTACAATTATCTCAATTTTAGTTTTATAAACTTGTAGTGCTATAATTTTCTGCCTTTTCTTTAAACCCTTGTTTTGAAAGATTGCAAGATGTTCTTTATTTTTCCTGCACCAGGGCTGCTGTCACCTGGCATATCACATTCACTATATCACATTAATGCCTTCCAGCTCAACAATGTGATACTCAAGCCCATATATCAACTGCTGATATGATCCATTGCCATACAGTATATTACATTTGCATTTATCTTTTCCAAATATAGCACTCTCTTCCATCACTCTTTCTGCAGCCCCTCTTCTTGGCCCTGTTTATTCTCATCAGCACACATCTATACTTTCTTCCGGCTGTGTTATTAATAATCCTTACAAAGACCTTTCTTCCCCCTTTTACCTTTCCCCTCTCGGCAACTGACAGCTTCTCATAATTTGGCCTTTTAATGCTGGAGAGTCAGGCCTGAATGAGGATGTTTCTTTGTTATTTTCATAGGCATTAGCATAGCTGCCTGAGCTGGGACTCTGGCACTTTCTTTAGATATGATTTATGACATCAATCGAATTTATGGCCATTTAAAGGAATGCTGAACTGGCTGTAAATCAGCAGCAGCACATAAAATACTCATGAGAACTGCTGGAATCCATCTGCATCAGCTTCTATCACCTGTAGCAGCAGCCAATCAGCAACAAAGAGATGGAGCTATCATGTGGGCAGAGGAAAGTGATGGCAATGATAGACTTGTATCAAAGAGAAATGACTCACCTGATGACAGTAGAGAGTGTGGCTATGAATTTCAGATGGGTAACAGAAGTCTACAGGGGCAAGGAATGAGGGTAAAATTTGGGCTGGTAGCTGGTGGTGTTACAAAGGAATACATAAGAGGAACATATTTTGTGGTGGTTTACAGTTTACAAACAAACACTGTTTGCTTCTTTTAAGCTTTTTTGAGACCTTGTTATTTGGTTTTATTTCACCTACTTTATGAATCAAAATATATAGACCAAATTAAGTCCATATTCTCCCTACTCATGAAAGAAAATGGTGCATCATTTTATACTGCAGTAGTCAGGTAATTAACTGAGGAACGACATTACTAGGCACTATACTACGAGGCACTGAGTGGCATGTTTGCCACCAATAATTTATTCTCTCTTTGCATATGAGGATTAACACAGCATTGAGAGTTCTGGACTACTCTAAGGAATTGTGTTTTAATACACTGTTGAAAGGAAAAATAATAATAATCTCTCAGTTAAAGGGACTTGCTTCTTCTTCAAATCATTATTTCTGTACTTACTACAGTGAACCAGAAAGTTTTTCTCTCGTCATCCTTCGTGCTCTGAGGGTGCGTGTGCATGGAAAAGAGATATCTTGCCTTACTAATTTCATTTCCTGCTCACTTTTCTCTCTCTTGTTTTTATTCAAACCTTCAATGGATTATCTGTCTGTTTCCTCTGAGAAATTTTATGGCAAAGAAGAAACTAGAAGTAGACTGCAAATAACTCTAAGTTTTATTTCCCAAAACTGAGAATGGCAGAAAATTGGCGATACAGCAGAGTATCTGGGGGAAGTAAAAGGGACGGATGGAACAAGCTCTTCTGTCTCATTTATGTAGGGAGAAAGAGGAAAGTTGCAATCTGGAGTTAAAGAGCTCTGGAGCTGTGGGTTCTGCTCCTAGCAGCATTGCTTTGTTGTCACAAGATAACATGTGTTTTTAATATTTTAATTAAAACACTTTAGTTAATTATTTATAAATTGTGTGTGTGTATGTATGTGTGTGTGTGTGTTCTGATCCTGTCCGTCTTCATGCTTTTCCTCAATGTCCGTTGACAGCACATTCTCAGACATGTGAAATTTTCTATACCTGTTCTTCCAGGGAGCTGTGTATTTTCTACTAATTTTTCTTTTTGCTATTTCTCTCACTTGCTTCCCTCTCCTTCCATAAATTAAATCCCTCAGACAAACTTTTCCCCAACAGTGCATAAGTTGAACCTTTCAAAGGAAAGATGCTATAAAACATCTAATCGATAAATAACCTTGTTCTCTTCATAAAGAGTCAATCAATCTTTCTTCCTCCACATGAATGTGCATATCTTACTATAGCTCAAATTTCATCCCAACTATTTCCACTGGGGATTTCCTTTTGGTTATAAGGGAGAATTTATAATAGGTGGAGAGGTAAAAAGGATACCTTATATACCTAGAATTTTTAGTCTGTTCTTCAAAGTAAGTGAAAAAGGTGCACATAAAAGCCAAATAGGCTGTGCAATTGTCACTGCTTTGTACCTGTTTAAACTATGACTTGTATCCAGACCTTGCATGTGATAATCCTGAACAGGACTATTTTAATTTGGGGGCAGCATGCAGGTCAGGGGCAGGATCCCTGCCTTCCTCAATGAGTTTAACACATTTAAACACTGGAAAAGAACTATGCCTGGGATTATGTGGTCATTACCTTTAATTAAACCTAATCATTATAATTTATGGTGGACATGCATCTGTTTGGTTCTAAATTTATAAAGGATGTTTGTTTATATTTTGTAAATTTGATGGGTAATTTATGATCATGACTCACTTTGGATATGACTGTGTGGCCTAGAGTTTTCTTCATCTCATTCTGTTCTTCAGCGGGCTGAATTTCCCACTAGGGTAGAAGGCTGAAGATATCAGGAGAAGCCTTTTGAAGTAATTTGAGAATTGAAGACATAGTTCAGAAAGACTAAGGTAATCATAAAGATTAAAGCCAAAGTGCTGGAAATGTAATGGAAAGTACATAGCCCAGCTGAAATAATGTCATGTAAAATTTGGAATCATACATGAATTGCCTGTGAATCCAACTGCCTAAGCCACTTATAAGCTCTGATCTTAGTTCAACTTATTAGCCTTTTTCTACCTAAATTTCTTTAGATGTAAAGTGGAGGTAGTAATGACACCTATTTCAAGATTAACCAAAGTATTTAATGGGAGGTGCTAGGAATAGTTTGTGGCTGTATGTTAACTGTATGTTTGTTATTGTTATATGTTTTACTTTTATTACCTCATATTTCTAAAGCCAACCTTACTGAATGATATTATTATGATTTATTTTTCTCCAGATCTTTTATATAATTTCTAAACAGTTATGTTATCACCACTTCCTTCTCTGACAACGGCTGTAATCCACATATGCTGTAATTTAACTTGCATATGTTCTCACTCAATGCCTGTACATTGGATCAATTCCATCCTAACTCCATAAATCTCCATCAGTGAACACAATGAGCAACAGTGGAGATTCCTAGGCTTTGCCCATCACTTTTCTGTACAGCTTTCCAACCTAGATTTTCAGTTATTCATCTCTCATAATTTTTAACCTATTAAAAATTTTTGAGATAATAAACACCACTAACAAAAAGATGGAGATACTCTCAAAAAGAGGTAAATTTCCATATTAAGGATATAGATTGCAGGTAAAGTTCTTTTCTTGAAAGCAAATGTTATTAAATGCTGGAGAAGATGGCTAGATCATTTCAATTACAAATATTAGGGTTTTAGTTTCACATATCTGTGTTTAGGTGTTTCTTGAGCGCAGAGCAGAAAGTTCATACTTGCAGTGATCATATATCTGTATTCACAGATCATATCATATCAAAACATCTTTCCGTTACAAGATCATTGTAGTAAAAAATGATGACAAAGTAGGATGTGTATAGTGCTGTGTAGGTGATATCACAATATGCCTTTGATTAAAGAGTGAGTGTTAGAAATAGTAAAGATATATTTTTGTTGGATTATTTTTATAATTACAAGTATAGACTGCTCAGTTAAGATTACCAGTCCTTTCTAGTCTTCTCTAGTGAAACAAAAACCTTGTTTACATGTTTAAATGGGCTGTGTATTTATGTCTTCTTGAAAGTTGTAAACGAAAACCTTAACATTCAGTTGGATGGTATTGGGTGGTGGGGCCTTTGAGAACTAAGTAGATCATGACGATAGCACCATGATGGTGGGATTAGTTACTTTTAAAGAAGAAACATCTGAAACTTTGCTTCCTTTCTTCTTGTCTCCATGGCAAGCAATGGCATTCTGCTAACCAGGAAACATACCCTCACTTGAGAGTACTTCTGCCTCTTGATCTTGGACTTCCCAGGTTTTAGAACTGTGAGAAATAAATGTTTGTTGTTTATATCACTCATTCTATACTGCTTTAGTGTAGCAGTGTAAACTGACTAAGATAATGCTTGAAAATGCAACTTCCCAAGCCCATCAGGCTACTTTACACTGAAATTTTGAGACAGGCTTCGTGTTGCCAAGCAGTGAACAGGCACCCATACAATGTTTATTTTTGGTTCATGTTTGGAAAACACCGAGTTGGAAGATCACTTGGGAATCTGATCTGCGCCTGCTGTTTCCTTGTGTAGGCCTTATGGGATTTTTCTTAGACTACTCACTACAACAGCACTATAATGAAAGATTAAGGCCAAGCATCATCAAAGGCCTAGTAACAGTTGGGACATCTTTCTAGCAGATAAGGGTATTTTCAAGAACACCTGTTTGATTTAAAGCCACAAAAATGTGGCTGTCCTCTGCTTCTGTCATTTTAACTTTCAACATGGACCTTTGATGTCTCAGGTTTTACTATCCACAAAATGGGGATAATCACTCAGTAAGTCCTTCATGAAGCTGAAACCAAATGAGGCAAAAAGCAAAACACTACATAAATTTTATTCTCTGCTGTTACCATGTGTTAATTGGGGTTTGGATATCAGGGTTGGCATTCTTAGTAATCCTATATATTTTCTTCCATTCTTGTTTTTGTATTCTTCATAGATTCTTTATTCTCTTTTACTTTTTCCCTTCCATGCTGGTTTTTTTTTTTTTGAATCCATAGAAGAGTGCTTAGAATTTCTCTACTCCAGCTCATCCTCTTCTCTTTTTTATGCTCAGAGCAACAGAGGAAATGTGAACTTGGCTGTTGGTACTGTTGTTTTCTATGACTTCTGCTTTTTTAAAGGCAAAATTATTTCACAACTTGACTTAATTGGAGCTGAGATAAGCTTTCCAAAGTCACAGAACCCAGAATGGAACTTGGATTTCTGACTCATGAGAGGCAGTTTAAAATTTTTCTCCATCTGTTCTGAAAACCTAAAGAGATTGGTGGTGCCCATGTCTCAGTCATTAACAGAATTAGGAAGGAATACACATCCCAACCTGGTACAACCACCTGTCCTAGGCTGCAGTTACCTACTACCTCATTCTTTGGGATGGCTGATCCTCTAAAATTGTAGAAATTGCATACTTTAATGTAGTCACAGAAGAACAATTTTTGGAAAAATTTGAAGATCTTAAATGAATGGAACAGAGAATGCTATAGTGTACAATCCAGGCCTAAAAGTAGACAGAATAGAGTAAGAGGAGAAGGATTTGAAGATAGTGTGCACTTGTGTGTGAGTGGATCCACGTCTACACATTCACACATACATTGAACACATATGCACACACATGATGCTCACTTGATCTAAAATTCTAAAAGGACAAGAATAGGTCTGTCAAGTTAGAGTTTAGAGAACCTAAGTAAGAGACTCTGTTCTACATGACAGTTAGTGGTGAATCTGAGTTTCTTTAGATTATCTTCTAAAAATTTTCCTATCTTTAGTGGTCTCTAGTTCTTCTAAAATTCTGAGGTGCTAAATAATCACATAAGGCTTTTGTTTAAATACATATTATAAGCCAGAAATAGGAGATGGGGCCCAGTAT
Source organism: Hydrochoerus hydrochaeris (assembly GCA_004027455.1). Classification (NCBI taxonomy): domain Eukaryota; kingdom Metazoa; phylum Chordata; class Mammalia; order Rodentia; family Hydrochaeridae; genus Hydrochoerus; species Hydrochoerus hydrochaeris. Next base: position 138,853 of record PVLA01001537.1, on the reverse strand, counting down.
CTGCCTTCCTGTGAGTCTCAGGAAATGTCCATGCTACTGCTCTGAGCATCGCATTTTATACACCAAAGTGTTAATTCCTCATTAATAATAGCAAAAAAATATGCAAATTACTGTAAGGAGCACTGAACTAGAATGATTTCCAAACTTGAGATATGCATTATAACACCTGAAGAAATTTTTAAAATATGACATTTAAAAATATGACAAAATATGTCCATACACAGACATTCAGATTGAATGTTCTGCAGTACAGTCTGGTTATTGAATTCTCAGGTGATTCAAATATATGGTCCTGCTGAAGAAGTCTAAAGTAACATCTAAATTATATACTGATAGCTTTGGAATTATGGTCCCTGGGCTACCAGCATTAACATCACCTGAGAATATATTAGATATATAAATTCTCAAGCCCTTCCCACCCCTTGTGAGTCAGGCACTTTGAAGGTAGAGCTTCAGGAATTGCTGTGCTAACAATTTCTTGAACGAACATGCGGTGGATTGACAAATGGCGCTCAATTTAACATCCACCTGAACTGACTCAAAGTGGTGGTGTTGAGTGTGGAGGGCCCACCTGAGGATGGTTGCCAACGTAAAAGGAAGAACTGGAGAGGAAGAAATAGTGTTTTTGGTTCTACATGGTGTCATTGTTTCTTGGTGGTGTTGTTGGTTCTCCTATTGCCATTGGCTCTCCTGTTGCTGTTGGCTCTCCTGCAGGAGCTTGTCAAGCTTCTTTCCTGATGTGAAATTTGCTGTTCTCACTGTTAGAGGAGCTCAGGACTTTGTTGTCGCTGAGAACGGCTGTGATTCACTTTGGTCTTTACTGCTTCCTGACTCTGGAGGGGAAGATGTGTGCTCTTTAATCTCCAAGAGAAACTTGTCATGCTGGCTTCCTGATATGAACTCGGCTGTTCTTCATTGTCAGAAGAATATGGGCCTCACTGTCACTGAGGAGGGCTGTGGTACTTTTTGAGAGAGCCCTTGACCTTATTTTGAGTGTTGCTTCTTGGCTCCAGTTCAGAACTCTCGGCCTGCTGGCACAGATCCTTCATCCCACTGGCACAGATTTTCTAGCTTCCACCACTGACTTGTGGGCCTTCCCAGCACAGATCTGTGAAATAGACTTCAATGAGATATTGTCATGGAATCTAGGCCTCCAGTTGAACTCGTGGGCAATATTGTCATGGGATCCAAAAACTCAGTTGGATTCTTTGGATCTTAGTGTGTGGACAGATTTCCTGCACTCTTTCTTTTGTATTTGACTCCTTGGATGACAATTATAAAATAATATTATAAATTATAAGTCCTGTTTGTCTTGTTCTCCTTGAAAACCCTGATGATAACAGTATGCAAGTTTGAGGACCATAGCTGTAATAGAGAACTTGTTAAAACACATAGATATTCGCACTATTCTGAATTTCTGATTAGACGACAGGTCTACAGAGTTGTTCATGGACAGAGAGAGGAAGATGATGGCTTTACAGGATTTTAAGAATGAACTTAAATAGAAAGGAAGAAAGAAAAGTTTCAAAACCACAGATTTAGAAGATAGGGACAGAAAATATTTGTGGTAAAAATAGAAACATTTGAGATACTTTTAATTTTGTTTAATAATTCTTCCCTAGAAACTAAGAACTCTATGACTTCATAATTCATGTTTTACTTATTAATTTATTTTAAGCTATTAAAGGAAGACTTTAATCACTTAAATTTAGGAAAAAAGATTCTATTCATTCATAATCTATTACCTGAAGACTAAATGTTCAACAAGCATTTATTGAGTTCTTGATGTATTGAGTATTATGCAAAATGCAAAACTAGGATGAATAGTCAATTCTTGTACTTAACAAACTCATAGTTTCTTTGACTATTATTTATTCCTTCATTTATACTTCTATCCAAATTTCACATATTTTTGAGCAGTTACTATGTACTTTTATGAGGTTCTGGGTATAGATTAGCCAATAAAACAGATCTGACTATACATTTTAGAGAATTAAAATTGATTTGGAGAAGCAAAGAAAAAACCCAGATATGTGAGTGAATATATAATTAAACAGTAGGATGAATGTTGTGAAGAAAATATAGAGAATGTGTCCCTTACAGTAACAGATGAGGAAACTTCAGTGGAATGTGAAGGCTACGTTCAAAGGGTTAACATACAAGCCCAAGAGAAGGGACATGGCTAAGTATGGTTGATAGTTTGGGTGTTGGAATCTGCTAGCTTGATCTTGATTAGAATGCTTAGTACCTAATTATGCCAGTTCTCTAATTATCAGTTTTTCTCATCACCATACCTAAGTGGTGATAGTACTTATCTCATAGGAATCTCACAAGGACCAAATGATGTAATCTAGGAAAACATTTCATATGATACAGGGTATAATTTAAACACTGATTATCAGAGAGATGCATCCAGTTATGTGAAGAGCCAGTAAGTGTTGACTGTGTTTATACACTGGAATACAGGGACAAATATGAAGCACTCTGGTCCTCAAAAATCTTACAGCATTATTATGGTTATATAGTTATATATAATCTTATAACTATGATTTGAATGTGTCACATAAGGCTTTATGCATTGGAAATATGACTTCCATTATGGAAGGGTTAAGAGGTTGTAGAACTTTTAAAAGATGTGACACAGTGGGAAGTCATTAAGTCACCAGGAATGCTGCTTTTGAAAGAACTGATGTAATTCTTTTGGGGTCCTGACCAGTCCTTGGGACAGGGTTGTTGTAATAATAACCTGGCAGGATTATTATAAAACCTGGCCCCACCCCACAGGTCTCCCTGTCTGCCTGTCTTACCATGTGATCTGTCCTTCTTATAAGCATGATGACCATTGTGAGGCCATCTGATGAGTTCTCACCTTCTCCATGGACTGAACAGAAGCTGGCATTTTGCTCTTGGGCCTCCAGACCCTTAAGCAAAACAAATTCTTCCATTTATAAAGTACTCAGCCCTCAAATATACAAAACGGACTAACATATACTCAATAAAAATCTTGCATAATATAAAAAAGATGAATATGGTGTACACTGCATTGAATGTTATGGGGGAAGTTACATGAGATACAGTAATACCGAAAAATATCTTGATCTTCACTGAGACTTGAGCAAATAAGCATCACTCCAGATTTTTGAGTCACAAATATCAAAAGATTTCCTAGTTTGCAAATCTAGGTTACCTGCCACTTTTTTTGGAAAGCTTCATGGAAAATTACATTCTATACCCGGAAGCAATGCGGTGACTCCTTCCTTACTGGATGCTGACACTGGGAATAATGAAATAAAGATAAGTTTTGCTTCACGGTATTAAGCTTTGATACATTGTCTGTGGTTTCTCATCACTAAAATCTGATATGAATATAACAGGAGGTAACATCTTTTTAGAAGTTGAGTAGAGAGATTTTGCTGATGGTTACCATGGTTTGTTCTTCTTTCCCAGAATTTTGTCTGGGGAAGACTGACTGCTACTTTTTACTCATCAGAAACTCAGTTTGGGATATTTGTGAGTGTGAGAGAGGGGTGAGAGTCTCATTCTTTAGGGGTATCCTTCCTTAGACATTCTGCAAGGCTCACCAACCTGACCCTCCCTCAGGCATAGACTGTGTGTGTGTGTGTATGTGTGTGTGTATGTGTGTATAGTTGGGCACATAGATACTTTAATAAAAAAGTCATGACTGCCTATGTTCACACTTAGTGTGTAAACTTATCACTTTGAACCACGTTCATTGCACAACTTTATCATTAAATAATTCAGATACAGTTGAAAGTATTTCTCTACTCAGATATAGTCATTGTACTGAATTAGAAATTTTCCTCATGCATGATTTGACAAGGTTATTACATATATAGATATCTTAAACAATATGCAGCATTGTTCTAGCATATTTATAAACATCATTAAAGACTTTATATTAGTGATTATATTATACCACAATATAGTGTTTACTGCAATATTATGTCTTAGATTTTTGGCTATGTCAATATCAATAGTTTTATTTCAATCATTTTCTCTAATGTATAGCATGAAATTTAAATAATATACTGATTTATTATATTCATGTTGTACCTTTGTACCAGTCTTAATGTTTTCCTGTCTGAATCAAGGCTATAATGAACTTGCTTTTCATATCTCCTTTTGGACTTCCAAACATTTTATCTATGAAATATAACTGCAACACAAGCATAAGGTCAAAGAATAAGTTCATCTTCAGATGTAGTTATGTGACAGTAGACATTTTCAAAATGTTCTCTAAAATGTACTTATTTATTTCCTACCAAAAGGATATGAAAGGCTTGTAATGTCTTCATTCTTTTGTTTTTATCAGTTTTAGACTATTTTATCTTATTTTAATTCATTATGTGTGAAGATATGGACAACTATTTTGAAGAAAACAAGAGACATTATGGTAGTCACTGTTGATTTCCTGTTGTTTTGAAATCCTGTGCTGCTTGCATTGTTTTGTTTTGATTAGCTTTGTTCTGTTTCACTTTGTTTTGTTCTATTTAAAGTAAAAAAAAATTTAAAAAGGATATGAAAATTGCTATTTTCCCATATTCTTAGCAGTTTTTGACATTGTTGAAAATTTAAAATCTGACCATTTGTTTGTAGCAGGGTTTTATCCTATTTGACTATCCTCAAAAGTTGGAAGATATTAGACAAACAGTTCTGGTTCATTTTATTATTGTTAAATATTTCATATTAGTGACTACATTTCCATATAATGCTTGTAGAAGTGTATAACCAACAATAATCACATTTAAAGTAGATTTATTATATGACTGAGAAATCCTTCCACCTTCCTGTTATCTCTAATAAGTGAGAAATGAAATATAAATCTCTCCTGACTTAGAATTTTACCAAATAAATTCTTGTTATTTCTTGTGTTTAGATGTCTCCCTCCCACAAAAGCCTCCTGAAGCCATAACTGGGGTTTTTTCAGAGGTTTCTGAAATCTGTGTGATTGATTCGTGGTGTGTTGATAGGATTAAGAATAGTAGGAATAAGGGTGGGTGATTACTGAATCAGTCTACTCATTAGTTTGGCACTGCCCTAGTCTTGTAGGCTGGATACAGTATAAGGGACAGAAAGAGGCTTATCTTGTCCCCTTCTTGGTTTGCTACCTTAGGCTCACTGTGAACTATTGCTTTAATGCTGTGTTTGTCTGCTATGCCACCCTTCCTTAGAGCCAGTTGACTATAGACTGAAAACTCTACAAACTGTGAGCCAAATAAACGTTTGTTTCTTTAACCTTGTGTGTCAGGTATTTTGTCGCAGTCATGAGAAAAGTAACTAAGACAATTCTCCTAAATAAAAGTTGACTGACCCTTGTCTTTCTCTTGCCTTTCATTTTTTGTCTGGCCTCGATGGCAGCAGTGTGGTCTGAGAAGGTAACAGCTCACTAAAAATTTGTACCTGATGAAGCCTGTGGCAGGATCAGGGAAAAGAAGAAGCAGCAATACTGGGCCAAAAGAGGTAGTGGTGCTTTGAGGTCACCTAACCAAGCAGTGTGAAGACATCCAGCACGGACCACAAATTCAAAGCAATTAAATGCTCACAGTTAGAAAAGGATTCATAGAAATAGAAAAAGAGAATAGGAAGAAGCCTCAGGCGGTAGGTTGGATCTGGTGGTGTATATTGTACCCAATTGATGCAGGCTAGCCAGGGCATGTCCGCCTGAAGATTAAGGGAAGCAAGAGCATAAAGGAAAATGTAAAATATATCTTCAAGTCTCCTCTTGCATCAACCTGACTAAATCTAGCATCTAAAAGCATGCCCCATGTTTAAGCTCAAAGGCGGAATAGAATAGCACTACAGGCTAACAGGGTGCAGGCGTGGACACAGTGAGACTCCTTTCCTTGAGGCCAGCAGACTAATAATTAATTTGCAAGCCTGAGTTAAACTCAGCAACATAACCCTAACCCTCTTCCAATGGGAGAAAACACTAGGTACCGTTAAAGTATTTGTGCTCATCCTGCTTTATTGTGATCATGGCATTAATTTTCTTATATCTAGTTATTGTTGCCTTTATGACTTCAACCTCTGTTTCTTGATTTATTGACTTGAGAAGGTGTCTATTTATTTTCTGATGTGAAAATTAGAGCAATTACTATTCTTTCTATCATTCTCTTATTTGTTAGAAATTTCTTTGTATTTTATGTTACTCTGTTTACATTGATTAATCTTGATATTAGGTTTATGTACAAATTTTTTCAGACTTTATTGGTTGATTTCTAAAAACAAAAGCACTTTACATGTACTTTATAATACTATAATTTATTCAATTATTCATTGTAGAATCTAAGTGTGTTTTCAATTCAAGAAAGTAATCATTACCCAGTGTCGTTTAAACTGTGATAGAAGAATATTCTTAGCACTCCATTTAAAATTAAATTAAATTAAATTAAACTTGTTTTAATACATTTAAGCTTTCTTTGTGGTTATACTTCAATATATAACGTTTGTCATCTTCAGACTTGAATCCCTTTTTCATTTTGGTAGAGTACCTTCTTGAATAATTTCTTTTATTCATAAAGCATATGTAGGTCATAAACATCTAACTTCTTGCTTGTCACCAAGTTCCTTCATTCTTCTTTCCTGTTTGATTGATACTTTACAGTCATACAGTTTTGGTCTAGAATCTTTTCTCCTTGAGAAGCAGGAGTACGACACTGGGTTATTCTCTGCTAAGTCATTAATATGTATAACTATCCAGAAATTGTTAGGTTTTACTTGGATGTGGATTTTCCATGTGTATTTCAAATATTGAAATATCCTTTCAAAGTAATAATTTTCTCTTTTTTAATGAGGAAGTTACCCTTTGTTATTCATTCAATAAGTACTCTGCATTTTTCCTTGTTTCTGTAGGAGCATTTATTAGATCACCACTGGCTATCAAACATTTGACCTCAATCTAAAGCAAGAAATATACTTTACATACTGTCCGTTATCTATATGCATTTCACTCTATGTGCTGCATTCTCACTGACCAACCAAGTTTTTTCTTGCTATAACAAAATACCTAAGGCTGCATTAGTTTTTGCTTCTTGGTTCTGTGAGCTGGGAAGTCCAAGAGCAGGATGCCAGCATCTGCTTAGCTTCTAGTAATGGCTTTGTGTTGTGTCACATCAGGAAGAAAACAGAAGAGCAAGTGAGGGAAGGCAAAACACAGGGCCCCTCTTCATGACAACTCACTGCCATAGTGACTCATCCAGGCCTGCAAGAGTTAAGATCTTTCTCCCACGAGATGGCACAAATCCTGCTAGAAGTGCTGCTCCAACAAAATACCATAGGCCTGGAAATCCTGTGTCCTCGGTGTCAGTGACTCGGGTCCTGGGGAGGTTTATTTTCTGGCATAGAAATGGTCACTTTCATGCTGTGGTCCTACACTGCCAAGACAGAAAGGTGGCTTCTGTCCCACCTATCCCACCTTTGTCCTACTGAATATTAAACTCCAGGCTTTCACACTAAGTATGTTCCCAACCTTTTATCAATTTAATTTCCTTTGAGACAGGGTATCCCTAAGTCACTGCATTGCCCTGACTGTTGTTGAACCTGCAGTCCTCCTGTCTTAGCCTGGCAAATGCTGAGATTACAGGTATGTGCCACCACACCTATCTTCCTGTCTCTTTTTACAAGAGCACTAATTCCCTTATAATGACTCCACTTATGAACTAATTATCTCCTAAAGATTTCATCTTCAAATACCAATACTTTGGGCGTCAGGGCTTCAACATGTAATTTGGGAGGGTACAATTCAGTAGATGACAGCATCCCAGTAAAGACTCTACTTCTGCAATTTGAATAATACTGTTTTGGCAAATGTATTCTTTTGAACTATTTTCACATCTCTTAAATATTCCTTCATATATTTTTAATTCATTCCTTTGGTTACATATGTTACATTTTTAACTTTAAATTTGTGTTATTAAGTTGGCCTTAAGCTGGGTACAATTTATTCCTTTGCCAATCCATTGAACTTTTAGTTTCTTTTATCTGTCAGGTAGAACAAGTTTCCTACTTTCTAAATAATATTTTCATAGTTGTTCTTATTTTATTGCTACCCTTGCCTCTTTTCCCTCCCTTAAGAAGCTGAGGTATAATTTTGATAATGTGAAGTCCACCATTTGAAATTGTACAATTAATGGATTTAAATAGATATATGTATATGTGTGTGTGTGTATATATATATATATATATATATATATATATATATATGTATTATGCACCCATCACCACTAGCTAATTCCAGAATATTTATGTTTCCCCCCAGAAACAAATCTCATGTCTACTTGCATTTAGTCTCAATACCACCCTTCAATAGCCCCTGGAAACTAATTTTCTAATTTTTATCTCTGTAGATTTGCTAAATCTTATTTCCTGTGGTAAAACTCTTCCCATTCTTAAATCTGAAGAGCAGTTCAGATATAGAGAATCACCTTACACTTGGCTAATTGGATTGTTCTTCCAAATGCTGTGAATCTTCAGGAAGTGGAAAGCAGCTTAGGTCACCCCCAAAGACTGCTCAGGGCTGCTGGGGATTGTGAGCCCCTGGCTGCTGTAGATTTAGGGGTGGTGCTGGTCTGATAGGTTCTTGGCTGTGGTGTACTTCTCTTTACTCCTTCAGTCTTTTCTAAACTTCTCTGTGTTAGCTACCAGATGTCCTTTAAATAAATTAGCTTCCAGTATCACTGGGATAGTTTAGTTGCTATGGTTTGCTAGAGCTGCTGATACACACACACACACACACACACACACACACACGAATAATTAAAAATAGTTCTCTAAAAAAAAGCCAAATTAATGACATTAAAAATCTTAAATTATGAGTGTTGCATATGGGCCCTTAATTCCTGTTTATGATCCTTTCTATACATATATTTCTGGGTTACTTTCCTCAATAAATTTACTGCATATATTTAATTTTAGTATGTTAAGGAAAATATCTGATTCTCTAAGCAAATATTAAAGACCTAGCTGACAATTTTGTGTGAAGCTATTAACTTTGTGTCCTCTTTTCACTAAAAATCCATCAATGCCTCCTACAAATTCCTTAGCTCTCACCATTGTACAAAGCAAAAGAGCACTGGACTGATACAGAGATTTCTCTTCTCATACATTACCATACTTTTTCTGGAAACTCACTTGCAAAATATCATTTCTGCCACCTGCTTTTCTCCTTTAGCTTCCCAGTTCCCTAATGTCCTTTTTAAATTATTATTCTGTTTGATAGAAACAGCTCAAAACTCATATCATGTGCATCTCTTAGAATAGCAATTTTCATTGTTGAAAATTCTAGCAGTAGTATTCCCCAACATTTTTATACAAGTCACCACAATTTATTGGATGTAATTATTAGTTTTTGATGAATTCCTCAAATGACCAAAATTTCTGGAATCATCCAATATTAGCCATTTTACAAGCTTTTCTTTGTATTGTTTCCATAAGCACCTTGGGAGGCTTTTGTCCCTGCAGAAGAAGGAAAGTTGTGCCTTCAAGCTTTGCGAGTGCGGTATCTGTGATTGCTTCTAGCTCAAGTAGAGGTTTGTATTCTGAAACAGCAGTCAGATGTAAAGGCGTAGCCTAAGCCCCACTCAGGCACTCTCTAGCCTTCCTAGGCTCTAGAGCTTCCTATTAGCTCCCACAAAGCCAGGCAGGGTTAGCTGGAATTCATCTCATTAGGTCAGCACTGCTGACTTCCATGGTTTAACTGGCCACTAAAAAATGTTGAGTTTGTAAACTCTCACTCTAGATTATCAATATTCAGAAGCCTATCATCTGAGTGATTCAGGTTTACTTAGAGACTTTTCTTTTGTTTAGAAACAGGAGTACTGCTCCCCTCTCCTGGGTAGAAACTGCCAAGAACTTAGGAGCCAGGGAAAATTGACTTCTCTATAGTGGGAAAAGAAAAATGTCTCCATTTTTTTCTAAAATGTTTAAAAATAAATAAACAGTATAAGGCAATTTCTCAAGAAGCTGTCCAGCCCCCTAGCAAGTTGTCCTGTCCCCTTAGCTACCTACCTCTCACTGGTGGGAAGCTCCTGTTTTGCAGGGAGCTTACTGAACCACGTACATTTCCTGGCTGTAGCTTCCACTGGTCACTGGACAATTATAATCAGAGCAAGTTGCAGAGCACAGAAAATAGAATACTAAGAAGTTCTCAGGAAAGGCTGCCAGCTGTCTAGGTGCCAGAGGAGGCACCGAATAACTGCAAAGCCCTGTGGGAGAGAAGCCAGCTGCAGCCGCTGCCCCTCTGAGGGTGACCAGATGCAGCAGCTGTCTTGTTTATTTTACTTCGGGTAGAGAAACTGTAGTGACAAGAACTGGAGGGGTCTCTCAGGATTTCCTCATGCCACCACCACAGGCAGCCAATTTGGGCTTCCTGAGAAAACTTTTCTTTTCCAGCTCTTCCCAGGATCTTGCCAGTAACCCACTGTTTGGGTCCTGCTGGTCCACACTGGAACTGAAGATGAATCTGTTCTCCAGGGGCCCCCTGCCACAAGTGGCGAAGAGCCAGGGCTGAGGTAGTGTTTCTGTTGTGTGCCCAGAAGTGCTTCCAGGACCCAGCCTAACAGAAAAGATGCTTATGTTTGCTCCAAAGTATACTTGTCAATTATAGAGAAGAAAACAACCCCAATTTCCTCCAGAGTCCTCAACTGCCCTTTCCTGGGAGCTAAGTACTGTGGTGAATTATTCATTATTGTGGTGTCTCAAATTTCCATAGCACCTTTTTTTTTAAGGCCGCTCACATTTGCCGAAAAACATTACCACATTTGTATACTTAAATTTTGTTTGCTGAGTAGGGAATAGGAATCACATTTAACGGGAAAACAGATGCATGAACCTGGGAAGTTACATCAATCAAATAAACACAGTTTACAAAATCTGGGCAATTCTTCCCTTCCATGGCAGACCTCCCTTTTTTCACTTTTCCTTGTGGTTGCTTGAAGGATAAGCCTTAGAATCTACAGAAATCTTGCGAATCTCTTTGGAATTTAGTACAGATTTCAAAGGCCATTTTCCATTCAATTACTTACCAGCTTTTTTGAACACTAATTCTACCCCTGGGCACCCTGAAATAGTCGTATTTCCCCTAGAAAATTGAGTTAGTCAGGTATTGCCACAATAATAGAGTGTTACAAATGATCTCAGAATAGCAACGGTGAAACAAAGTTCATATGATTTATTTTAATTATATTGGAAAGCTGGTTTTAGTTATAGACTTCAGATTAGCTTCTAACAATCTCCATTGTCAGTTTGGGTGAGTGGATCTAGGAACACTGGCTTGGTGAGTGAGTGGAGTATGTGAGAGGAAAAGAAAATATATGAGGCCTCTGTAGGTCCCATCTTGGAACTGAAACACTTCCCCTTTTTCCAAAATTCCATTGGCAAGAGCCAAACACATAAACTCAGTATCTCTTGGGGCAGGAAAATGTACTCTGCTCTCTTTGCCCCCTCTGAAGGGAGGTACGCAATGTCATATGGCAAGGGATATGCATAAGTTATTCTTATACAAAAAGGGCATAATGAGAGGAAAAAATAATGTATAGACATTACAAATTTATAATTTAAAATCTTTAGCCTTAGAGAGGTGATTATAGATTAAAAGGAGTATGTCCTAAATAAAACACATCCTACTAGATAATTGGAATGTCACTATAAGGAATTTATTGAAATTCTTACAGTTTTACAAATTATTGACAAATACCCCCAACTGGTTTTCAGGTAAGTATAACTGTAGTAAGATAAGAAAAGAAAGGACAATGCTTATGAACAAACATAAAAGAACATAAAATAAGATAATTTTGTTCTAGCGAGAGACTAAGTGTGTGAGTGAGGGGCATCTGTGATGGTTAGGATACCTCTTCTCAACTCAGACCAACAGGTCTCTAAGTTATAGAGATTCTTCATAAAATGTTCAGGTAATTTTTGTCTGTTCTCAATAATTTAAAAGGTGCATTGCTCAAAGGCAATGAGATGACGAGGAGTATGGAATCTTAATTTCTTTTAAAGTGTGCACCCAATGTCTATCCTCCTCTTTTACTTATGAAGGGAATGCAGTGTTCATATGGTTGCAATGCATCCAAATTAATGTCTAATTTTCGACCTTTCTTACAGTTTTGGATGGCTCTATGGCATAGCTGTGGCTTTTTAGATGCAAGCTTTTGGTGTTTTTAGGTGAGTTTTAACAGGGATATGTTCATCTGGTACCTCCTTTTTGGCCTTCTTCTTGCCAAGATGCAATTGCTGGAGCCAGAGCAGCCATTTTGAAATCACAGGTGAAAAGTATGAAGACAAAAGTCATTTACTGAGCAGAAGAAATAGTGGAGCGTGACTCCCTGCTGTCATTGGGGAGCCTCTAGCCAGACTGGGCTAACTGCTGTCATTGAGGAGCCTCTAGCCAGACTGGGCTAACTGCCATATTCATTATTATGTGAGAAAAATATCCCCATGCATGCGATCCAGCTACTGTGGTTGCACTACTTCTACTGGTTCCAGATACATTCCTTTGCTATGAGTGTGGTGTAGGAACATTATAGATCATCTAATTCTTTTCCCTCTTTATTTTACAATAATGCAAATAGAGTTCTGAAAAAGGGTTGTGGTCAAGGTCAGGCAACACAAGGTATCCATAATCCTTTCAGCACTGGATCCCAGGATTGAGATGAAAGAACTATGTGTGAATCACCCTAAAAATACCCAACCCAAGGACTTACAGCATAGTAGCATTCTGCTCTGGAGTCAAAGCACGTTTCTGCCCCTTAGAATATGAAATTCAGCATACCACGCACTTCAAATTTAACAGGCCAAGATCACTTGTCCCATTCTTATTACATAATTTTAGCTGACATTACAGGCATGCTCCATCATGTCCAGCTTTTAGAGAAGTGATTTTATGATTCAGACTACCTCAAGGATTCTGGTTCCCTGACCTGCATCTGAAATGCAACCATGCACAGAGCACACTCCAGTAGTTGAAGGTACATAGTTCAAATTTGCATTATGAACCTTTGAGAGTATTTTACATTTCCATTTCTCAAAATGAACGAATGTATTTTCCATTTGGGGAAGCTGGCAGAAGAAAAGCATATCTGTAGCTTCCAACTGTCTCACTCAAATTCTCTTTACAAATAGCAGTCGTTTTCTTTCTGACATCAGTTAAAAGCCCCTTCAATTGAAATTGTCAAAGTGACAAGATAAACGAGTGCATTCATTTTAAAGCTTGAGAAATACACAAGACAATGAGTCTCTGTAAGAATTAGAAAGAAGCCATGAAAATGCTAAATATGCAAATGCAGTGAGTTTACGCAATTTTCATTTACTTACAAGCAAAGCTACATGCTATAATGATCAAATTCAGGCACTTATTGTTCTCCTCTTTTTTTAATTACTGTATTTTTCACTTCTTCCTATCTTCCTATCTTCCTTTACATCTCTGGACATTTACTAGTGAGTTTATCTTCTTTGTATATCAACTCTTTGAAGGGTGCTGGAAATTGATTATCAGCACAAGTTCAATAAACTTAATTTCTGGCAGTAAATCTTACACTAAGATACTGATGATAAAATAAATTATAAACCCATCAACAAAATAAATTCCAGAATAATTTAGGAATATTTTATAGATTTTTTAGGGGGTGTACATCTATATTTGATTTATCTAAGAGAAATCTATCTTGATTATCTGAGATGTCTATTGATATAGAGGAAGGAATTCTCAACCTACTACATGCCCAGTATGAGTTTGTGTTTTCTAAAACTGAAGAATGAATTTTAAGAACAAAGGAAGTTAAGAGCAGAATATATTGAGAGAAAGAAAACTTCTGTGTTAGACACAGAAAGTCCCAAGTTGGTTGCAAAAGACTCTCTTTTCTAGGAACTTTTATAGAGCAAAACCACAAAGTGAGGCGGTTCTGAGGTAGGGAAAACATGGAAACTCGCAAGGTGGGCATAACATGGGACAAAACTATAGTTAACCAATAAGATTAATTGCTGAGGTAAAATTGATTAAATCAGGGACAAATGGGGAAGTGAGTCATGCAGCAAGTGGGCTTGCATACAGAGTAGTGACTCTTCCCTAGGCTGGGATGGTGACTCCTGACTTCCTCAGGGTGATAGCAAGCTATTTAGAATATTGGTCCTTAGGATATGGGTGCATTTGTTTGATATTTTGTCTTGAGGCCTGGCCCACAGTGGGAGGTGTCTGTTTCTCCAACACTTGCAAGATATCTGGACTTCTGCACTGACTCCTTCGAAGACCTATCCCTGTCTGACTGCTTATAATATTTTTATCTAACTTAGTTGCTTGTAATAATGTTGCATGATGATAGTTGAAAAATGGAGTTAGAAATTTGCTAGGTAATGAAAATAATTTTTCATTTGGGAAAATGAAACTACTTGGGAACTCCTTGGCTCTGAAAGATTCTCAAGTCAAGTTCTCAGATTTTGCTAATAAAAAAATATTTAGGGTTGCCCAGCTATATTTCAACTTCAGATAAATGATGAATTGTATAGAATATAAGTATACTTGTAATTATTTGTTTTCTGAAAGTCAAATGTAACTCAGTGTCCTGCATTTTTTCTGACACCACTGGTTCTCACCTACTGGTTGTGCATCTGGGCCATTAACAGCCTCTTGAAGGCATTGATCTTTTTTTTTCTATCTATTAATATGGTTTGTGGTTTAATGGAAACAGAAGAGTAACCTCTTACCTACCCTGAAATGGCCCTAAGTAAGTTACCTGAAAGTGAGTGAGGAAATTTGTTCTCTCCTTAGCACAGTATTTTAGAATTATAACTTTTTATTTTAAAATTAAACTTACTTAGATCTTTGCCTCTTTTGTGTAGAGTATATTAAAACTGAGTCCTAAGAATCTCATTCATTGATAGTACAAATATTTCACAAAATTACGAAACATCGGTCTTTCTGGACAAATCTATCTGTGTTCTAAGACCATGTTCAGATTCCTAGACACCATTTTATTTCACAATGAAATTTCTTCTTCATTTTGCCTAAAGCGGTTCTTTAGAAGTTAGAGGGTGATTCTTTTCATTAGAAAGCCCTTAACCAACTCAGAATCCCAGACAAATGTGTTAATTCTTTCCCTCCACAAGGAGTAGAATTTATTGATTCCATGAAAAACCTAGAAATGGCAGATGTGGAAAAAGTTTTCTCTTTGAATATCACACTAAATATGACAAAACTGACCATCCAGAATCATAGCATAAGTAAACATTTAGCTCTTGGTAACTTTAAACCACTCCTGAGGAGTCATGTAAATTAAAAAACACAGTGAACTACAGCATGCATAATATGCTAATTAAAATTATTGCCAACCAGTACATGAGTTGCTTTTGCCTATCATTTGGCAGATATCACTGTCTTATGCTTGCCTTCATCGATATTAGTCTGATTTGGATTATCAATATGTTTACCATGAAAGTAAATAAGGGTCCCAAAAAGTTATGCCAAGAGTGGAGTGTGTGTGTGTGTATAATTTGTGCGCTATATCATATAGGAGTTGCAAATACGTTAGTAGAGATAGGAAAATATAAAATTTTTTTGAGGAAATTGGTTATGAAGGTCCTAAAAGCTATCAGGATTATTGATTTTGAAAGTTTCAGCTTATTGACCTGCAGCAGCACTTTTTTTGAACTGAGTTTGCCACTAGCAGTTGCAAGCTGTATAGAAAGATGCTAGGGAGCTATGTTCAGAGAACAAAATATATAGTGGATATTTAAATTTGAAAAATATTGCAGTAAAGGTACATTGTCAGTAACCCCCTCAAAGTATCCTCCGTCACTTCAGATATGTTTATTTCATCACTTTCTGAAGCACTTCTGTAAGTTCTCTTTTATGAGTCTTTAGTTTTTTTGTGGCTGCCTCCATGTCCTGAACTGATTCAGATCATTGACTTTTATGGTCATTTGGACTTCAGGAAAGAGCCAGAGGTCCCATGGTGCCATATTCATTGAAAAAGATGGATGAAGATACATCATGGTGTTTTTATTGAACACAAATTGCTACAAATGCTTCTAACTGATTCAAGGCATCAGGCAGCCACCAAGAGACACTCATGGACTAACAGTTCTATAAAGTGTGAGCCAGGAAGTTTTCTCCATTGGTTTCACAAAAGGAAAGAATGATGGCATAAGTGTGTTTGAAGTGAAGGGGTGTTCCACAGGGAATGATCGACAATGAGATTTTTATGGTAAGAATTTTTTTAAAAAATTATTGAAGCAATAACTGTATTGTTTGGGGCAAGTAGAATAATTCAAACACTTAACGCAGTCACCGTGTGCTCATAATCTTCTGGAGTAAATAATACGCACACCTCCTCTTACATGAACAGTCATATGGAATAGGAGTGTGACTTAATAATTACAATCAATGTTATTGCCTATCATGCATAAACCCTGAGTGGTGGGAAAAATACTGTCACTGAATGTTTGCAACAAGCCACTGTTTTAATAAGATAAAAAATTTCTAGAATCAGGCATCTGGGATATGGGAGCAAATTTATTGTAAATAAATGGTCATTTTGATGATATCTATTAAACTAAGGAGGATGATATCTATTAAACTAAGCTTTTGATACTTAAGACCTGGTGGTCTAAAGGACAGGACAGAGGTTAGGTTATCACTGAAGTGAACAGAAAGAACAAGAGCAATCTGAAGATGCAGAAAACATATTAATTATTTTATCATAATGAGCATAGAAAAAATGTTTGTGTTTGCTCTCTCATGCCCCTGTGTGTATGTCTACTGGAGGTGTCAGCTACGTTTATAAAAAGGATGAGGATATCACAACTCACAAATAAAGAAAAAATAAACAGAGCAGCATAGAACCAATGTGGGCCAAAAAAGCTTCTAAAAGCTCAATTATGGTACAAAAAAAAAATCAAACTACTGCTTTAAAAAGGCGCACATAAAGCTCAATAACACTAAAAAATTAAAGTATAAATTAGTATCAGACATACTTAAATACAAATGGGAAAATCTTACAACTTAAATAAAAAGAATTGCTCATTTCCTCACGAACACTCTTGTATATGTGTATATATATTTCACAGTAAAAATTGTCAAGAAATTCTCACTGAATATCAAATCCCAGCAAAAGACAGTAAAGTGCACAGAATGTCATTTTATTCTGATAAATGATACAATACACAAGAAAGAAATGAATGAAAAAGATTTATAGCCTAAATATTATTTTATCAAAATATATAAATCAAAATCCATTACACAGACAAAATCTAAGTTCTTTACAGACCAAATAAGAAAAATAAGAAAAGATGGTATAAATGACATAATTCATATAATTTATCTATCAAATAAGTAATTTAATAAATAAAGGATAAATATACATTCACAATTCAGATGGTAAGAAATTTATAGCTTCAGGATTTTTTTTTTTACACAAAGACTGAACATTTTTAAACAGTTTCTCTAAGGTTACAGTAAATACTTAAAAATTTACAAATAAGAAAATTATAGGCCATATTATTTGCTTAACAGCAGTAAACAAATCAAAATACAGAACTACCAATGTGTTTATCACTTGACATTAAAACAAACAAACAAAATGATCCTTTGAATAACTTGAGATTTTAAGGGTAAAGTTAGATGGTAATTAGTAATTACTAATATTTATCAAGTGCTCATTGTATGCTGAGCCATTGACAAAATACTTCAGATACATTACGTGTCATAACCTGTAATAATTTATTTAAAGTATCAACCCCACAGCTCCACATTATCATGAATTACTTTTTTCCCCAGAACTAACTCATTCTCTGATATGAAATTATGTTCTTTGTGTGCTCATTTGTCCACGGTAGTATCCTCACCGGGATGTTAGCTCCAAGAGGGAGCTATGTGGCCTGGCTTCTTTGTCACATACGCAAACTATCTAGAGCTCTGCCTTTCCAGGTCAAACTCTTCATAAATATTTGCAAAATTGTTTGAGGTAGATGATGTCATCACTACTATCTTTTAATCTCAGAAAACCAAGTTAGAAAAGGGTTAAGGAACTACCTGAATATCCTACAGCTATTGGGAGATGGAAACTGGAATTATTGGTTTATCTAACTAACTCTTAATCATTGCACTGCATGCATTTTAGAAATATAATGACAATAAAATATAGTAAGTTAACCATAAAACTTTAAATCAGATTCATAGGAAAGCTATAGAGTAAATATTTTATTACTAATGAAGAATAAAATGAAATGTAGTAAATGGTGCATTAATTTTATAAAGTCAGAAAAACTTAAAACTCTGGAAAGGTTTAAGGAATGGCATTTGAGTATAAAAATAAAGATTTCTGTGAATAATAAGTGAAAAGACAAATGTCAAAAGACAAATGTTAATCCAAAAACATCTTTGAAACATTAGGTAGAGATGATGCTACTAATTCATGAGACGTGCTTACGGTTCAGTAATGATCCTGACCAGAGGAAAACAAACACTGTCTTTATTTCAACCACCAAATACAATACAAAGCATCGTTTTAAAGGAAAATGACATGTTAGCAAGTTAATTTAAAAGAATTGGCCAAAAGTATCGCACAGGTAAAGCCGTGGCCTAAATACTTTTACTTCAAGTTAATGTAAGAATTAAATCAATTAACAATTTTGCTTTGGGCAAAAGATACGATTTCATGCATTTATCAGAGGAAACACAGATAGCATGTACAACTTCAGTACTTCACACAGTAATTGAAAGGAATTATTTATACAATAATTATCAAATCCAACATTTCTATCACTCAAGGACTCTTACCTGATAGAATGATTTAGACTTATGCTTAGATGCTTGGTATATACAGACATCTTTTCTTTAAAGGATAGGCTGATATTAGTAAAACTCAAAATCCAGATGTATCTGAATTCTTTATCATGGCTGGGACTGTACAGATGTGGCTCTTCCTTCTCTCTCTGGTCAAGACTTTTATACTGTGTCTTCCTCCAAGGTCTCAACACCCTGAACTCCTCATGCCTTAGAAAGGGACAATTCCTCTGCATATTTTGGTTCTTTGCATCCGAATTTGTGTACAACACTTTCTTTGCTGGACCTCCTCAGCCTAGAACATGTACATCTTTCACTTGTCTGTGAAACATCCGTTCTGGTACAAAACCTCTCTGACCTCAGGCCTCTGGAAGGCCTTCTTCTTATCTGCTCCCACAACTCATTTTGCCACTACAGAGTAGTGCAGCAAGACCCTGAAGTGTAAGACGTAATCTCTTCTAGCTTGTGAATGCTGCCAAAGCATAGCCTGCAGGGTGGGGATCCAGTTTCTCCTTCAGTGTGAGGTGTTTGTCCTAGGCCTGCTTTGCTTGGATTACAGCTGTCTTTGTTCTAACACTCCCCAGAGGCTTGTAGTGCAAAACAAATGCCTAAAAATTTGTGAAGAATATTTGCCAACATTAAAGAAACCTAGTGATGTGTCTCATGTGAAAATTTAAATGTTTATTCCTAATTTTAAGCCAGAGTAGCTGTATGAGTATATATAAGTAATACGAATATAACTATAAATAAACAATTTGAGTTCAATCATTTGCCACCTTGATGGCAACCAACAACCTTCCAACTGTGCTTTCAGACTCTACGTTTTTCTCCTTCTCCAGCTCCTTCCTACTTCCAGCCTGGGTAATCTTTTAAAATTCAAATCAACTCATGCAAATCCTCCTGGGTGACTTATCTGATAGCCTCCCCATTTCTTGGGTGTTTCCTAAAGACTTCCTGCTGACTCTTCAACTGAACCATTCTCCGGGCACTGTATCTGGAAGCTTGACAGAATCATTCATTAATTGCTCTTCGGAAGTTTGTTACTAGACTGCAATGCTTTCCTTCTATTTGTTTGTTTGTTTGGAATTAATACTACTTAGATTCCACAGACATGAACAGCATTTTATGTTGTTGTTCCTGCTGTTCTTCTACTACCATCTACAAATGTGTCTGCCATAGCATGCCTTTGTTTGGTCAGTACTCTTTTTGTATTTGTCTTGTTTATTAGTGGGAGATCTCACTGGGATGTGAAACGTTTGCTCTTAATGCTCTATCTCCAGTTGTTAGCCTAGTGCTTTGAATATATGAATCATTAAACATTTTTGAATGAATGGACGATCTAGACCAGTGATGGCAACTAAGTGCCCAAACTGCAAACCAAAATTCACTTATTTATCACAAAGTTCCAACACTGCAATTAAACTTGAATACTGAGGTTTTAATTTAGAAACAAACAACAAACAAACCTGCCATCTAATGCTTGGTTTCTGGGATGACTTGGCTCCAGTGCCTGCTGTGGCTTCTGTGTCTTAGGTTTGTCTAGTGATCTGTAGACATAGTGATCCAGACATACTGTTTTCCCTTCCTGAAAATTATAAGAAAAATATCTCAACCAAGCATCATTAATTGTACCTGCATTTCAGGTAAACTGTATCTGCAGTTTAGGTGCTTTTTAGCTTTCTGTAGCATAAAAACACATTTAAATAAAATATTGTACAAACACATATATATAACCTGATATGCATATCTATGATAATTTTGTCTAGATCCTCCTAGTAAAATTGAGGGTAGTATTAATAGATAAAGATATTAAGAAACATGAACCCAAGATTGTCAACTAATTTCCACAATATCATGCAAATAAAAAAGAACATGAATCAAAACTCCAGCTTGCCTGATTCCTAAGTCCAGCTAATACCACAATTTGTTAATGGTTTATATTTTTAAAATAATGTAGATTCTAATCTTATTGAATATTTCCTATATGCCTTTCTCTGTTTTGTTTTACATAAACTTTTGCACTGAATCCTTATAATTATGACTTAATACTATTATTATGACTCCAATTTTAAAGGTAAAGAGTATACATTGGTTAAATAACTTGCCCTGTAACATTAAAGAACTTGCTTGAATTTAAATAGACTGAGTCAAGGATGCAAAACTTTATCCCACTAAGTTAAATAATTTCTCAGATGAGAAAGCTTTTTCGGTTTCCAGACTGTCTGAAAAATACTAACTTAGGTTTAGTTAAGCACAGTATTCATAAAATACATGTAGAAAAAAAGTTCCTAAGACCTAAATGTGAGCAAAAGATTTTCTGATTAATTATAAGTAATCAAGATTAATGAAGTGATAAAACTCCAAATGAAAAACTTTAGTAATCATTGGAAGATAAATCTATAAAAAAGTTAAGAGAATGAGAGCAATAATTAGACTGCCAAAAAGACACATTGTAAAAATGTTAAAATTGACATCACTGAAACAGAAAAGTTTTTTCAGTGTTAAATATCATTGCTTGCTACAAGGCTCATACAAATCTGATACAGTGGTGGTCTGTCAAGAACTTTTAAGAAAAAAAAACTGAGTCAATTGAAATATATCTAATTTGATACAAGAATATCATTTTGCAAGGTTTTAATATTTATTTAAATAATTCACAAGCTAAGTTCCATCAGAAGTGATTGTAGGTACATTAGTTTTGTACTGTCTGTTTGAAATGAATTTGTTTCTTTAAGTTCCATCTCAATAAACTTTGAGTGAGCATCACTTGCAGGGAATAAAGAAGTAACAGTGTCAGAACTGTCACAGAACTGTTGGTACCATTTGTCTTTGATTTTTGCATTACCAATACTGTGTCTCCTATCTTCTACAGCAGGTGAGTAAAATGCTTAATTGATTCTGTCAATTTGAGTAAGAAATGCCCAAGTAAATTGAATCAGCATAATTTTGTGTTTGGCTGAAGGGATTTACTGAAGATGAAGACCAAGCCTGGGTGTGAGTGGCAGCAACCCGTAGGCTTGTCACCTGAGTAGAATAAAAGAGAAACAAAGAGGAAGGCTGCTTTTTTTTCTTCAGATGAACTCCAGTCTCCACCTTTACTTTCAGTGTCCTCTCCTTGCCTCTAGGGAAGACTCTTCAGCCTACAGAAGAGATCCCTCAGCTTTCCATCACAGACCTTTGGGGTCCTTGTTATATACTTCTAAAGGACACCACAATGAGCCCAGCTCTTTGACTGGATCCTTCAGATCGTCAGTGGACAGCCCTTTTGCTTGTTCCTCACCTGAGTCTGTAGGGCATGCAGCCTTTGTAAACCAAATTTATAAATTCATATATGTTTGACTATCTTGCATTAAGGTCTGTTTCTCTAGTAAGCATTGATGGATACAGATTGTGGTACTGATGCTGGATCTAGAGAAACAGAGATGTAAAGATGAAATTTAATGGTTTTAGTGGTTTTTGGAGTCAGCTCTCTAATTTGATGAGACATAAAAATGGCATGATCAACAATTTGAGATGAACATGGCTAAGAAATTGGTGGCAAAGATATATGGGGAAGAGGCTTGTGAATAGGCCTATCCATATGGGCAACAGATATAAAGATATTTCTATCCCAAAAAGTGACCTCAGCAGAATAGGACTTCAATAATCAATTGGATAGGATGGCTCGTTCTATAGAGAGCAGTCAACCTCTTTTTTCAGCCATCCCATCACTGCTCAATGGGCTCATGGACAGAATAGCCATGGTATGAGGGATGGAGACTGTGCATGAGCTCAGCAACAAGAATTGCCACTCACTAAAGTTGATTTGGTTATAGCTACTGCTCAGTACCCAACATGCTAGCAGCTGAGACCAACCCTGCATCCTTGGTATGGCACCATTCCCTGGGTTGATCAGCCTAAGACCTGGTGGCAGGTTGACTATATTTGCCTGCATCTTTGTCCTTAATGGCATAAACAGTCATTCTGTACATGCATTTGACTCCCCTCCATGTAATGATTCTGCTAAAACTACCATTCATGGATTCACATAATACCTTATCCACCATCATAGAATTCCAGACACCATTACTTTTGATCAAGGAATACAGTTTATAGCCAATGAAGTGAGGCAATAAGTTCATGCACATGGAATTCACTGATCTTACCATGTGTCTCACCATCCAGAGGCAGCTGCATTAATAGAAAGGTGGAATGATCTTAAAGACACAAATATAGCACAAGCTAGGTTGCAATAGCTTGAAAGACTAAGTCAACATTCTTTGAAAAGTTTTATATGCTTTGAATCAGAATCCACTCTATGGTGCTGTGTCTATCATAGTCAGGATTCATTGGTCCAGTTATTAAAGGGTATAAGTGGGAATGGTTATGGTACAAGTCACTATTATTCCTGGTGAACTACTAGCAAAATTTTTGCTTTATGTTCCTGGGACCTTATGCTTTGTTAACCTAGAAGTCTTAGTTCCAGAGGAAGGAAGGCTTGTGCCAGGAAGCACAATAGTGATACCACTGAAGTGGAAGCTAATACTTCCTCTTGATAAAGTTTGGCTTCCTCATGCCTCTGAGTAAACAAACTAAAAAAGGAGTTATTGTTTTGGCAGGGGTGATTTACCCAGACTATCAGGAAAATTTCAATTGGTATTCCATAGAGGAGTAAAGAAGATAATACAGTTTTAACTCTGTTCACAAATCTGTGATTCATAAATAGACATTTGACAAAATTTTGCTTTTGTTTGAAAACTCTGCACCAGGAGACAGCACAACTGCAGCCATCTTTCTCATGCAAACACAAACATGGTCATATTTTCTGAAATTGTAGAATGAATTCCATTTGTGAACTGAGACAGCACTTTACTTGGAGTCCAGGACAATCCTTATTTCACCTCCTCGTGTTACCATGGCCTTTGACGAAAGTCAGTGGGGAACTACAACAACCAATTTCAGGCCTAGAACCTGTAGGAATGAAGGTATGGGTCACCTAACCGGGGAAAGAACCAAGACCTACTGAGGTGCTTGCTAAAGTCCAAGGGAATACAGACTGAATAGTGGAAGAAGGAAGTTCTAAATGCCAGCTAAGACCCTGGACCAGTTAGAGAAACAAGGATTGTGATTCTAACAGTTCCCCCCATATTGTGCTTTCCACGTGATATAATGTTGTTAAGACTTTACATTAGTTCTTAAATGTTGTTAAGCCTGTGTTACAGTTTTCAAGTTATGACATGTTAGGAATAAGCATCACCCAAAGGGAGCTTGCCTTCTATCTGGGAATGGAATTAGTGTGTTTCTGTTTATAACAGGACAGTTGCAACATGTTAGGTATAATTATGCACTTGTTTTCATATCTGAAGACTATGGTTTAAAGAAATGTGTCTGGTGGTCAAGTTCACAAGGGGTAGATTGGGACAGTTAACTGATTCTGTCAAATTGAATAAGAAATACTTAATTATATTGGATTGACATAGTTCTGCATACAGTTGAAGGAATTTACTGAAGGCATAAGAGCCACTCTGGGTGGAATGGCACCAGCTAATAACCTGTTGCTTGAATGGAATAAAATGGAAACAAAAAAAGAATGTCAATCTGTTTCTTTGGTGGAGCACCAGCACCAGCCTTTGCCTTCACATTGGATGTTGTCTTCTGACTTGCAGTGCAGACTCGTAAGTCTTCTAATACAGACCTTTCAGCTTCCAGATGTGGACTCACATGGACATTATAGTGATCTTCAGACCATTAAAGGGGCCCTTCACATCTGCAGCACACAGGCAGCCTTTTTACCTGCCTCCATGTTTGACTTTGCAGGTGGCAGTTATAAGTCAATTTTGTAAATTCTTATGTTTTCAGATATCTTACAGTAAATATGTTTTTCTAATAGGCATTGACAAATACAGTGACAAAACCTTTTTAATATTTGGGGGTTTTAATCATTTTAGCAACTTTTTAGATGCTGAATTAAATGTAATACCTTCTCACTTGTCTCCCTGCACTATAATGATGGAGGGGGTTTTACTACTGGCCCTATTTATCCCCTGCACACCTCTGTTTTAGGGGTATACTCACCACATTGATACAGTCAATCTGGTGTAGTCCAAAGTTCACCACCTGGGAGCAAAATTCCAAATTTTCTCACACTAACTGGATCCCGCTGAGATCTTCTGATGTTCCAGGCAGGAGAGGGGGCCCAGCTGAAACAGTCCAGGGCAGTGTTCAGTCTTGGGCGGGCCTCCTCAATGTTCTGGTGGCAGGGCGGGCCCATGGGGGAGGTTCTGGGTAGCCTACGCCTGAGGCAGGGTTCAAGATTTTTTTTTTTTAAATCTCTATTTTACCAAAATTCTGAGGTCAGTCTTTCAAATCCTCACCCTGGTACCTCTCATAACTGAAGGGTTATAATATTCTTCTTAGAGTGTGACTGAATGAAAGAGTTCATTTGTATTTTATATGTAAAATGCCAATACAGTGGTTGGGATATTGCCCTCACAGAATCACAGTGTTATTTAACATGCCTCAATTTCTTAATTTACATTTCATTAATTGAAAACTTTCTGAGTATCACATTTATCCTTGGTGTCTTGATAGTTTCTGATCTTCTAATTCTTTCCAGCCCCATTTTTCCAAGATTTAGCCCCTGTCTTTTTAGTTTGTGACCCTGCTATAAAGTGATCAGTGCTACTGGCAATTAAGTTTATCTATACATTTGATGTCAAATATTAGCATTTTCTCTTTGTTATTAACTAGTGTTGAATCTTACCATAGATCACTCTTCAATTCCAAGTCACTTACATAGTCTTCACCACTGGGCAGCTGATGAATCCCTTTAAGTTTCCACCTGAAAAGCTTAATACTCTAGGCTTGGTCTCTCTAGTTTTGTTCAGTTTTTCTCCCTGGAGAGCCCACATTCAAAATTGTCACAGTTGCAGCTGTATAATTAATTATTTAAATTAAAGGAAAGAAAATATAAGAGGGTATGGTTGAAATTACCTCTAAGCTTGGTCTTGGCCTTGCATATTTTAACCACTCCAACAGAAAGAACTTTATGTTTCTGGGAGGTATACGTAACATCCAGGACAGTCACATCTAGATTTCTTTTTTCTTACAATGATTGTTTTTCCTTTTATATCTTTGTCATAAAAATCTGATGCAAGAGGTTTTTATATCAGCCTCTTGTAGAAACAGGGATTTAATCACATTGAAACTTAGGTGGACCTCTTAAGAAGGTGAGTACTGAATCTTTCTGAAGCTTAATTTCCTCATTTATGAAATAAGGCTAATATGAGCACCTATATAATAAAGGTCATTATGTGGTGATCCAGGACAGAATTAAAGGTTTAAAAGCTGTGGGAAACAGAAAGGAGAGTGAGTGGCAGCATCACCTTCATCAAACCACTGTCCTTGCCTCACTTGTAACTAGAGACACTGTCATAGAAAATTCTCTTACTCTCCATTTAGAGGCCAGGAGAATAAAATTGAAAGACAGGTAATAGATAGCAGCAAGGTCTCTCTAACTTCCCTCTGAATTTCTCAAAAAACACTAGAAACCTTCTTTTGACTCATCTTTTGATACTTTAATGTAAGCTTTTGTTACTTGGAGCCTTCATAATAGGATTGCTGAAGAGTCTTCTACTTTTTAAACCTTTTATTATTTTTTAAACTCTCCAGAAAGACTTTCTCCCATATTCTTGCCATGTTTTCCTATTAGATCCTATTTCATTTTATTTTTGAGGTGATTTCTCCTTGGTGAGATATGCACCATCATTCATTGCCCAAGTTTCCTGAATACCTGCCCTGTGCAGGTTTCTGTGCTGGGCACTGTAGTTAAAAGGACTAAAGGAACTCACCAGTTAGCTATAATCTGGCTATATGGTGGGTACTGCAATCCTCATTTTATACATGAATAGTCCAGCACTCAAAAGGGTATAGTAAGTGACTTAGCAAGATCATAAGTAGTGCAGGGAAAATCCAAGATTGGAACTCAAAGGTTGTGTGACTCTAAAAGCTCTGAGATAAGAATGTGCCTTGTGAGTATATAACTCAGGAGAACAAGACTGGCCACAGAAGGTGGCATGTTGACAGTAGTCACGCGTTGGGTGGCAATAAAATTTGCTATTTCTGTCTCAAACCTATATGAGGGAAGTTTGCCGTGAACTCAGTGTCCCAGTGAAAACAGGAGGAAGTTTGTTCCCAGTTAATGATGCAGGTAGAAGAGAGGTTCCAGCCACACAGAGACATGGTCATGTTAGGAAGGGAGGGAAATAGTGCTAGCTGGAAGTTTAATGTCAAGAGCCCATGGGAGCCAGTGACTGGATACACACGGGAGCTGCTCTACCGAGAGTTCTGGAGGCAGGCAGGCGTGGGGTGCTATAGATGGTAAAAATTCAGAGAGAAGAGCAGGTATTTCATCTTCCACCTGGGGAGAAATGTACAAAATTGAACAAAGGGAACATTATTCTAATTCTTTGAATGCTTATAACATATTGGCACAGTTTTATTTGATCATAAGTAGATGGAATGATTGTCATTTTTCAGGTCCAGAACATGTAATAGTTTAGGTCATTTTTTAGCTCCAGGGAGCTGAAGAAAAGCTGCTTGAAGCATAACTGTAGGCAACTTGGACTACAAAGCTTACTGGGAAGTGATGATTAAAATAAACATAGCAAATATTCTTCAAAACTCAGTATTTCTGCATTAGCATTTCCCCCAGCAGTACTCAGTACCTAGAAAGGAACAGTGACACTAGTTACTAAGGGTTGACAAGGGGTGAGTGCATACCATCCACAGACGTTTAGACACCGTGGGATCTCAACTAAGGTGCTGGCACTGAAGAAGTGGGTATAGTCATGAGGCTGGGGCTAATCTGGGGAGCAGGAGTGATCTAATGGAACTGCTGCACTGGGACATGAAAGTTCACTAAGGACTAGCTGCTTCCTTATGGGGATGGCTGGAAGATGGGACAGGTGAGGAGGCTGTAAAGAAGAAGCAGACCCATTCGTTGGGTGATTCAAACCACCTCCCCCTTTGCCCAGGTCCTTAAGATAGAATTCTTTGACCTTTATCTGTTGAAAAGTGGGGAGAAGATTGTCAGACTCATTGCATATAGTTGAGAAAGGAGGTGGTATTTCCTTCTCTGCACTTTTTATTTTTATTATTTTTCTTGTCAGCATTTAATTGCCACCTTTATTTTCTTTGAGAATCAAGACATCTGTTTTCCCAGTTGAAAGGCACAGTGCATGGGGAAGACAAAGAAAAAAATGAATACATTTTGTTCCACCATGAGTCATTTTAACTTCCTCCTGTCTCCCCCTCCTTTTAATTATTCACCACTGTCTTTTTTCTTTTGCATTTCTTCCTTCATCTAAGTGTTCATGTCACATTGTTATTCTTAAGTCATACTCACCGGAGGGGAAACAGGGCTGTCTAAAGCCTAAAATACGGAGGTTACCAATTTATAATGCACATATGTAAAACGAGATTCAGCAAGGTTTGCCCTCTCTTCTTCAGAATTACTTCCAGAAGCTGTACCCGAGCTAAGCACAAGGACACTAGAGTTTCCACCAGTCCTCTAGTTCATCTTTCTCTCTTCCTCTCCCACAGATGAGGACCTGTGAGCACAGACATTCATGAATTAAAGTGTGTTGTTAATTATCCTCAGGTACAAGAAGTTCTTTCAAACAGAACATATATGAGACTTCAAAAAGCAATAGCATTCCTTGCTCTTTAACACCAATTCACCAGTGGATTTTTAAAGAACTAAAGGGACTTAGAATAAATAAATATAAAACTAATGTCTTATTTTTGCAAGCTGTTTGTTTTTTGGTGGGGGGAGGGTGATGTCACTAAAACAGTTGATGAGTAGTAAGTACAACGCAGCATTTAGTCTGGGTAAATAAGGATAGAGTAGAGGGTGACGATGTTTCCTTCTAAAGCATGAGCACTCTCTCACATACTTTTTACTCTCTCTATTACTTCCCATAATAGAGATAGTTGTCTTCACTGTGCTTTCATTTTTTGTTTTTATCTAGTCATTTATTTATTTTTTCAACATTTATTTATTGAATGCTGTGCTAAACTTTGAGGACACAAAGATGGAGAATACATGGCCTGTCCTCAGGAGGCCTCAGGTAAAAAAAAAACAAAAAAACAAGCCCTATTTCAGTTAATTTTTTCTAAGCAAAAGCAATTATGAAAGTGACTGCAGTGTAGCACTACAGCAGGTGACCCCCTGGGGCAGGCCAGTGTGGACTTACAGTCCCTGGGGTAGCCTTTTACCTAGATTAGTTCATTGTGATCTGGGCTCTGCTCCCTTGCATCCTCCAAACTAAGGGTCAGCTGATCAGCCCACCACAAACAACTCCCTCTCTGAGGAGCAGGTATTCTGTGACCTGATAGAGACAGAGTACAATCAATACAATACACAGAACACCAACAGGAAATAAAACTATGAAGGAGGAACAAGCACTCCTGCTTTGGTCAGTGTCTTCCTCTCAAAGGAGACACGTGAAACACTGAAGAGTAATGAGAATACTGTTTGCAGACATTACTTACCAATGATCCAGTTCATTAGGTGTTAGATTCACAACTTACATTCCAGATATTTTTTTATCTTCCTTCAAGTTTAAAAAAAATTCTATTTTCTTTCTTTCCCATACTGTTTACATAATGTGTAGCTATTTCATTAAATTACAGTTTTGTAGGATCGTTCCAGACTTACTAACTCAGAATTACCTGGAAGCCATTTAAAAATAATTTTTTGAAGTGATTCTTACATGCATTTAAGTTTGAGAACGATAAATCCACAAAAGGAGAGAATCTAAATCTCCATTTCCAGGATTTATTTTAGAGCAATCAAGACACAATCAGAGAGGCAAGTATAATATGGAGTGGAACAACTAGCAACGGCCCAGTCCATCTTGGCTATGTGTTTGAGCAATGCATTCTCTTAGTCTAAATGCAAACTTCACTTCCTTGACTCTTACAGAACAATACCTATGGATGTCTGTGTCACCATGTCAGCAAACCCAAGAGAAGGTGGGGCTCAGAGACAGCATGCAGAGGATGACAAGGTCTGCTTTGTGGAGAACAAACCTGAAGTTGAGATTGGGACTGGGACACAGTTGGATATCAAAATAGTAGTAAGAGGCACAAATTCAGATAGGCATGGCATGACATAAACTACATGCACAAACCAGGTATTTAAGCTGCAGGGTCTGGTCTAACAGACATGGCAAGGTAAGAAAGACCCCTCTTATGCAGATGGATTGAGAATATTATTTGACTGCCTCAGAGCCTCTTTAGCAGTAAGGTTTGTCGGCTTTTCTTCCCCGAAACCAAAAGCCCCCACATTGCAAAACCAAAGTCTGATGTTTATGTTACCAGATCCGCTCCCCCATCTTAATCTTCAGCTTGGGAGTTTTCTCTTTTCTATGCACAAACAAATTTCCACCTAGCTTTGTGCTTCTAATTTGAAACCTAGGTGTGTTTTGCAACTGTTATAAATGTCCATGCCAGTAATCCACACACAGCTGAGACTCAAGTCTCCAATTTTTAACATGTGACCAAGAAACCATCTCTAATTTGTGGCAATAAAGCCTAATGAGAAATAATTTCTGTTCAATGCCTGTCTCTTGAAAATCGAATCAGCAAAACAAAATGACAGTTATATCTCCACAATTTTTGTGGACCAAATCTATGAAGGAAAGAAGGGCAACTATCCAATCCTACGATCCTGTAACCTTTCTGTCTTTGAAGTAGTGTCAAGTGGCTTGTCTGTCGTATGTTAAAGTACCCAACATCTGGGAAATCTTTTCTTTCACTACAGTTTTGCGGGAAATACTAACTTTCTCCTTATGAAAGGAAGAACATTGTTCAGACTGAAGGGGAATAACTGTATTCTTCATGAAATTAAAAAAAAACATAGCAATGACAGTGATAACTGTTTGTAATGACATATGTCAGCATTCCCAACTTAAAGCACAGTCACTCATGTTAACAGCATGTAAAGGCATGGAACAGGGCTTGGAATTGATCTCAACTGCCTTAGCAGTGATTTACTCTTCTAAGAGAAAGATGAGAGCAGAGATCCTTTGGAGATATTTTTGATGTCGAGAATGCATGAAGAACACTGGTAATGTTTTTCTATTGTCAAAGAGCTTTAGCTCTTTCCCTGCTCATAGCATAAAGTTACCTCCAGGATGGGGAAGGATCATGGCTTCCTTTGCGCCTTCCTTCTTTGAAAAGCAGAGAGACAATGATGTTGCTTCAGGAGATGTGGCAGGGTGAGATCCTTGGGACATTATGTGATGGTTTGAGACAACTCAAGAGACTGTTGTGTGGCCTGCCTCGGAATTCTTTACATATAGACATACAGAATCAAGATACAGGAGAAAAAAATCTGCTAACCTTTCACATTTTCATTTAGAGGGAGAAAGACTTTAAATGGAATTCAGAAAAGGTGAAGCCCAGTAGAGATTTCTGTGAACCTTCAATTATATTTTGTGATTGATCTGTCAATAAGGTATGAATTGTCCTTAGTCTCCCTCTCCTCCTGTCAGCCATCAGATCTGCTTTAATGGTTAATTCATAATAAACTGAAGCCTGTGCAGACCATGAAACTGTTTGGAATCTTTTGCTAGAAAAAAACAATTTATGTACCTAACATCATTCCTTTTTAAACACAGGATTTTATTTTATGATTATGATATTTTACAAGTGTGATAATACAGACAGTATGAGACAGAAAGCACTGCTTAGACATTGCAATGCTAATATTTAGGTATGTTTAGTCTATATTGATTTATATGTATCACTTAAGTTGTACTTATACATATGTATGGTTACATTTGTGCTTGTGCATATATAAATATGTGATATCCACTCAATACATAAATATGTGTGTCTACACATATATGTTAAATAGAGATTATACAGTATATCTAGTTTAGGGGAAGTATTTTGGTTTAGTTTTAGATTTGTTTTCTTTAAATTATGTTGTGTAAATATCTAATATAGTTAAATGCATTATAAAGACAGGGTTTTTATGACTGTACCATATTCTCTAGTTTAGATACACTGTGATTTATTATTGTCTTCTTAAATAAATTTTTAAAGAAAAAATATCTTTTTCATCAATCTTTTATCTTGTAATTTTGCATTTTTCTTTTTATTTTAAGTCAGCATGATAATCTAAATAAGGATCCTCAATGATGTCATGCCTTAATGCTTGGAATCTGAATATTTTACATTATGAGACAAAAGGGAGTTCGCAAATGTAATTAGTACTACAGACCTTAA
The DNA here is from genome assembly GCA_004027455.1 of Hydrochoerus hydrochaeris. Classification (NCBI taxonomy): domain Eukaryota; kingdom Metazoa; phylum Chordata; class Mammalia; order Rodentia; family Hydrochaeridae; genus Hydrochoerus; species Hydrochoerus hydrochaeris. Next base: position 106,779 of record PVLA01001537.1, on the reverse strand, counting down.
ATCAGAGAGATTATCCTAAGTTATTTGGGTAGTTATAAACCAATCACATGAACTCTTAAAACCTAAGAATTTTCTCTGGGTAAGAACAGAAAGATTAAGTAGAGGCAAAAGCTAGGGATATTACACTTGAGAGAAGGGTGAGAAGCAGAGGCCCTGTGTGGCAGGACTGGAAAGGTCTCTTAAGAGATTCCCATATGAAAGGCCCCCAAGGAACTCTGTGTCCTTCCCCAAACCTCCTGAGAAGGAGTTGTTTAGCTAACAGCTAAACTTGAGCCTTGTGAATCCCAGAGTGGGAGAATCAGAGGAGCCAACCTAGCACACCAGGAAATCATAAATTGCTGTCATTTTATGTACTTTAAGTTTGTGAAAATTTATCAGGGCATTAACAGAAACTAACATAGCATCCTAAAATATACTTTAATAAACAATAAATTGTGTTTTTCTTTACTGACACCTCAGATTAGGCCATTATTATCTTTTGAAACCCATTTTTAAAAGTTTTCATGTGAGGTTAAATTGACAGGCGAATGGAATAAAAAGCAAATATAGCACTGCTACCATTTTAGTCATAGTAATGGGTGTTATATCCAACCACACAGGCCACTAGGGATATACTGACCAAGAGTCATTTGCTCTCACCTTAAATTGGGCCAAATTGCTTTTGATGGGTCTTTTTGATGAACGGTATAATCCTGCATAGTGAGATTACTGTGTTCAAAATTAATCTCATGTGAAAGCCAGTTAATCATTTGACTTCTAAGTTATAGGTTTAAAAGGATGCCAATTTATAATATTTTGAAGTTCTATCTATATATATTCTACTGTGTCTTAGAAGGTTGCTAGTGTAATACATTTTCATAAGGAAAATATTATGTCTTTTCCTGAGATCCATCTGAATATTCCTATGGAATAATTGAAAATAAATAAATTACTATTATATATATTGGTTAACTACCAGAAGTATCTTTAAAAAAGAAAATTTACCTTTTGTAACATTAGATAAATGCAATCAGTGCTTTTACAATTTATCAGGAAATTATTCTGAATTTCCTCAGAAACCTTAATTCATGAGTTGTTTACTCATGATCTGTCTCTTAACAGCACTGACAAACAAGAACTAGACAGCAAGACTTATAAAAATAATTTTTAAAAAATTCCTGAGTTTTTATAAAAAGATTTCTCTTCTCAAGTAATAAAGATACTGAGTTATAATTAGTGCTATGCTGCTGTTAGACACTTCTTTGTGTAGATAACAGTAATTATTTTTTTGCTCAAGCAAGCAATCTTAAAATAAGGAAAAAATCTTTCTCATTAATAAAATTTGAAATTCTGATATCAAGACCTCTGTGTTTTAAACAAAAGGGACAGTTTTTAAGAGTGGAAGAAATTATGAATGAAGGGAGTGTCCCAAAGAGCAATGCTCCTGGTTCAGAGTCAGAGGGTAAGGAGAACAGCTCCGGGGAGTAAGGTCCATAAATAGCTTGAGGTTCGGCACAGGATGCGACAAACCAAAGGGAAAAGTGAATACTTGTCATTTTTGGAGGCTGCCACAAGATGAGCAATCTCTTTTTTAGTGTCAGAGTGCCAAGAATTTAGTGAACTTACTAACTTCCCCATAATAAATACACAGTTGAAGTAAAATTAATGTCTTTGTGCAAATGTAGTCTCAAGTTAGGTACTCAAGCTCTCTCAGATTGTTGTTATAATTAAATTAAGCCTTACATAAAAATTTGAACTCATTTACTGGTGGGAGAATTTATACAAGGTGCATGGCCCTGGCCACCCTTTGGGAAGTCCGATGACAGAAAACTAATTCCACCCGACATCTACTTGCTCCTACTACCCCCACCATTTCATGGGTAACTGACTGCAACCTCGGGCCTCTTTCCGCTGAAGTGCTCCTTACTTTATTCCACTGAAGCAACCTTTCATCGGAGTGCAGCCTGGGTACTAATTACCCTTGGCTAACCTCGCTGTGACGCTCCTACACTTGCTGGAGCAGCCAGGCTTTGCAGCACTGTGGCCCGACGGGAGGTCAGAGGATGCACTAACCTGAGGCGCGGTGAGTCACAGTCACTATCTTGCTTTCCTTGCTTGTCGCATAACCTAAATGTACCAATAGTCTTTTGCTCTTGTCCTTGTGGTACTTTTTGTTATTGGTATCTGAAACGGTGTTCCACGTCTTATATTTCTTAACAAAATTTTTGAACTTCAGGACAAATCATAGCATCAGCAGCTTCCACTGAGGTTGTAACTTTGTCATACTTTCCCCACACTTAAAGGCTGAGATTTCTTTGGGCCTCTTTGTTTTCCTTTATAGCAAGTGGAAGTTGCTTACATTCTCTCATCCTGCAGGCTTACGGTTAGGGGGATGGAATAGCTACCTTTGTCTCTCTTTAGTTTTCTGTAAGATCTGGATACAGCCGGCTTGATATTTAAAACTATGTTAAAATGTGATTATGTCAATCAATTTGATGCTATGCAAGCATGTAACTCGCTTTCCTCATCCTGTCAACTAACAGCTCTTCACTGTCTTCTTTCATTGAGGCTTTTTAAAAATTTGAAGTCTTTCTCTTCAATCCAACTCCTATTTGCAATCTAAGAACTTTAAGACCATGATACAGGACCCATTCAGGAAGGCATTTTAGGTGTTTGACCTCATTATATTTTATGGCCTTGCTCTTACATCTTTTAAGTAACACTGAATTCTGTGGTCCTTAGGAACCATCAGTATTTATTGCTTGCTATTGAATATAGTGGCCTCTTACCCACCTTCCCACATTTCATGCTAGAAGTCCTCCAGTCTACTCTGTAGAGTAGAATAATCTTTTAAAATCCAAACAAAATGATACTATTTCCTTGTTTGAAATCTTTCAGGTTTTTGGTTGAATATGAAAAGAGCTTGACAATCTTCAAGACTGTCTGTCAACAAGAAAAAGCAAGGAAAAATATACTGGGCTCAATACTAGAGAGAACTGAGAACTCAATACTATCAGAGAACTGAGGTCATAGACTAACTGGAATTTTGAAACTGACAAGATAGACATATTTAAAGATGGGAGCTTGCTTATCAGAAGCAGAGGCCACTGGTCTTAGTGGCCTCTACTAAACATCTGTAACATGTTTAAACTGGATTGTATATTGAGAAAAACTCTCTGAAACACTAATAATGGTTTAAACAAAAATAATGGCAATGATTCTGTAATTCTCATTCATTGCTTCAACTTAGTATTTTTGTCAATTTCCATGTATTTCTATTTTTTTTAAAATGGTATTATCAGGCAATTCAAAATCCTAACATCGTAGCTGATCCGTGGCTTCCTAGCAAAACATCTGCATTTCAACTCCTTTTTCTTACTGTTGAAGTTAATTAAGAATTATTGAAGGCATGGTTCTTCAAATCTGTGTTCTGCTTCAATAGATAGGCATCTCTCTCTCTCAAAAAATAGATCTGTATTAATCTCATGGAAGGCCTAAAATAAAATGTTTAGATTTGATCATTTATTTTCTTTCAGATTAAGAAAAAAAAAAAAACAATATTCTGTGACTTTTTTTCTTTCATCAGTTTCTTTAGTTTTTTCTAAGTTCATGATACTCCATCATGAAAAATAATAACAGAACAAGAACAATAACAAAATCCCTACACTTACCTTTAGGCATAAATGCTAATTCATTGAACTTGATTTATCCTGTATCAATGCTCCATTTAGGGATCTTATGTCTTACCCATTTCTTTCAGTTTTACACCCTTCTTAGATAAACTTTATTTTCCTTTGATTATTATAAATACATTTGATCAGAGAAAGGTAATTACAGTGATTGTTTGCAATATTCATTTTAGTAACTACTTCTGAAATGTCTTTCTGTCATATGATGTTATGCAATAATTCACAGTGACAATAATTCCAATTATTACTTGTACCTTTTTAGGAACTTAGTTATTATATAGATTTCATAGTGTAAGGCCCTTTTTTATTACTCTGTCTAGTAAAAATGTTTAAAACTGAATGCTTTCTGCTATATTTTGCAATTTTTAAAATTTTATATCAGTAGAAACATCATATGGTTTCTCTTACCCAAAGTATAAATAATTAAAAGAGCAAAATAAAAGATAGAAGATCCAAAGCAGGGAGACAGACTTTGCAGAAATGGGAAAGGGATCTGGGGATCAGGGGAAATGAGAGAGAGGAGAGATAAAGGAAAAGTAAAATGAATCAAAATATGGTATGTTTATGAACCATAAAGAATATAGTTATTATGTATTGCAAAAACATACTATACAAAAGAAAAATACAATATTACCAGCTCTATTAACAGCTTATAGATCTTTTCTTTTCGGGTTCCCCTAATAACATAAGACATTGTGAGTAGAGATTTTGATTTTCTATGTCCTAAGCATTTAGTACAACTACTTGTATGGGGTTCCCAACAAATATTTGTTGAAAGAATGGATGAATGGATCCATCAATGAATATAGATGATGACATGTATGGGAAACATTAATATATTAAATGTAGTGAGTATATCAATAAGTAAACTTCATTTGAAAGGAGATGTACATATCTTTTATTAGTTTAAAAATAAAATCCTTAAGCTAGCAAACTCTGGGTTACTAACAACAGCAAGAGATGTCTTCTGTTACTCAGTAATGCCTTTTCCTTTGATGTCACACTGTAAATTAACTCCTCTTCAACAGCAATTGCTATTGTTATCTTCTTCAGTTTCCTACCCAATTTTATGTGGTTTGGGAAAGGTATGAGAGAAAAACAAATCTCTCTCTTTTTTTTTTTTTTTTTTTGGTACTGGGGATTGAACTCATGACCTCATGCTTGCCAGACAGGCACTTATGCCACTGAGCTAAATCCCCAGCCCCAAATCTCTTAAAATAAAGAAAAAGTGAATTAAAAGCTAAGCAGTAAAACTCCTTTTTCTGATTCCCTCTCTAGAAACAACTGGTGTTATGTGCCATCATAATTCCTTTAATGTCCAGTGCTCTCAAACAGTTTCATATGTATATTTACGAAGGTCCAGAACAAAGGTCTTAGGTGTGCTAAGTGATGCCATGAATTAATATATGCTAAAAAAATGATAGCATGAAGCATGAAGGCTGACATCTGAAACACATTTTGCTCTTTCCCTTGTATTATGGAATTAAGGAGGAAAGATCATTGTCAAAGCAAAATTTTGCTGCAGCCCTTTGATAAGCCCTCTAATTAGAATAAGCAGAGTATCCAAGAACAAAGATTTTTAAAATTGGCTCGCAATGAGTGCAGGTGATGAAGCAGCTGGCAGAGTTAATAACATACCTTCTATAATTGCCATAGACCTAGTTCCAAACAGAGGAAGTAATGCCATACTGGAAAGAGATGAAGAGAAAATTAGGTAGGGATGAGGGAGCAGAATACATGGGGATGCAAGGAAATTTCACGAGTGTGCAGACTGAGTGAGTATGTGGGTAAGTTGTCTCACATTGACGATAATTGATAATAAGGGAAAGGGATTTTTGAGGAAAGTTCAATGACTTCTAGGTAGGCTGGGAACATAGTATATTTGCAAAAATGGTAGCAGTTTCATCAGGGAAAAGAGCTGTGGTTGCTAAGATCCAGGCTGATTTTGGCTCTGAATAGTTTGAATTGGAATAAGTATACTTATTTGGAGAACTCTTGAGACTGAATCTTGGTGCTTGTTTTCATATTTAGTGGTAAATATAAGGCAAAATGTTCAGAATGGGCAAGGAAAGGATAGAAAAAGTTAGCCTGTATTAGTAGGTAATTATTGAAATATGTTAGGAAAATTATTGAGAAATGGTACCTACAATACCTAAAATCATTAATGGGAAACCATGAATCATTTCCATTGGGAACACAAATTCATTATGTAGAAGTTTTGCCCACATTTCTGTTATACCAGAAACATTGTTGTAATCACCTGGGGACTTTAACATCATCCTATTATATTGTTTAAATATTTTTCTAAGTAATGTTCCAACAATCCTAGCTTTATAGCTTGCAAGAGGATATGACTTGTTGGAGAACATATCACAATATTAAAGAAATCCTATAGTCTTCTAGATGTGGGCATATATAGGTTAAGTAAAGTGTGCTGTTCAATAGATTACTTACAAAGGTCATGGAAAATAAGAGAGTTTAATATCAACTGACACTAGTGAAGTGTAATGGGAAAAGTATGTATAGCTCTATCAGTTTTAATAACATAAACCTTTCCCTAACTAAACACATTTGAAAGAGAAACTTCATTAGAGTTGTTAAAAGGAAATGCCAATGTAGACACTAATCAAAGTAGTTTTAGATGTCAAGTTGCTCTCCATATTGTAAGGTGAACCTAACAGAAAGGAATCAGAAGTACCTGCTTAGTGTGGTCCTGTAAATAAGACATCCCCAAAAGTTGTTCTAGACAGGAAAGTCAATGAATTATTTTGTTTTAGGGGAAGAGTTTGTGGAAAGGGTAGCTAGAATGTCCTTCAGTATTGTTTGCAGGGTTGGATTGGTGGTCTCAATCTCCCCCAGTTCCTCTTTTTTGTGGAAATATCTTGTCTCTCCATTAATTTTGAGAGACGGTTTTGCAGGGCACATCAATCTGGGTTGGAAGTTATTTTCTTTCAGGGTTGGAATATTTCGCTCCAAGCTCTTCTTGATTTGATAGTTTGCATGGAGAAGTCCACTGTGATTTTGATGAGTTTTCCTTTATAGGTAATCTGTTTCTTTTCTCTGACTGCTTTTAGTATTCTGTTCTTGTGATGTAGTTCTGGGATCCTGACTATTATATGTCTGGGTGTATATCTGTTTTGGTTGTAGCTGGCTGGAGTTCTGTATGTCTCATATATCTGAACATCACTTCCTATGCTTGGAAGTTTTCCTTAATTATTTCTGTGAATAGCCTTTTTTTTTTCATTTGTATTTGTCCCTGCTTCTTCATTCACATTTTTTATTCTTAAGTTATAAATCCTCTTATCGTCTTCTAGCTTTTGTATCGTTACTTCTTGGTTCCTTGTTATTTTTAAGAGATCCTTCCTTTCACAATCATACATTGCAAACCTATCTTCAAGTTTTAAAGTCTGTCTTTAGTTTCTTTTAAGACATTTTGCCAGCTTTCAATGGAGTTTTTAATTTCCTGATACTCTCTTTGGATCTGTTTCATGTATTCTAGATTTTGTTTATATTCTTCATCAAAGGCTTCTCTCCTTTCTCTGGGTTCCTCCATTCTTCCATTTGTTCCTCCTTGAGGAATACCAAGTGTTTCTTTTATTAGTCTTCTTATATCTTGCTTCACCTGAGTTAGAATTTCAGATTTAAATTCATTGATGAGGTCATGGAAGTATTTCTTTATTTCTGATGAGGCCGTGTCTGATACTGCATGTTTGCTGCCCTCAATCTCCTCTGTACTCACCCCTCCTGGCCTTATTTTCCCTGGGTTGACGATTGAAGGCCTTTTGCTGTTTCTCTGTCTTGTCATGCACCTGGTTTCCCTCAGACAAGTGAACAGTGGAGGTGTCCAGACCTTTATGTACTGCCTTAAGTCCCTCTGCAGCTTACTGGCTAGGGCAGTGCTGCTCTCCCCTGTCTGCTGTTGATCTGTGAGGTGAACGCAGGCAGGGGTGGTGTGTGGGCCGGCCCCTCTCCTCTCAACCAGTGAGTGACTTCAGCACATTAGACTGTGCCCTGTTGATGTCATAGGTTTGGGACAGCCTCATTCCTGGCTATTAGGTCCCAATCAGGGGCATGGCCCAGCTCAAGCAGATCCCACCCATCCACTTTGGGCCAGGAGCTGTTGACTGAAGCTGCCTCAGCCGTTGATTCAAGCCTGACTTGCCCAAATCCAATATGTCGTCCTGCCGGTGATCTCGCTCTGGGGAATCCAATTCCCAGGACTCACCAAATTCCATGCAGCTCCACTTGTGGTCTCCACTCCCTGTTGCAGTGCCTCCTCCCATCAAGGATCTCGAGCTCAGTAACCCCCCGTTCTTGGCAGGGCTGTGACCCCAACTCGATTGTGAGTCACCAGACTCCAAGATGTGCCCGGCACATCTACCAGAGCATGCCCAGCTCCAACCCTCCATCCACACTTCTTTTTTAATTTTCTTTTTCCTCAGTTTCTTCCTGGGTCACAAGATTTCCTCTTCTTTCATCCAGTCCTCTCCATGGTGTCAGATTCTAGCCTTTGAGTTGTTTTTCTCAGAGAGGTTCTGTATCGGGCTACATCTCAATCGGCCATCTTGGATCTCCCCAGTCATCTTTTTTTCCAATTTGAGCACTAAATGCAATTTAGGAATCAGATGCAAAAGATTCCTAAAGAAAAAAAAATCACTTTACTCATCTGGGTTTTCCTTTTTTGTTGTTGATTAACCCTCTACCATCAATATAGTTACAAAGGGGAAAAAAAGTATTCTTCACCATTCAAGTCCATGTTCTGTTTTTGACACTTTAGAAACATGCATTTTGTAATAAGGTAAGGGAGAAGACAATGCTGTTGGCTTTGTTTATTTTCACCCTAATATGCCCTCACAGCATGCATCCTGGTGACCTTCTACATACTCTAGAGAGTTGCTGCTATTTCAGGTGTGGCAAAATCAGGTTGCTGGTGGTCCCTGGGAGGCTGCAGAGTTTGGGGGAAATAATTCAAGCCTTTGATTTTCAGGGCTTGGGTTCCAGTCCTAGCAGCCTATCTATACATGACATTTAGGTTGCCCACTTTCAGATGTCACTGTCTTTATCAGCAAAAGGAAGATAAACATTTTTGAGTTCGTAATTCTAGGGTCCTAAAATTATATTGGTAATGAGAAAAATCTTAGTAATCTATAAAGAGCCATTGTATTTTCATTGAATCTTTATTTTTCATCTTTCCAGTGAGTCTAAAACAAGAGAGCTTGGGTCTGAGGAGGAATGGAATGCCTATCCACAGTTTGGCTCTCCTGCTCCATAGCTGTCCTAAGAAGTCTCTGGTTTGGAAATCAGGAGCTAAGACACAACCTATTCTTATCATAACCTATTTATCCTATCTGTGTTACTTCTTAGCTGCCAGTACCAAAGACTATGACAAATAAGCTGAAAAAATACTTGGCAAATAATTCATCTTTATACTATTCCCCTCCCAGGCTTGCTGCCCAATCTCAAGTACAAGGGTTGTTTTTTGTTTTGTTTTGTTTTATTTTTACCCCAACATAAAATATTTTGTACCTACATGAGAAAACATCAATTAATTCCTTAGCAGGAGGGGTGTTCTTGAGACTGAGATCCCAAAAGTCACCAGGGCAAGATCTTTGAGTGTGTAACACAGCCCCACTAAGTGGATCTATTGTGTAAACACTGCCCTGTATAGTCATATAAACATCATTTTAGGCACTGAATAAATGCCTCTTGTGACTTGGGACAAGTATATGTACCCTGCTGGACAATCCCATGTGGGTGGCATTCATGAAATCAGGATGGGAAATATTTTATCTATATCATTGGAGATAGCTAGTTACCTAAGCTTCTTCTGTCCATCTCTCACCATCAACATCTAAATAGTCAAAAGAACTTTGAGTTTTAATCTCTTTTGAGTCTGCCCTCTTTTCTCCAGACATTCTCTTGCTCTGTGTGAGTTATTGCTGTGCTCTTCACCTGCCTGACCTCCATAAGATAGTCTTCTTGCCTCCAATCCATCCTTCCTCTAGCTTGTCACAAGAGTCATTTTCAAATACATAAATCATGAGTTTGTCATTCTTTTTTTAATGCTCTAGTGCTTCCCAGAACCCACAGGGTTATGTCCAGATTCCTTAGCATGGATTCCGAGGCTTTAATGTTCCACTCAAAAGGACTATAATTCCTAAAGTGGTCATGAGCCCATCTGCCTCAGTGTAAACTGGGACATTTATTAAAAATGACATTCCCGGTCCCATCCTGAAGGTGCTGATTTAAGACTTGTAGGGAAGGGTCTATCAAGCCTGAATTTTAAACTATATTCTGGGTAAGTTTTACATATTAAAAAGGTAAGAAATACTGTTCTAGACCATGAATAAATAAACACAAGAAACCAATTGTGTCTACTAATTTTGTGACTTTTATATACTTCACATGACCATCTGAGTTAATGACTGAAGTAACAATAAATTAATTAATATATCCCTTCAATAGAAGTGAATAATAAATTAATGTAACTTAAAATTTTATTTCTCATTTTTATAACTCATTAGACTTTCTCTCTAGTCTTTTCTTAGACAACAATCATACTCTCTCACCTTTCAAGGCTAAACTTCTCAGTCATTTTCTCAGAGATCACTTCTCTTCCTGATGCTCACTAGCTTATTTTCTAAGTCTGAGTTTTCTCTTACATTGTCTCGAGTGGCTCTTCTCCCTGCTCATCTCAGTGATATTGCGTCTCTTGATCCTATTTTTTTTAAGTCCCAAATTCAGTTTCAATTCTGCCACCCAAACCCAATTTAAGCCTCCAGTTGCTCTGTATTTTGCAGAACACTCTCTTTATGGTTGACTTTTATTACTTGATCTCAACCTTCTTTCTTTACATGACAAAAGAACCCTAGTAAACATTTATCCTTCTGACAGTACCCAAGCACATGGTACAGTACTGTCAGCCACATATACCTGGTGTGCAGTGCAGTCCGAGAATTGCCCTCTTCCTGTGATACTGAAACTCTTCCACTGAACAGGCCCTACCTGCCTCCCTCCTTCCCCATTCCCTGCAAACACCATCCTACTTTGTATTTCTATGACTTTGGTAACTTTATATACTTTGTTTCATGGCATTATGGAGTATTTGTTTCCATGCTGCTGGCTTATTTAGCTTTCCATAATATCCTAAAGGTTTATCAATGTGCTATCCGGTGACAGAATTCTTTACGAAGGCACATACTATTCCCTTATATTCTTCTTGTGTCTCGTACCCGTGTAGCACATTTGCTTTATCCATGTATTCATGGGTGGATATTTGAGTTGTTTTTATTTTGGTTTATGAAAACGTGGCTGTGCAGATGAGTATACAAATATCTCTTTAAGATCTTGATTTTTCTTATATAGTTTGGATATACAATCAGAATTAGGATTGATGGATCATAGGGTAGTTCCATTTTTAAGAATTTTCATAACTGTAGTTCTATATCTATAGTTTGATTACTATAACAGTATATATTTCTGGAAATTACAAAGTCTGAGTCCTGTAGCTCTGTTCGTCTTTCTTTGCATTGTTTTACTATCAAATGTTCTTTGAAATTCTTTATGAATTTTAGATTTCTTTTAGCTATATCAAACTACTTTAATGGCTTATAGTTTTTCCTGGTCTCAATATCTAATGTATTTGTCTTTGTCTACTTTTTGTTGCTGTAAAAACATATGCAAAATTGGGTAATTTATAAAGGAATTAACTTTATGTAGGTCACTACTTTGGGACATGCCATTGCCATGGCAATGATATCTGGCATGTCATATCATAACATAGCTAAAGGGAAAGAGGAACTGAGGAAACAAAACTCCCTTTTACATCAGCTCCCTCCTGTGAGAACTAACTCACTCCCATGAGAACAGCATTAGTGTATCTATGAGCACGGAGCCCTCAGATCTCCCATTAACCCACATGTCCCCACTGAGGCACTGACACTTGTTTCCAACTTATGAGATTCTGAGCGGCACATTTAAATTACAGTAATATCCCCAGTTAAATCCATCTTACTGAAAACTATTTCATGCTCAATATGTTTAACTATGGTCTTTTCAAGGTCCAAAATGCTTTCATCAAATTTTTTACCTTTTGACGTAATATAGAGATCAGCTCTATGCTATTAAAATTCCCTCTGTTCCTTCTCCTTTCTGGAGAAAGGTCTCTCACTCCTGAATGTTCTGATGTGTGCTTATTGATTCAAAATAAGCATGAATTCTCTAAGCCTGAAGACTGTAAAAATAAAGTGTTGGGGAAGAACACCTTGAAACTGTACTTAGAAACCATAGATCTCTTACAATGTGCCAGAAGATAAGACTTTTGGGGTGTTTAGTATCTATTAGATGATTAGATACAAAGCTAGTTCTCAATTTCCTACAACCTCACTTCTGGCTGAATGGAGGAGAGACTAACCCTTGCATACAGTCAAGGTGGCTACAAGCCCAGCCTGTATTAATTACCATCAGATATCATCAGAGGACTTGCAAGAAAATAAAACAAAGGCTCTTCTTCCATTTTTAATTCAGTTGAGTAGTATATAATTCAGTGCAGAGGACATGTTTAACATGTATGTGCAAGTAGCATTTTTTGATGGTTTATAATAGCAAAATAATTTCAAAAAAATACTTTCACACATATTTTCTTGAATCCTAACATTAAATCTATAGAGGTAGTGTTATTACTACATCTGCTTTTAAAAAAATAAATAGGATTCTGTTATGGTTGATATATTGTGTCAACTTGAGTGGTTTAGACCTTTAACTAAGCCACTCAGGCAGGAGCCAAGGTTCTCACTTTGTAAATATCCTCATCCTGTGCCAAAGAGGACAGAGATTTTGTGAGTGCTATACCAGCCCTGGAGGAGGATGGGGGCCTGTGTACAATGTCAGCCAGGAGAAGGGGTTTGTTTTCTCCCCTTTTTGTTCTGACTCACCTTTTTGCTCTGGCTGATGCCTTGAAGTATTGCCCCAGTGCCATGCCACTCTGCCTGGGAGCCAACTGATTATGGACTGAAACCTCTACAAACAGTGAGCTAAATAAACCTTTCAGATAAATATTTTAAATTAAGTATATGCCTATAGTATATGTAGACAGCACAACTCCATCAATAACCCCTCAATTTCTTGAAAACTTACATGTTAAAGAAAAAATAAAACAGTGAGGATGTCTCTATCTTATTTTAAAATCAAATTGTCCTTATGTGACTATTGCTGAATTTTCCCTAAATGAGCTGCATGCCTCTGATTTTGTGATCTCAGTAAAGTTTAATAATAGTAATAATAATAGTGGTAGATTATATATTATATGCTACTCATTGCTTAATCCTCACATTATGTTGTTAATATTACTTTTGTGTATGTAATGAAAATGAAACAAAGAGAATTTAAATAATTTTCTCACTATCACAAGTGAAATGACTGCAGAAAGGAGCTATGTCTTCTCCTCTGTGTAAAGTAAATCTGAGGGTGGAATTGCAAGGATGGAGAATGATGGCCTGGGAAAGTAAGATGCAAAGGATAAAAGTAAAGGTAAGAAGATGTTATTAAGAAGGTCCCTGTTATGAGAGAGTACAATTTCGTAAGACCCTTCTAAGAGAATATAGACACTGAAGGGAGTCTCAAAATTGCCCATCAAATGGATACTGAGGAGATCATTTACTCTTTTGTTTCCATCACTGTATGTTGAATGTTATCCCAGGAGACATTCACTGCCTTACCCACACTTTATACTATAGATGCCTCTTGCTAGTGAATTCTAGCTGAATCCAGCAGCCTTAGCATCATAGAATCCTCATGTTAGGGGAAAAAAGTGAGGAGGACCAAGTCAAAGGACACACGTACTTTTAAAATAATCAACATAGAGTTAGAATCAAAGATGAAGTTGAGAGTAGGTGAAGCCAGACCCAAGACACATTTGATGTGAACAACATCTTGTATTGCTAAAAACTCCTTGTGCCTTCTTCAAGGCAGTGGGTAAATGCAGTTTAAAATGATTTAGTATTTGGTGTTTAGTGGACACAGTACTTGCTTGGTCCATAATAAATACTCATCTTTTCTCCTTCCATATTTCTTGCTAGATTTCTCTACTGTCAGCACAAACTTCAGGTCTACACTTCCTGCCTGGTATAATGATCCTCACCTTTATCCCTAGTGGTTGAAGCCTTTCTGGGGTGAGTTGGCTGTGACTGCACATTCACCATTTTCACCAGACAAGCACTAACAGTTGCCACATTGAATTTTTTCAGCTCTACACTTGTGTCTACATTTTTACATTGTAAAAAGAGCATCCTTTGATGCCCATGAGAATCAGGGCCCCTGCCTCCTAACTAAAGAAAATGCTTTATTGGTTCTGGTCCCTGATACCAGGAGATACTTAAAATGGTAATTCAGGGGGACTCTTACTATGTCTCCTTATGAATTCCACTCTGGAAACCAAGACTCATAGCACATCAGACACTAATGTTCCAAGAATGATAAACATAAATTACTCAGAGGGGAAGTGATGGTGGCAAAGGCCTACATTTTATCTTATTTTTTTTTTTTGATGCAAGTACCTTGGGTAGGGAGAGAATGATTCCTCCTTTAATAGCTTTTTGTTTACTTTATATAATGCATCCTAGATGACAGTTTCCCAAAGCCACAGAGAGTCAAATATGAGGTAGTGTCTTAACTGAGCTTTTAATAAGTCATTCCACTGTTCTTTTAGTTATACTACTTCAAGGTAATGTAGGATATGGATGAGATCATTAATTACACTCCATTAATTACTTACCTCCATTAGCTTTTTAATTGACACTTTTGTCCCCTGTATTAGTATTAGTACAAACCTTGTTTCAAAATACTTTGTGTTTAACTTCTTTCCCCAATATAAAGTCACTCAAGGAATTGACCATAGGTAGCTTTAGGAGAAGAAACAGTTGAATATTTATCTTATATATGTGAGTGACCTACTGCCATATTTTTCAAGGGAATCCAACTTTAATTTTGATCAATGGATTCTGATTTGGATTAGGAAACTTGGTGAAGTCTTTGCTAAGGACCTAGTTGCACATGCACAGGTGTAATGCGAGCATACTATATTGTTTGAGAATATTTCCTACGCTGCAATGCACAAGAACATTAATGGCTGATAACTCCTGTAAGAAGTGTACAGTGAAGATAGTATGTAAGCTATTAGATTGTGAAACAGTTAAAATTCCTAAGATGTGTTAAACTACATAGATAGTAAATAATATTGCATACTACACAGATAGTAGACAAGTCAAATGTGAGGCATAGATGAAATTTAAGACACATGTTAAATCTGACATGTAATTAAGTTAGTAACCTGTAAGACATATGAAAGATGGGATAAATAGCCATGAAGATAAAATGACTGTTACTTAAAGATAGAAACAAGAAGACCAAGTGATGAGTTTGCCTTTGACAGCACCATAGGTGCTCAATGAAGAAATGTAAATAAACCCATTTTGGTCAACAGGCTATTTGATAACTTTGTGCTATGGGCTAAGTATAGTTTCCCCTACAAAGTTTTGATAAAAAAGCAATGAGCTTTTGGACAAAGATGGCTTCTGTCTGTGAACATTCTGTCTCTAAACTCAGTACTGGCATTTATAACCACACCATCATTTCACAGAAGATAGGACAGATGAACTTTCTGTACTCAAGGACTCAATATTTTTTTCTGTCCACTTGTGTCTTATCTTTAGAAATATCCATTTCCTCCTTGACTCTTGTCATGCAAATAAAATAATTTAGTAAACCAGGTAACATTATTCTGTATCCTTATAGAAGATTTATTGTCTGTGATTCTGGGTGAGAAATTTACCTGGTAGTATTTACAAAGAGTGATCCTGCATGAAAGCAGGGATGAAGATTATACCACAGCCACACTACTAGTGGCTTACCATATCAGTCTCCTTAGAGCAGCTATAGTTAAAATAGATTAACATGCATTTGTGAGGATGTGAGGCAAGGGGAACTCTCATACATTGCTGGTAGAAATGTGAAACAATCCAGCAACTTTAGAAAACTGAGTTTCTTAACAAAATAATAACAGCTATTTCTATATAAATTCTAGTACTAAATTCTAAGAGATTCTAGTTCTAAGAAATTCTAGTTTTGAGAATTTCTAGGAATTCTTAATATTGTGTTCAAGAGTGGGGATATGTTCATTTGCATAAAGATTGGATGGAAGTATTCTCAGCAGCTCATTCATAGCAACTCAGAAAAGAAATAAAGGCTCTTCAGTGTACAAATGCATAAACCAACTGTAGTATATTCAAATACCAAGATAAACCTCAAAAGTCATGGTCCACTATTACATTTGATGATATGTTTACTATTCAAAATAAATAAAACTAAGCAATGAGAGTATGCATTGTATTCTTTCATTTATATGAATTGTAGAACAGGAAAAAGTTGGCCTGTAGAGATAAATGCAAGATCAAGATTTGTAAGTGATAAATGCAGGATCAATACAACTGAAAGGGCATGAGGAAATTTTTCTGTGTTTCCTCAGAGGAGCTACTTTCCATCTTGATTAGGGCAAATGTGGGTGTCTGCAATTATCCAAACTCATAGAACTGTGTGCTTAAAATGTGCACATTTTACTATATGTAAATAATACTTCAGAAAAGCTGATTAAACTTCTAAATCAACTCCTATATCTTTATTCTATTACTATAGAAGATCACAATATCAAAGTTGCAAGGAATCATCCAATAATGTATTGGATCTTGAATTTTAAATCTATATATTGAAACTAGAAAAGTAAATCCATGAATTCTCATGATTCACTGTGAACATTAGCAAAAATGCCATTCTTTATTCAGTAACCTATTATCTTCCATCATAGGCACTGTGATTCCTTGTTTGGGCCTTGATGAGATCTGATTTTCGTTATGGGTTTGTAGGCATGGGGAGAGGAAGGCAAACATGAGCTTGCAAGGCATCTGACTCAGGTAAGTTCTTTGAATGATTTTCAGGCAAAGGGAGGTTATGGTCCTGTCTAATAGAAGAGAGTTTACTTCTACTGCCTAGAGTACTATTTAAGAAAATCTGGGGACATTAACTTCTTAGATTCGTCTGTCCACATATTCCCATTCCCATGATCAGGTTTATATTCCTCTTCAAGACATCTTTGATGTACCTGTCATAGTGAGCCATCATATTAGTCCCTTTGGAAGTTCTATCATTTCAAAATGATATAAAATAAACCTAATATTTGTTGACACCAGCTCCTCCATACCTGCAGGTGATGAGAGGTCTTTAAGCTATTCTGTTGAGGCACTTACTGCTGTCTTAGCTCTCTCTGAAGTGAGAGCTGGTGTACCGCAGCCTACAATTTTCCTTTTCCAGTGTTTCCAATATACCTAACATATGTCTTCCATTAATCACCACAGTCAATCATTTACCAGTAGCTCACATTATCCCGGTTCACTTTCTACCTGTATAGCAGACCAATCCAACATAGGTGACGGTATTAACAGTGACCCTGCAGCATGCCTGGCAGTGTCACTGCCCTCTTGTTATTGGCAGTTGCTGACTCATTCAGGTCCAGCATTCCATCCAGAAGTCTCTATGTCTGAGACTATATCAGATTGATATCAGTTGTCTTACATAGAGTTCTATCATTGCATTTCTACAACCTCAAATGAAAACAAGCAAAGCCTAAAACATTATTAGCATGAGCAGGTTGTTTAATTTTTGAAATGATCTCAAGAAATAGATGTAACTTTGGTTTTTTGGAGAAGACAAGAAGGCAACATAATAGAACATTATGAGTGGTTCACATAATAGAGCATTATTGAGTGGTGTGGAAAATGAAGTTCATTTCTCCTGATATTATTGGAAGACATAGGAAATGTTTCACAGAATTGTCAATGTAAAGGTCATCATGGAAGAGTATTCATGCATTGTCACTCATCCCAAACTGATTAAGCATTTCCCCTGAGGTAGGTCTCTAGTATAATTTAGCCATCTGTGACTTTTCTATGAAAGCACCCATTTCAGGCCTAGGATTTGACAATTCATGAGGCAATAAGCAAAAGTGTGGCATGTCTTAGAGGAAACACTGTAAGAGGTAAAGCAGTCAAAACTTTGAAAAGTTTGTTGTAGTGATAGGTAAGAAGTGGTGGTGAAGTCATAAAGATAAAAAATAGGCATACAAATATTCAACATATGAATCAAACATAGATTTGTATGATTCCCCAGTCTGATCACTGGATTGTTACATGTAATATCTTTAATAAATCAGAACAAAAATTTGATACCTAGAACGATTGTGTTCTCAAATTTCTTCATTGTTTTGGATGAATTTCAAACCGCAATATTTATAATATCACCAAAAGTGTGATAGATTAACAAGACTTTGTAGACAAAAATCCAGGATATTTTCCAAGAATTCTTCTTTAAGCTTATCTGTGGTGAAATCCTGTACAAAGAATGTTAAAAATAACTGATAATTATCACACAGTAAGGGTCATACAAATACATTGACACAAAACTCATGCTTTCTAAGACTTTTATGAGAACATAATTCTTTTGCAACCTTTCACAGCCAGAGTTAATTTATAAGCATTATTCCCTTAGGCTTTGAGACATGGCCTATGGACCTGAAGAATAATGTGACAGAACTAATGTTTGTGTTTTGGCAAGACATTATTTATTTATTTTTTTAGAAATGCTAAAAGTGAATCACCCCTTTCAAGTTCAGAGGGATGTAATTAATGAGTGTAGAAAAGATGGAAAACCTTCCCTAGCATTAAAACCAAGTAATTTTGATATAGAGAAAAAGCTCCTACATCACAGGAAAATGCCAGAAATACATTAAAAAAAACAGGGCATTCAGGTCTCACTTGAGTTCGTTCTTTCTTTCTTTCTTTCTTTCTTTCTTTCTTTCTTTCTTTCTTTCTCTCTCTCTCCCTTCCTTCCTTCCTTCCTTCCTTCCTTCCTTCCTTCCTTCCTTCCTTCCTTCCTTCCTTCCTTCTTTTTTCAGTTTTAAAAAGCAAACCAGATAAAAGGGTGGAAATAGCACATAATTTCAAAAAATAACAGTAAAAAATCAACATAGTTAATATATTACATATTGTTATCTTAAAAGTAGTTGTTCAATTTACAAAATCTAAATTTTTAAATGAACAGACAATCAAACAATGGCAGCACAAACTATTCTTTCTGATGAACTAACAGAGAATTAATTGTATGATTATCTGTCTTGTACACTTAAACATACATACAGTTATATGTGTATACCTACAAGTTGTTCTTTTCTTCTAAGTGCTTTCCCTTTCATTTTCACAATGTACATTTTGGATCTTATTACTCTTTCAGCTTATTATTATTATTTTCACTATGGAGTTTTATTCTTATAATCTGAAGTCATCATCAGCAGAATATAAGTCTTTGCTTTTTATTCAACACTTGGCATATCTAAGTTGTAGCATCTTTATTTGCAATTTAGAAAATCACTAAGACAACACTTCTAAATTCAAGAGGCTGCTGCAAGGGTTAAAGTTTCCTATGTTATAGAACCCTATGCAAATGTTTGGTGTTGTGGTTGTAATAATCAACAGACCAAGCTGTAGATTAACCACACTTAACTTTTTCCCTATGTTCACTATTTACTCCTCTTTCCATAATTTTCCTGTCCAGTTAACTTCCAGCATATTGGATTTATGCCCTCCATGCCCAGCACAATCCTACTATTACTTGCTGTCTCATGCAGCTAACTTTTATAAACGGAGCCGGTAAACAAACTAAGCTCAATGTACACATAACTGAGTCTCATGCTGCAATGTAAATCTCTGTACAGAGAATTCTGAAGTTCAGAGCACAATAACTATGTAAAGATCAGGTACTTCCTCTATTTATCTGAGAAATATCTAACCTCACAGTTCAAATGACTAGGATAAAGTCTTAGAACTAGTAAGAGACAAAGCATGTCTTCAAGCTGATTCTTCTAATTCACTCTTAAATGGAATTTTCCTTGATGCGAAAAGGCATTTGAAAAGAATGCTTATGCTAAGTGATTCCAAAGTGGCTATCTTCAAAAAACCAAGTGCTGGAACAGCATACAGAAGGCAAGCCATGCAAACTGCATAAACCTGTAAGAGTTGTCTGTAAATCACTTAAGAAAAAAAAATTTAATCTTGGAATTACTGACATTTTGATTTGGATAATTCTTTGTTGGGGTAAATCTGGGATATTTATCAGCCTCTCTGACCTTTACTCATCAGATGGTTTTTCCTAGTTTTGACCAACAAAGACAATTTGAGATCAGTCCATCAGTCAAACTACAGATAAGCAGAGGTGGTAACTTAAATGGACGGAAATACAGGTGGGGTGACATGAGAAGATGATTGTCACTTATGTCCCAAGCTTCCATTTTGGCAGTGGAGCTGTACTCTATCCTGATAATTCTGCTACTGCTCTTAAATTAGCCAGAATTGCCACCAAGAATCCTGAAGAACTCTTGACTCTCTGGAGTAAACCTGTTGGGATAAGCCAATGAATCTGAATGATACCCTGGGGAAGATTTGTGCCCCACACAGCTCTCTTTATTGGGAAGCTGTCCCTCATCTGCTGGAGTGGACTAGTAATAATTCTGAGCAACCAGAAAACATGTGTCAGCTAAACATAAGCCACTTGGTTAGGTAGAAAATAATCCCACCCCACCCCTACTTTAGGGCAAATATTAGCTAACAACCAAGTGAGATATTTTAAAAAGCCCAATCCATGTTGCCTCAAGGTTACTCTGACTGTAGTGTAGTTTTTCTATGCCATTTCTCCCATTGGGATGAAGCTGAAGCCAGTCTTAGCAGAAATCATAGCATTGTCTCTCTACCTTAAATTTTTACCCCTTTTTCTTGACAGCACTCTCCATAAGAATGCTTACCTCATAATGTATGTTTTCTACATCAGATGTAAATATAACATTGGCATAAAAAAAGCTGGGAATTTTGTTCATTTTTTAATTCTTCAAAATGTTTATGATCATTATAATTACTTTTTACATGTTTGAAATAATTTACTAGTTAGAGTTAAATCCTGGGAAAAATTGTGGATACAATTTTAATGTGTGTAAAAACATATTTCTAGATATACAGCTATGTAGTACATATTTCTTAAGTATATGCACATATATTTATATATAGTGATTTTTGTATAGGTTTGATTTTATGTGTTCACATTTTGTGTATTTCAAGCCAATTTTCATGCATTTATAGCATTCAAAATCTCATCTGAATCTTTTCAGTCTGGAGCATGTACTTATATTGTCTCTATCAAGGCTTACATTAGGCATTTCTGCAATTTATTGCATTGCCATGGCTGTAATTTTTGTCATTTAAAGATTAAATCCTGAACTTCCCTTTTCACATTTTCTTGTTTAAAATTTTCTATTTTAAAGATAATAAAATCCAACAAACAAACAAGCCAGAACAAAACCAATCAAAACAAAGGAGCAAAAGTGGTGCAGAAATTCAAAACAGGATACTAGGAAAACAAAAACAGCTAACATAGTGTATCTTGTTAGCTTTGCAACCATTGTACATTCCATCAGGTATAATAGAGTCAAACCAAAAACAAAACAAGAATAAAACCAATCAAAACAATATTGAATAAAACAAAATAATTAATCAGAACAAAGCAAGACAGTGAGAACAATACTGGGTTTCAAAGACAAGATAGAAGGAAATCCCGAATATTTGCTATACTGCATATTGTTGTCTTCCCAAGAGATTACCAGACTGTTGGCCCCTGCAAATCAACCAAACACTATAAGAATTTAGTTGCTTTACATAGCTCAGTTGCTATCAGCTCAGCCTGTTCTCTGAACCAGCCAGTTGCTTCCTGGGTGGCGGTGGGGTTTGGTTCTCAGCCCAGTTGCCAGCAGGCTCACAGAAGGTGCTATCTGACTTTCCTCTTCCTGAGTCCCACATGGCTTGTGCGGCTCACCAGAAAGGATGGCTACTGGCTCCTCCCAGTCCCAGAATGGTCTATTCTCAGGAGGAGTTGACTTTTCTTTTCTTCCCTTTTCACATTTTCTTTAGAATTTTTTATTACTTTTTTGAAGCCCTTGATATACATGTTTGTATATTTTTGCTCACTAATTTTATTTTCATTCTTTCTTTCTTTCTTTCTTTCTTTCTTTCTTTCTTTCTTTCTATTTTTTTTTAAATACAGAAGCTTCTTAGACTTATAGGATATTTACAAGTAGCTGTCCTAACTGTGAACACTGAAGAATTTAGTAGCGATGTTATTTATATCTGGCATAATTCCATCAGGTAATATAAGCTGCATTACTTCATTGCTTTGACTTTTTTTTTTTGTCTTTTTGAGACAGTGTCTCACTATACAGTTCAGGCTGGCCATGGGCTCACTTTGTAGCTCAGGTTGGTCTTGAACTTATAAGGATCCTGTAGCCTCGGCATGCCAAGTGCAGAGATTATAGGAGTGCAGCACCATGCCCAGCTGAAACACTTTTTTGAGACTTGCTGAGTTATAGCCAAGTGCATGCCCAGTTTAGGTAAAAACTTCATGCACACTTCAGAATGATTTATGTTCTATAGTTGATGTGTATTTTCTATTAGGGCAACTAGGAGTCTGTAATTTAAATTAAACAAGGTTGTTATGTATTAATACATTTTCTTCATCTTTACTAATATTTTGACTCAGTTTGATTCATGTAGTTTTCCTTTTAGTTCTATGACTTTGGTTTTATAAATGTTGATCCTTTCTCATTTCATGGATACAGATTTATAATTTTACATATTTCCAGTGAATTCATTCTTTTCCTTTAAGAAATATTTCTTTCTATCCAATATTGACTTCAGTGCTACCATGCAGAATATTTCTGTATTATGGTTATTTTATTTTTGTCTATTTTATTTTGTTTTTGACACACATAATGATCACATTCATTGTAGCAAAGTTGTACCTGCACATAATACTTAATTCTTTCCCTCCTATTCTCCTACCTTCCCTTCAATCCTTCTTCCCCTCACCCTTTACAAAACATTGTTTCTATTGTACATATACTGCTGCGTATGATGCTATTTACTATTGTGGAAAGATACTTAGAAGGGAAATGTTGGGTCAAATGAAGCCCTAGTTTTAGTTTTTTGAGGACTCTCCATACTGATTTCTGTATTGATTATACCAACTTATTCTCACCACCAGTGGAGAACATTTCCTTTTTCTTCCACAGCCTTGTCAGCATTTCTTATTGGCTGATTTCTTGATGGTAACCATTTTTTCTGGAGTGAGATAGAATCTCAGTGTTAGCTTAATTTGAATTTTTCAAATTAACAGTGATATTGAACATTTTAATTAATATTTATTTTCTGCTTGTGTTTGTTATCTGGTAAGTACCTGTTTTTCTCAGATGCCCATTTTTGGATTGGGTCTTTAAATTTAAGTCTGAATTTTTTCAATTATTTATTAGATCTTTTGTTTCTCTTGCTGTTCAAAAGCTACTTAATATATTGTGATCCTAGTTGTTGATTTTTTTGGTAATATATTCTGTGTAATCTGTGTTTGGTTCATAAAGTATTTGCCTATATGTATGTCTTCCAGGAGATTAAGTGCTTTTGTTTTAATATTTTGATTTTGATTCAATTGATTTTAGTTTAATTCATGGTGAGAAAGCTGGGTATAGTTTTACTTTTTGGCATGTGGAAATCCAGGTTTTCCAACACCATTTATTAAAGAATATTTCTTCTACTGAATGTATTTAGTCCCTTTGGTAAAGATAAGTGTGCTTGGAGTTGTTTCTTCATCTTCTATTCTGTTCCATAGATCCCTCTCTCAGTCCATTTTATCTACTTATTTATTTATTTTGCCAGTACTATGCTATGTTTGTCATAGTAATTTTGTAGTATATTTTCAAGTTGGGGATTGTGATACCTCCTTCCTTGCCTTTGTTTCCCAGAATTGCTTGTTATTCTAGATCTTTTCTGGTTCCAAGTGAATTTTAAGATTGTTTCTTAGTTATGTAAGGTGTACTATTAATATTTTTATTGAGATTGCATTGATTCTATGTAACAGTTTTGGAAATATTGGCATTTTCACTATATTGGTTCTGTCTATCCAAGAGCAAGGATGTCTTTTTCATTTTTGATATCCTCTTCAATCTCTTTTTTCAGAATACTATTTTTTTCAGTATATAAATCTTTTATGCCCTTTGTTAAATTGATTCCTAAGGGTTTCGATTTTGTTGGTTGCTACTAAGAAAGGTATGGTTTCCCTAATTTCTTTCTCAGTGAGTTTATTTTTTGTTTATAAGAATGCTATTGATTTTTGGGTGTTAACTGCTGTGCTACTAAATATAGTTATTAAATCTAGGAACCATTTCATGGAGGTTTTGGTATCTTCTTTGTAGAGTACTGTGTCACCCACAAATAATAATTTAACTTTTTCCTTTCCTATCCTATTTTTTTATGTAGTACTACATTTGCTGTTAGTTTCACATAGATAGCTTTTATTGAGTTGAGATAAAGTCCATTACAATTTTATACATGGTTTTTTATCATGAATAGTTTTGGACTTTGTCAAATGCTTTTTCTGCATTGATTGAGAGGCTTGGGTGATTTTTGTCTTTGGCTCTGTTGATATGGTATATTACTTTTATTGATTTGTGTATGCTGAACCACCCCTATATCCCTCAGATGAATTCTATTTGGTCATGGTGTATAAACTTCTTGATGATTTGTTGAATTTTCTTTGCTAGTATCTTATTTAGGATTTTTCAATTTGAAAAACAGATTAACCTAATGTTGAAGCTCAGGCTTCTACAAAAGAAAAACAAGTTAAACCCAAAGTGCAAATTGAGGAAGAAATTATAAAGATCAGAGTGGAAATTATTGTAATTGAGATTAAGAGAACAATATAAAGAATCAATGAATGAAAGAGTTGGTTCTTTGAATGATTAAATAAGATAGACAAATCTTTAGCCAACCTTATCAAAAAAGGAAATTAATCAAAGTAGAAAACTTTCCAATTTTGTTCTCTGTGTTTGTTTTTTATTTGTATATGTTTTCAACATATGCACTTTATAATTGTCTTGGGGAATGGGCACAAGTACATATTATACCTTATGTCCCTTTTCAATCCTCCTCCCCTTCTCTCCCTCTTCCCTCCTTCTCTAATTCCCCTTTCCCCATTTTCATTCTTGCTGATATTATTAACCTTAGTTCATATTTATGGCTTATAATGTTCACATTCATTGAGCTTGTTAATGCTTGTACATGGAGTATCCTTATTATACTTATTTCTGGTTTCCCTATAAACATAATACATTGAAAAAAGCAGAGAACACAAAACTCTTGGTTGAAACACTATTGGAGTTCAGCATAGTTACACTTTCCATTATCCTCAGCATACTAATACTTAATGAAGTGGGAAGGTTCACCTATAGTGCAGAAGCCTAGGGTACCACCTAAGCCAAACGATCAAATTTAACATTTCTAATAATGGGAAAAATCTTCTGAGCTTCTATCATCTGCATAGCATTTCTCACATAGATGTTTATTCTATCTAAATTAATGACAAGGAAGCTATCAGCCAAATTAGAACTGTGAAGCAGTGTCTAAAGGCTGGGGACTTGTTTTAGATTAAAGAATCTAAAGGTAAGTGGCAGCTTATTATAATTTGTGGTGGAGTCATAAATTAACTGTGAATCATAAATTAACCTCTAGGCATAGATTTTTCTGTAGTTCACAAATTTTAACATGAGAAAAAATGATAAAATATATACAAATATCAAAAATTATTAGAAACACAGAGTTATTTTAAACAGAGTATATTGGGCCATTTTTGAAACTTTTGATGTTTGGCATATTTCTAAAATTAAAAGTTAGTATAAAAATCTATATTTTAGACACTGAAACTATTCCAAATACCTGTTAAACCTAGATTGTATAAATCAACTGTGGCATATTACTGAATTACATAATACAAGCAAGAAAGATAAGTTTTAATATAAGCATCAGCATGTATGAATTAAAACATGAATCAAGTCACAAAACAATATATACATTATTGGTCTACTAATATAAAATTCTATAAAAAGTAAGATACATCTTATATTTTACATCATCAAACAAACAAACAGCAGGCCAATGTTGAGGGACAGGAGTGCAAAGCAATCACACAGGGACACCAGTAGTCCTCTATCAGTGGTGGTGAACCTACAGCACGCATGATACAGTGGACTGTGTTGTCACTGAATGCTCTAAAAGGTTCACCATGACTGGATAGGTGGTAATCTATTTCTTAAACTCAGTGGAGAATACATAAGTGTTCAAACTCTTTCCATTCTAAAAGATTTATCTGCTTTATTTCCATATTGTATATAGGATATATTTCACTATTATTTATTAAAGTCCAAGAACACATGGCTTCATGGAGAATGTAACAATTTATATACTTGTGACTTACAAGGTTCTGTCATCAAGTCACTCCTTTAAAAAAGATTATTCACATTTTCCTGACCCCTAAGAATGGTGGCAGCTATTTAGAGAAAGACTGGCCAGGTTGTGGAGAAGAAGAATGGAAGCAGGGTTGAGAAGCCACCTTTGTTTCCCATAAACACTTTGTGGCAATATCCATTCTGGAATAATATCCCCTTTAAAATAGCTATTTCTCTCACTCACGCACTCACAGTCATTTCTTCCCTGTCTTACCAAATCCACTACTGATTTATTTAGCAGCATTTGCATGCTCTATGTATCACCCTGAGGGAGAAATGTAACATGATTCACATCAGAGCTGTCCTTGGGTTTAACGTTAAACTGTCCCTAAATGTCACTAAAGCTCCTTTTACTTTTTATTGATTAACTTTTTCCCCACCTAAATTATTCACTGTAGAAAAGATTAGTGAATCTCAGTACTCCCCTACATTTTGCATGGAGTAAATATTACAGAGAATTCCTCTTTTTGTAATTATATTTAGACTAGAAAATTAAAAATAATGCAGCATTAATAAAGTTAAGTCACTTCTTATTAATGCATGCAGCTTTTTATATGCAATTTAAATGGTCTGAGACTAGATTAAATTATGGGATTTGTTTGATTCCATACAATGTTCTCCATCATTAGAGGAAGTTTTTCTTTTCCTAAGTATGGATTTCAGTTTGCTTTCAAATTTGAAAAATACAGAAGAACAATAAACTTATATGGTTTCAATGCAACCAAAATCTAACAGAGCTAGATTTCAGAACAGACAGAGTGATTATTCAGGACACAAAAACCTGCCCAGAGCAGCAATGCTCAGCTATTAGATAGGCACTTCAATGTTAAGAAAGGATTCTCTGACACTTACTATCCTTGCAGTCAAACTTACTTGCCATGCTGTAATAATGGTAAGCCTTGTTTCATTTTAATCAAGGATGCTTATCTTACATGTTTAAAAGCATACCAAACGTGAAGAAACAATCGTTAAACCTTTTATTTTTATGAAGCCATCAGAGATTTGGGAGAAAAGGCAACATGTAGTACTTTGTAAATGTCAAATCTCTTTACAGAAATGTGAAGGAGGCACTGTAGGCTGTCATCTGTTCTTCATGCTGCCTACTGACCCTGCTGGGAACTACCAGTTCCCCAAGATTCTGCACCCACTGAAATAAATAGCTCTCCCAGGCGTTAAGTAAAATGTTAGACAACATACAGCAGAATAGCACCAACTTCAATTATACTATGCAATGTGTTTTATGAAGAAGTAGGGATCTGAAGGTTAGACACTGAAGGACAGTTCCAGCTGGCAGGCAATGAAGGAGACTGTTTCAAAACAACTATGGCAAATCACAAAAAAGTAGGGGAAATAAGTGGGTGCATTTCAGGCATATGAAGACAGAGATAGGATGATGCAATTTTTAGAATGCAAAGACATATATGTGAGTTGTTGAGAGGGTCTATTTAAGTGGCCTCAAGATGGACTTCAAAATAAAATGATATAACCAATGTGGCTTTGTTTCCAACAGCGTCTGATTCATTATCTGGAGTCTCCCTATCCTAAAGGCTTCTTCTATGTTTCACTAGCATTATTACTAATTATAACTTATTTCATAACAAAAGATCCTGCTTTGAATAAAAATTCATACAGTCATTTGAAGAAAATATGACACAGTGAACAGAGAAGTTTCAGTCCCATAAGGTAGAATCAAAATATGGTGAATATTTACATTAAAAAAAAAAAACAGGAGACAATGCACTATAATTAATGGCCCTCAATATGCAACCTGACTTCACACACACTTATCCCAGTGTGCTTGCCACCTTCTGAAGCAGTGCTGCAAATTTTCTTTCTTGAGCAACTTTAAGAGTTGGTATGAAAAATACAGCACATCCAGCCCAAAGTGGGCTCCCAGACACATTCTGATGCGCCCTCCTATACCTTACTCATCAGGGCTGACCCTGTGTGACTTCTGGTTCTTCCTCAAAGTCAAAGTGAGCATGAAAGGGAAAGGTTTTGAACTGATTCAGGATATGGAGGAAACTGCAGTAATGCAACTAAAGACAGTCATGAAAGAGGACCCCGGAGCAGCTTCAAGGAGCACCAGGAAGAATGGGATGTGTTTGGAATGAGGGACGATATTCTGAGAGGCACCAATGGTCATATGTCTTTTACTTTAATAATCCTTTAGACAGTTAAATAGTCACCATAATTGTCAATCACACATTGTAGTAAGTTAAGCAAGCTCTCTAAGTGCAATTAACTCCAACGTCACCATTGGCAATTCTTATCTGCATTAAATATCTTAGTTTTTGGGATGCAGATTGCAACCAGCATCAACGAAGTTTGCATTATGCTAGCTTTGTAGGTCATTTTGTCTCTTCACCAGGTATATTGTTGCGTTTTGTACTTACTAATTGAATTACTGAATTTTAAATATTACACATGTCATTTTAATTGTCAGCCTTCTTCTTTGATTTAAATGATCTTGTCAATTTGTTACTAACACCATGTCAAGTCTAGCCTGATATTCTTAGTTAATCTTACTTCTTGGACTCAATGTTCATTGGTAAATGTATCTTTCTTCATGAACTTTGTTCATAATTTTTATCTCCATTGCATTCTTAGACACATAAAGATTCAAATCTCAAAAGTAGCTTAGGTTTATCTGCCCAGTTTATAAAATTACTCAGTTTTCTTTGTATATTGGTCCTGTTTTCTCTGCATGAACATGGGACTAATACTTTTTCTTCCTGTTGGAAAGATCTATTAGAATGGCTATATTTTATACTGAACCAAAGAATATGTGTGGTGGTTGGTTTTCTATCCTTCCAGGAGTCAAGAAATATTGTTGTCATTTTCAGAGCTACAGTGGGAAGATGAACTGAGATGTTATAGCTGAAACTTTGATTTAAAGTTTAAACTTTGGTGCAAATTTTTCAAATTTTGTGTTTAAAATTTTTATTTTAGTAGTTTTAAGAATATGTTCCATAGACCAGTGGAATCAATATCATTTAAGATCTAGTTATAAATCTTAGAAATGCCTTCATAGTCTTGACACACAAATTTTAAAAGGGGGGTGTGGCAATATGTATTTTAAAAAAATTTCCACTAATTTTAATTCACCTAAAGTTTGAGAACCAAGGCTGGGACTGAGAGGACCCAACAAGAGGCCAATAAGCCAGGCTTTCTGGTAGGCTGTGCCAGCTGATGGGTTCCAGGAAGAAAAACATCAGCATTTCCTGAGAATCAACCATGGTGGGACTGAGAGGACCCAACAAGAAGTCAACTAGCCAGCATTTCTGGTAAGCCACACAAGCCATGCGAGGCCCAGGAAAAGTCAAATAGCACCTTCTGTGAGCCTACTGGTGACCAGACTGAGAATCAAACCACTCCTACCGCATAAGCAACTGGCAAGTTCGGAGGACAGGTTGAGTTGATAGCAGCTAAGGTACATAAAGCAACTAAAAACTTGTAGTGTTTGATTGATTTTGCAGTCCTGAGGCCAACAGTCTGAGTATCTCTTAGGAGGATGACAGTATTCAATATAACCATTATGAGGGATTTCTTTCTATTTTGTCTTTGAAATTCAGTATTGTTCTCACTGTTTTGCTTTGTTCTAATTAATTATTTTGCTTTATTCAATAATCTGTTTTGATTGGTTTTATTCTGTTTTGTTTTTGGTATGATTATCCTATACCTGATCGAATGGACAACTGTTGCAAAGCTAACAAGATATACTATGGTAGCTATTATTGTTTTCCTGGTATACTACTGAATTTCTGTACCAATTTTTCTGTTTTGTTTTGACTGATCATTGTAAGTTCGAGACCAGCCTGGTCTACAAAGTGAGCTCAAGGCCAGCCTGAACTGCTTAGTGAAATCTTGTCTCAAAAAGCCAAAAAAGAAGAAGGAGAAGGAGGAGGAGGAGGAGGAGGAAAAAGAGGAAGAGGAGAAGGAGAAGGCAGAAGCAGAGGAGAAGAAGAAGAAGGAGAAGGAGGAGGAGGAGGAGGAGGAGGAGGAGGACTGATTTTGCTTAGTTTTACAAGTGTCAGTCCATTATCTCCTGGCCCTATAGATTTTAGGCCAGTGGAAACACTGTCAGCATATTGGCAAGTACAGGATGGAGCAAGGCTGCTCACCTCATGGTAGTCAGGAAGTGAAAATGAAAGGGAAAAGGGGGAGCTGTGGTCTTGACGGCTTTTTAAAGTACATTTCCCCAGTTGACCTTCCTTTGTTTTTCTAGGTCACAATGCCCAAAGTTTCCACCATCTTTCAAGAGTCCCATGGGTTGGTGATCAACCTTTTAATACATGGCTCTTTGGGGATCATCTAAGATCCAACATAGCTGGGTACATTGGCACAGACCGGAAGTTCTAGTAGTTCAGGAGGCTGAGCCAGGAGGTTTACAATTTTGAGGCTAACAAGATCCTGCCTTAACATAAAAGGCAAAAGGCTGTGTGTGTCACTTTGTGTGAAAACCCTAAGTTCCAGCCTCAGTCCAAAAAAACCCCAAATCAAACCAGTAAAAACACACACGCAAGTCCAAACTTTAATAACACATTAGCAAAAATTGCTGCTAGTCTGTTTTCATTAAAAATTTAAAAATATGTATACTTCAATCCAGTAACATTCCTCTAGTGAATGCATTCCTCACATAGAGAAGACTAAGTTCAAAAGGATTATAGTTACAAATGTGTTAACTACAGCACAGCTGTAATGACAAAAAATTAAAGAAAGCTAAAGTCCACCAATAGAAAAGTAACTCAGTAAAATGAAGCTTGTATTTCTAATGTGGACTTTAAGTTAGTTGCACCTATACTCATTGACTTGCAGGGGCTGAAGGATATTTATCTGCTTTTGTGAGATGAAAAAAAGTAATAATAATAAACCAAGAAGAGCTATTATTGTTTTAATTCTTCCATTCATTACTCTTTTTAAATACTTGTCCTCTCAGTCTCCTTGTCAGGTAAGAATTTCTGTTATTTTGTTTTAATGTGAGAAAGCTCAGCTCTAGTGGATTCAGTCTAAAGTCACTCAGAAAACTAACTTGGTCACCTAGGAGAGCACTGATCTGGTCTCAGGGTCTACATTTTCACAGTTCAGATTCTGCTTAATTAAGTTCTACTGCTTCTTTAAATGACATATAAGGAAGGATAAAATATCATCCTTTTCAGTAAAATTACATATGTAATTTTGTTTGAATATATAAGAATAGAGAAGTGACAGAAGGAGATAAAACAGCTTGTAAATTTTGGCTTTGAGCCTAATCCTTTCAGAGGTTATGCTGGGAAATCTATGAGAAGGTTGCATGAAAATAAACCTTCAAAAAGGAGAAAGGAAAGAAATATGCATTCATAAAGCACATGTAAAAATTTAATGTTAATGTCATATAACCCAATACATGTGAAATTATATGCTTAAATGTGCTATGAATGTGTGTAAAACATACATGTGTGTATGAATGAAATGATCTTTTCCGAAATATTCATTGTAGTTATAATTGTCTTTACTTTTCTTTTTGCATTTTTGTGTATTCAAACATTTTGTAAAATGAAGAGACCTTTTAAAAATAAAAGCGGAATAGAAAACAAAAACATTCCTTAAATTTGGGAAACAAACAGTGACTTTCTCTTTAAAAGAGTACAATATGAAAACAGAAACAAAAAGCACTTTGTAACAGAGAAACTTGACAAATACTAACTTAAGCCTGTGTCTCATTTTTAGTATCAATGGTGAACAGTACAAATATAAATGCATTCTTGATATATTTGGTGAAAATTAAACCACTTCCATAATCTTCCTCATCCAAACATATAACTATTCTATTTAGGAGGAAAACACAAGACAAAATCTTATTAAGTCACATTGTACAAATCATATGACCTATAATTAGAAACAAGGAAATTTTTCATAGCCAAGAGGTGACTGTTAAATGGGGTGTGGTGTATACCAGATGAAATCTTCCAAGATAAAAATGAACAACTACATCCAGGATGACAGTAGGGAATTTATAAATTACTGATTTCTTAGTGGGGCTTTTTCTCATTCTCCTTTTTCTTTCTTTCTTTTAGAATTCTATATTGTTGCTATCTTTTTTCTGTTTAAAAATTTTTTTTAAATGTATAATTGCTATTGTAAAAAAAGAGGAAACAGGAAGTGCTATAAAAGATATAGCTGCATGTATGTTTAGATGTGTGGGATTGATGACCATATTTCTAGGTTCTTGTTGGATCATTGAACAGATCTGCTTGCACTCTCACTGCTTTAGTGTCCACTTTGTGTGCTTTAATTCTGTAACTTGAATAACTATTTCTCAAAGAACAATATGTAATGTATCAACTAGTGATTTCTTACTGTTTATCTTCTTTTCTTGAAATTCTTTAATATTTCTACCTTTTTCCTGTTTTTTTCTCTTTAAATAAAAAAAATAAATAAGGGGAAACTGAAGAAATTTTAGTCAAGTATGGACTTCAGTAAATAATAGTGCATCCATATTCATTCATTACTAATGAAAAATGTATCCAAAAATGTTAATAACAGAGGTAC
Organism: Hydrochoerus hydrochaeris; assembly: GCA_004027455.1. Lineage (NCBI taxonomy): Eukaryota > Metazoa > Chordata > Mammalia > Rodentia > Hydrochaeridae > Hydrochoerus > Hydrochoerus hydrochaeris. The sequence goes on along the minus strand of PVLA01001537.1, from coordinate 74,109 downwards.
TGGATGTAGGATTATATAAAAGTCCTTTGTGAATAATAGTATTGGAAATCAAATAGTTACAAATTTGTCTAAGAAACAAACAATAACAATACCCCCAAAAACCCAAAGCCACAGTGATCAAAACAAGAGTACATGTAGGCATTGTTTTGAATGCTGAAGTTACTACATGGTACAAAGTAATCAGTTCTTATTTGAAGTTTATATAACAGAATAATAAATTATTTATATTTCTGTATTCCATACCAGAAAAACAGATATGCAAGCTGCAAAGTAAAGTTCTGATATATCAACCAACAATCTCGTTAAATAATTTAGCTGAACCTTTTGTTAGAAATCCTCAGAATTATATTTTCTCTTTTTTGTCATAGTTCATACTTATTTAGATTTGTAGCAAATTTGTTAATTTTTTTTTGCTGCTTTTCTTATCCCACTTTTATTTTGGTTTCATCTTTCCTCTTGCTGAAGTAAACCTCTCAGTGAGTAACATTCTCAATCTTTCAAATTTTTATATTTAAATGCATTTTTCAATTGGCTCATAATAATGGCATATATTTATCTGTGCAACATGGCATTTTTATACATACATACCATGTGCATTGATCAGAGTCAGATAATCAGCATATCTATCGCATCAATCACTGGATTCCAGAGAATTCAGTGTATTTTCTCTCTCACATGCTTCAAAACTTTTCTCCTTACCTTTAAGATTCCACAGTTTCATTATTAAATTATCAAGGTAAATATTTGTTTTTATTTTTCTTTGTTAGTATGGAGATTTCTATCTACATAGGAAAATTTAATTCAATATTTCTTTACATGTGTCATTTTCCATTAGCTGTATTTTTCTCCTTTAGATTTATATTAGAGTTTTATATAGTATCCTGAATTTCTTGCTGTATTTTCCATAGCTAATGTATTTTTCTGTTCTCTTCTAAGATGCATCTTCTGAGTCCACAATTCTGCCTTTATCTCTGTCTAGCTGAATTTGAGCTTGTCTTTTCTGTGAATGCTTATTTCTTCATCTACTATGCAGGTAGGAAAAAACCTCAAAAAAAAAACAACCCTAAAAAACAAACAAACAAACAAACACTGTAATGCTGCATCCTTGGGCCAGTGGGAAAACTTTTTATAGTTGTGATGTTCTGTACCGATGGTTACTTTATACAGTAGTGAGAGGGATTGTTAAGGCAAAATCACTCAACTGACATAGATGGATTCAGACTTTGTGACTTCTAGATATTGTCAGGAGGCAAACAATTCTTTGTATTGTAGTTTTACAAACCTGTTGCAAAGAGACATTGCTAGGTTTTTTTTTAAAAATTTCAAATTTGTAAAGATTAAAGAAAATGACAAATGACTTTGAAATATAGAGATAAAATCTTTCCCTAGGAAAAAAACAGATAGTTTCCTGAATGGATCCTAAAAGTCATGCCTTCCACCAGGGGAAGTCCGGGTTCATATGCCTGTGGCCCCTTTGGATATTGAAGTTTCAGGGTTCCTTAGCTGTGACTCACACAGCATTCACTTGGGCCCATCTCTACGTGGAGGTAAGAGGAATCATGAAAACACAGCTGCGCACTGCTCGCTGTGCCTGCCTCTCACCAGCCCTTCCTACTCAGGAGACTGTGTGTTCTGCCTGAGCCTCTGAAACCAGTCTCAGATACCACTCCTGTGGACCAGCTCTCCCGGAAGTCAGAAAAATCAGATCTTAAAGACAAATACATGTTTTGCTATAAGCAAGCCTTTCTTCCACTTGTTATTTTGGCTTTGAATCCTAATTTTTTCCTTCTTTATCTCTTTTTCCCTTCATTGATTTCTCAGTTCATATTCTCCCTCTCTTTTTCCATATATATATATGTATATATATATATATATATACATATATATATATATAATATTTTTAAACATATAATTTTTCTCTATATATGGGATTCTATATAGATGGACTTTTTAAATACATATATGTATAAGAAATTTTGATCTTTATATTTCTTGGTCTTTGTTGAGAAATCTATGTTTTCCTTATCAATTTGACCTCTTAAAGTGATCTATGCCCAGAGACTTATTTCGATATAACTGTTCCATTTCAGTTTTCATTGCAGTTATTAATAAATTGGTTTCAGGTATCCACAAAATTATCTTGAATAATTTTCCCCTTTAAAGTCAATTTCTGGGACCATACATAACTATATAGGCAATTCTTTCTTTCCTAAATAAAAGATAGATAGCTAGTTAATCCTTGCCTTCCTTTTGGTGCAGCAGAATTCTTAGTGGCAAGTCAGAAATCCACTCCTTTTAGAATAAGCATTTGGTAAATTTACCATAAGAGTTCTCCAGTTTTCATTAGCTTAACAGGTTTCCACAAAGAAGGTCAGATGTTCTGCTTTCCTGCAGGCAAATATTCTTACTTTATTGGTGTTTCTAAGAATTCTTCATTTGGCTTGAGAGACAAAACGCACAGAGTGAAAACTCATACCCAACTTCAGATCTTTTTCATCAATTTTTGGAATTTTATTACAGAGAGGCTGGAGGTTAAGGGGTAAGAGGTCACAGACTCCTGTTTCTTAACAAATCATGTAAATATGTCTAGCACTGAGCTTGTTATATATTATTCTTACTTACATTTGATATAAAGGAAAAGTAAACATTTAACACACCCCATGATAAGAAGGGTAATCAGTTGGTTAGGGCAGAGAAAAAAATTCAGTCCTGACATCTATTATGCATCTAGTTTCTTGGTTAGATTTCTGTCTTAACTAGGTTTATCTTGTTACAAATTTTACATTGTGATAGAATAACAATATTTAAAAATTAAGTCTCAAATATGTTTGATGTCTTGCCATTGGTAAAACAACAATTTTAGCACATATCTAGATAGTTGGAATTTTTCCAGCTTTACTATATTGGGTCTATGTGTAATTAAATTGTTTATTATGGATGTTTTATCTGTATTCTATGATTTGAATATTTTAATTAGGCAAATATTTACTCAAACTGATGATAATGTCATGAATAACACATATATAGCCTTTCACTATTGTGGAACTTCTAATATGGCAAGTGTCCTAACTATTTTTATCGTTGCTGAGATAAAGCACCTGAAAGCCAAAGTTAAAGGAGAAAAGGTTTATTTCAGCTCACAGTTTGTAGAAGTTTCAGCCCGGGTCGACTGGCTTGAAGATGGTGGCATGGCAGAGAGGATCACCAAGGAGAAACAGTTCACGGTGGACCCCTCCAGCAGGTAGGAGGGAGCTGTACATCAAGCAGCATCTTGCCTTTTTCTGTCTCTTTATATTCCTTCCTGGGTACAAGCCTGTTGAATAGAGCCACTCATGCTCAGGGTGGGGCTTCTATTATGCACACTCAGAACTAGGCTAAGCCAATTCAGTTATCACACACCCTAAGGAAGCATCACACACTCTAATCCATCCACCTCTGTAAAGCCCCACATATGAGCATTTGAGTCCTTGGGGAGATATGTAGATACAAGCCCTAACAGTAAGGAAAATACATATTTAGCTGCTATTGTTACAATTTACTTGTTACTTATTGTTGATAATTATCATAAAGAAAAAGAAAAGAGTACAAAGTACATATCTAACAAGAATACCTGATCAAAATCAGATGTTCTAGGGAAACCTTTATTACACTTATTTATTTATTCACTTATTTGTGCAACTACAATGTACAACATTTCTATTGTGTGACTTGTCTTTTAATTTAATGAATTTTTGAAGAGCAGATATTTTTAATTTTGATGAAGTCTAAACTTTACCTCCATAATTTTTGATTATTTGTGTCTTGAATAAAAATTCTGCTTTTTCAAAGGTTTAATGACTTTTTTACTATTGTAAATATTTTCTTCTATAAGATCTATAGCTTTAATTTTTTAATGATGCAAATTTTCTGATGATTTGAAAAAGCATCATAAAATAGCATATAGACAAATAAATTAAGATAAACATATCCTAAATGCCTTAATCACCTAGTCACGTTAAGTATATATTTAAGCCAATTGATATTGCATATAAATAGCAGAATATATATAAATATGTGATCAGAGTGTCTTTAAAATGAAGTTGGTTTAGCTTTTAGGTACTGGATTATATTCTATTTCAATTTCCTTTTGGCTACAGTGTGAGGCATGCATCTTTGTTCAATTTCTACATATCGATAACCAGTTCTTTCAATATCATGTATTGAAAAGATCATGCTTTATTCATTGAATTACTATAGCACCTGTTTTGGTTAGCTTTCTTATTGCTAGGTATACAAAATACCTAATACCTATCTATAATTTAATAGAAGAAAACTTTAATTGATACTTGTTTCAGAGTCTTCAGTCTATGGTCAGCTGAGTCCAAGGCAGAAACGTCATGACCAGGGTTTTGTAGAACACTTCCTCATGTCTAGAGATGCAGAGCACAGGGGAGGAGTGACAGCAGCAAATATGGTCTCCAGTGGCATCTCCCAGGGACTGACCGCTTCCATCCAGGCCCCATCCGTGACAGCACATTTAGCTATTGAAATCCCCGGGTTAATCTTCTGCTTAGTGTACTCCTCCTATTATCTGCAAGGCTTCCCAGGAATCTCTTAATCTAGTCAAACTGACAATTTAGGATAATTGGCATAGTACCTTTGTGAAAAACAGTTGAAGCTGGGAGAGGTAAAGCATTCCTGCAGTTCCAGCACTCTGGGAGTTTGAGGCAAGAGAATGAAAAGGCTGAGCCCAACCTGGGCAATTTAGCAAGATCCTGCTCAAAATAGAGATAAATTGGCCGGGGAATGTAGGACAATGTGAAGACCCTGGGTTCAGTCTCTAATAACACCACGGGTATGCAGGGCCTATGTCTGGATTCTCTATTTGGTCCTGCTGACATACATGTCTGTTTTTCAAGCCAATACCACACTTCTTTAGTTACTGTCATTTCAGAAAGTTTTGAAAAAGGAGATATAAGCTTTACAAATTTTAAACAAATTTTATATGAACTTTGCTAATTTCTACAAAATATATCCTGGGAATTTGGCATCATAGTATATCTAGAAAATCCAATATTAATTTAAAAGGACCTGACATTTTAAAAATAGTTTTGCAATTCAAAGACATGATATATCTCCACATTTCTCAATCTATTTATGCCAAAGATGGAAAGTTTTTGAATTTTTGCATGAAATTCATTTCATATATGTTACCTAGAAAAATTTAAGAAACAAGAATTTGAAGAAATATTTCATTATGTTCCTTTGTTATAAGAATTAAAAAATGGATTGATCACTCCACATAAAAGGGTTAATTTCTTTTGCAACACTTTATAACATTATATGTCTCCTACGTATTATGTTGCATTTACCCTCAAGTGTTTCATATTTTTTAATGTGATTGTAATTGATCTCTAATTTTATTCTCTGATAACTTGTAACTAGATCCCATTTTGCCTGGGCAAATTCTTAGTTCCTTAGTTTTGAGTGAGCAAATAAAACTCTTCAAAATGCAGTTCAAGAGAGAAAACTATATTTGCCTCATAGCAAGTACTGGTCATGTCTTTTTCAGATTCAAATTACAAAAATCCAACTCAGCTAGTTTAAATTAAAAAACAAAATAAATGGAATTTATTTACTGCTGAAAGAACCTGGCAGTCTGTCTGGCTTCAAGCCAAATGGTGTTTTCAGGCCTCACGCTCTCCTCACTCTTTAAATTTGCTCAGCAGCCACACTCCATATGGTATTCTATCTAACTCTCAGAGCTCTGGGCTAATATGCTGTGAAAGAAAGCTTCTTTCCTGATAATTCTAGTAAAAGATCCAAAGTGATGCATGTGGCCAGGAGATGCCTTCCTTTTGTTACTCTTATTAAGGCAATATTTGCATCTTTGGAAATGGAGGGAAAAGTTAGAAGTGTATGTCCCACGAGTGTATGAGAGGTGGGTCACACACACACACACACACACAAATTGAATGCAGTTATAATTTTCAAGAGAAGACAGAAATGTTACTGAAAAACAAACAACAAAAAAGCTACAAAGATCAGTACTGTACTACTAAACCAATACTTATTATTGTTGCTTACTTTTGGTAATAAATCTGTTTTTCTCTCAATATTCCATGATATATCATATAATGCAGTCTTTTCATAAAGATTAAATTTATCTTTTTGAGTAAGAAAATGCTTCAGTATTTTTTATATCATATACTATTGATATGCTATACTATATGCTAATGATCTCTGAATATTTATATCTTTGATTTCCCTACAGTCTTAAACAATATGCTTTCTATATTTGTGTAACATAATCTATGTGTCCTTTAGATTGTAAATAAGGCTCTTCTTTGAGCTATGGATGCCAAAGGTGTGGTTTAAATTCTAGGTTACTGAGGAAACTGCAGTTCTTAACTCCAAGTAACAAGGATTTTCTCCAAAATAAGCACAACTATATTATATCTTTTTCTTACAGATCACAAAAAATACTAATTGTGATGAAAAAATCCACAGTTTTGAATTTTCAATGCAGAAAAACCAATTGTGACAAAAAAATTCAAATTTTCAGTGTAAAAATATCATTTGTGTCCAAAAACATAGCTTCAAATTTTCAAAGAGCATAGACAAGGCAGAGTATTTCTCACATACTGGTTTTTGTAGGATACATTGAAATGGAACAAAGAAAATAATTTCACAAATAATTCTCAGTGCCTATAGTTTAACTCTTCAGGTGATAAGTGATAACTGCTACTCAGAATTAAGCAATATATCGTTGCAAGCTGTCATATAAGGAACCATTTCGGCTGGACTACAAAGCTCCTTCTGCTATATTATTCAAGAGTCACTCTCATTTTCTTCGTGCAGAAAATGGAAGCATTGTGCCCTCCGGTGCATTGCATATGTCAGGAATTGCAGAGTTCTCAACTCAGATTATGTGTTCAGGTATTTACAGCAAATTTCTTATTCTCTCCCTACATTTTTGAGTTAAAAGAATTCTTTTATTGTTTTATATTTATTTGGATCATATTTAATATTCAGAGAAAACAATTCTAGTTTTCTGCATAGACTGAACCAGGAGAACATCATTATATAGCATTCTTTCGTGGGTTATTTCTCCTGAGTTGCCTTTGAATGCTTTTTCTCATAAAGAGCTCTGACTCCAGAGAGATAGAAAGATGTTCTTCTAACCTCATTATTTTCTCTTTAGGCAGAAGCATCACCTTTCATCATAACAGTAATGGTTTGATCCTATTGCTTTATTCTCTCACAATTTCCTTCACATTATAGTCAAATACCCTTCTTTCTCAGATAAAGTGTTTAAAGCAGAATGAAAATAAATATATAAGAATAAGTATGACAGAAGAGCCACTACTCTGAAATGGCTGGCCAGTGTAAGCATGGGGTCCCTTAGCTGGGCAGATAATCACGTTCCTAAGAGTAAATACCTCAGTCCATGAATTTTAACCTAGCACATACAACATTACTTTGAATCTCCTAATGGCAGATTTACTTCCATCTCATAGTTTAAAGCACAAAAAGGAAACAAAGTTTTCTCCCGTATGACCCTACCTGAGAACAAGTTTGAAAAATGGTTAATTTCCACTAAAAGCAATCATAACTATGAGACTATGATTACATGATCTCTTTCAAGATAACCTAGCTTGTCTTTTAGGACAACTCATGCTCTCTAACGGTCTTCATTTTGCACTGAAATTCCAATGGCTTACCTTTCTCTTCAGCACAAGTAAGAATTTCAGGTACATAAGTACTTTCACCATGAGGATACACCAAGTCAGACTGTCACATAATCTTTCCTGTAGCCAAAGTTAGGTAATTAATGGAGCAAATCTTTTACTGTTATTTGTGAATATATTTATTTTCTTGATTTTTCGAGACAAAGTCTTGCTATGTGGGAAAGACTGGTTTTGAAACCACCATATAACCCAGGCTGTTCCGGAACTCACAGTGATACACCTGCCTCAGATTCTCAAGTGCTAGAATTATAGGAATGCACCATGTCTGCATATGTTTCATTTTACACAGCAATTTCTATAAACTCTATAATTTATTTTTTAAATAAAGTATATTAGAATGCCCAATGCTCTTGGTAATTCTAAGTCTTCTCAATGTATAACATTCATATAAATGGGTGTATGAATTAGTTACAAGTTGGTATGATAAGTGCCTTATAAAACATTTGCTTGGATATTGGAATGTCTTTTATGGCACAGTGTGCTTTAGTTCCAAAACCTGCATACAAATCCATCTCTAATTTTTACTTGTTGGAAATATTTCTAAAATCTATAGATACAGAAATATTTATACAAAAACTTTATACATAAATGTTGTATAAAATTTTATACATAAATGCTGTAGAAAAATCCCCCTAGGTTCATTTTGAAATGGCAGCAACATATCTTGTCTACATTACAGAATTACTCTTGTCTTGTTTCTAATCACCTATTTGGTGGGCAGCATAATTGAAAGAGGTGACCATGAAGAAATTAGGAGTTGTTTGGGAAGTCAATACGTGTAGGAACTATGAAACTTGATAATTTTCTGGGCAGCCCTTGTGGGTACTTCCAAAAACAAGGTCACCTGAATCTGAATATTATTTATAAATACCAGACCTGTCAGGGGTAAGGACACAGAACTGTGTGCCTTGCTTAATGGCAAGGCTTATAAACCATATTCTTTGTTTACTTATGTCTCCTCTTTGTACATTAAGTCAACTTTCTTGTTACTGCAACACATTTTACAACACACACAAATTAAAGGAGAAGAGATCTAAACTTGTCTCCAGGTCTCAGTGGACGTAGGCCATGGTCAGTTTGAAGGAAGACACATCTTGGCAGAAGAAGGGGGTGAAGCAAAGCTACTGCATTCATGAGAGCAAGGGACCAACTCCAGAGAAAGAGATAAGGGACCAGAAATAGATCCCAAGGCTTCACCTTCACAGCTCACTTCAACACCCTAAGAAGGGTGCTCCACCAATCCTAGGTTGATCCCAATGTCACTAAAATTGAAACTCCATCCTAACCAGCACACTAAATGTTTTAGGGCAAGACTTCTGCTCTCAGTGGTTTCTACAACTGTGGCAACTGTATATACTCATCTATATAAAACGTAAAATAAGTATTGGTTAATCAATGATTGAGAATGGAGAGGAAAACAAGATGATGAGGTTGACAGTAGAAGAACTGCAATTATAGAGACTCATGAAATTTAAGAAGAAAGAATGAGGTGAGTTTTTAGGGACTCATTTGCCTTTAAGTATCTGCCTGGTTGCCCTCTCCTCTCTTTTGTGATCAATCTTGCTTGTCTTTATAACACACCTATGTTTCCTTCCCAGCAGAAGCAGTTACCATTAGAGTGTCTGTGCCTGAAGCTACAACAGTGACATTTTGAATTTTAAAAATGAGTTTTTGTTAATAGTTACAAAGGGGAAAAATACATGAGGACTGCAGATCCTTCATGCACTAATGTGCACTGATGAAGGGTAGAACTCTGTTCTATATCCTTGATGAATCTCTATACTCGGAATCTCAATACTCAGAATATCTGAATGGAACTCAGAATGTTTGAATGGAACATTCTTGACCCAGCCTTACTGATTATTTCACAGCTTGTAGTACATAAAGGTGAGTAGATCAAAAGTGAGAGTAAGATAAAAGAGTGGACCCAGAGTTAACAAAATGGTGCTTCCTTATTGGAGTAACCATGTGCTTCTGTTTTGTGTGTCTGTGTGCTTAGACAGGGACAGTAGAAGATGAAGGAAATACTCACTATTTCTTCTGAAGTAGCATCTGGACTCACTTTTGTGGTAATTATACAAGTCCTAAACAGAAGAAGAAAAGGAGGAGACAGAAGAGAAATCTAAGGGTCAGTGTGTGTATGTGTGAGGAGGGGTAATAGGAATGCCCTTGGTTTCCAAGAAAGCAAGCACAGGAAAGGATATGGGTGGAATTGAAAAAAAGAGTGGCCAACACACCAGTAATATGCTTTCAGTGTTTTTGATGTGAGGCCTTCACTGAAAACCCCTGTGGAGTCATCCCTGAGAACTCTCTTACAAATACTCTTCCAAACTGATTACTACCTGATGTGGTCAGATTACACTTTCCCTTAATAGAATGGTGGTCCATCTATATGAGGATCTAGGAGAAAGTGACAGACTGTGTGTATAACTTTTATTGCTTCATCTTAATGTTTCCTCATATTACTTGAAAAATGTGTATGAACATAGTCAGAGTTGTAAATTTGCAAGTAGAGAGAGGTGGAGGAGTAAGTTTCTTTTTAAACACCACAGGAAAAAAGATAAAACAAAAAATGTTTGATATCTGAAAAATGGGATTTTGATATATGGGTTTATGAAAATGCCCACCACCAAGCCCTGAAGCTGGTCAGTCATCACCTCCCTCATGTCTGACCTAACCAGGGTCCAGAGTGTTATCCAACTTTTTTTTTAAAACTCTATTTCTTCCTTTTCTTTTCACTATATTCCCAAATTCCTGTTAATTTCCTGCACAGTAGCATAATAATGTCTTTCTTGCTTACTAGAAGATAGTCTTAAAACTATTCTTTGTGCCAAATACAGCTGAGCAAGGAAGTTTCTTAAATTAAAACCACAGGAGCACTTGTTCTATTTGTTAAAATAATTAAGGGAAAGATTTATTCATTAATATATTCATCAGGCATTACCAACACTGAGTGCCAGACATTATACTGAATCCTTAGCATAGAAAAAGTGAAGAAGACCTAAAAGTCAGCCTTGACCTAAAAGTGAGACTCTAAGAAAGACACAGAAATAAGGACAAATAATTAATTAGTATACCGTATTCTAGTAGTACAATATCAACTGGGCATTAGATCACCAGGAACATTCCAGCAAACATCATATTTGGCTTCCTGGAAGAGATAACAATAAAGTTATGTCTGAAAGGGAATTAAGGCTTAGACAGAGGAGAAAAAAGGATGGATGTGGTGCAGAACGGAAAGAATTCTAGGTAGAATCAATACATGAGGGGAAGAAGTAGCATTCCAATACAAGCAATAGAACAATTTATTTTCAAAGGAATGTAATTTGGGAGAAAGGAATCAAAAGTAAAGAAACTATAGTGATAGGCAGAGTCAGTTCATGGAGTTCTTCTATTTCACATTGAGTAACCTTAACTTTGTACAGGAGATATTTTAATTGGGACTAAATAAGTTAGTTGGACCTAATGGCAAAGTGAATAGGAGTCAGGAGTGGTATCCAATACTTAAGTTAGGTCTGTGATAACAAAGAATAAAGTGTTAGGAGTTGGATTAGGCAATTATTTAGAAGATAAAATCTGTAGACTTTAATGACTTGGTTTGGTGAGCCTTTGGCACACCAAACCAAGTCATTAAAGTCATTGTTGTAGTAGTGGCTGACAATATAATTATAATGATGGAGCAGATAAGTTTCTTCTTGATTCTTGGATAAAATTAAATTTCTATCACTCATTAGGATATAGGTTAATTCTTCTTTTCATGAAAGGTGGGCAAGAGTCCTTTTAAAAGCAAGTTTTCCATAGCTGTTTCTGGAATCTTCCCAGGATAAAATCATTACTTGATGTATTGGTCAGTATTTAGCATAGAACACATCAATATTTCCAATCACAATAAATATGCTATAAAGACAAGTTTAGTGCTTATCTTAATTGGCTAACAGATAATCAAACTCATGGTGCTATTTAATCTATTATCATTAACAAGGTAAAGGTAGGTTCTATCAATACTGACACTTGTTTAGTCCCTGGAAAATAAGAATTTACAATCCCGTTACACTTCCTCATTAGAGGTAGTTTGTGATTCTTAGTTGTTTCAAACAAAAATTCTGTTGCATCATACTGTAAAATTTATTAGCATTATTTGTAGTTTAAAGTCTCACTGCTCAAAGTATTCAAAGTATGGGTTCTAGACAGACATCTGTGTAACCTAGGAGATATGTAAAATTCAGAATCTCAGGTCTCCCTCTAAATACAATGATTCCAAACCTGAATTTTAGCATTCCCAGATGATTTATCTGGGCACTATATTTTGAGAATCACTTAAGTAGAATTTTGATTTGTATGAGTGTGGAATTACAATGGAGATTTCCAGCTATAGGCAGTGTCACAGAAACTGAATCAAAATAACGTGTCTACCAAAAACAGTGGTACACTTTGGATAAAAGGTCAAAAGGCTCTGAAGAGCAGTTTAGAGCAGGGAATACTTGGATGATGAAATACTTGTTGAAGACAACCACATAAAGCAAATTTTCACTTTATACAGTTTTACTCTAAACATAATATGCAGTCAACAAAATACTCTGGCAAGGAAGGCTCAAGTGAAAACCAAAGTCCTAAAGAACCAAAAGGGCAAGAATGCCAACATGACTCGAAATTATAAGAACCCTGAAAATTAGGGAATTGTAGAAGGAGCATACCAAGTCTCCATATAAATTATCTCAATATCCTTGGCTAGTTAACAAGACATATCCACAGGGCTTAAAATGCCAAAATGAAAGGCTGATGGAGCACAATACAGATTCAAACTAGGGGCATGCAAGTGTTGGCAGAATTTATTAATATTTTATGTGACTACAAACATTTTTACCTTCTGAACTATTTTTGTCATAGGTTCCTTTATCTTGTTTCTTTGTTCTACTTTTCTAGGTTCATGGAATAGGTACTTAGGACACTGGTTTTATATCTGTTTTTAATCCTATAACAAATATATAATCATAAAAGATTAACAAGTTTCTCTGTAAGAACTCTTTTAATGCTTCAAAAACTTTTTTGTGTTTTAATTTGTTTATCAAAAGTTTAAAATATTTTCTAGTTCCTTTATGATTTATTATTTGACCCACAGATTATTTAGATGTAAGTCACTCAATTTCTGGAGTAGTTTTCATAGATTGGACTTGTTACTGATTTCTAATTTAATTTTATTATGGTAGCAGAACATATTTTGTATGGTATTTGTTAATTTAAGTTATCAGAGTTACATGTCCTGATCTAGGATGTGGGCAATCCTGGTAAATATACATATTGGGAAGTGGGAAAGAATATATAATATGAATTTCTTATTTATATTTTTGTATGAGGGCCAATTTAGTCAAAATGGCTATCAATGTTGCTTTTATCTCCTGTGTATTAACAGATTTGTGGATATTTCAGCAATTGATGAGATAAAAGTATCAAAATCTCCACCTATGATTGTAAAACTGTCTACTGTCCAACACTGCCAATTTTTGATTCACATAATTTGAAAGCATTAGATACATAGATATTTATTATAATCATTTCTATGAAATAACAATTTTATCATTTCCTTTTATTTAGTACTTTTCATCTTAAAGTATATTTTATTATTACTTTCAACACATCTGTTATTTATATTTACAGTGTATCTCATATAGATAGAAAGAAATCATATATTTTTCTTATCAATTATAATTCTTGATTTCTGAATAAAATGTTTTCCCATTAACATTTTTAAGTTTATTTTCTTTGTACCCATGAGCAGCACATAATGTTTGCATTCTATCAGGGAAGTTGGCACACATTGTAATTTTTTTCATTCCCTTTCTTTTTTCTCTCACCATCCTCCCCCTATCCCTCAATCTTCTTCCTTTTTTTGGTACATTTTTGCAATACATAATGTTTACATGCTTTGTGTGATGCTGGTGCATGCACATAATACATCATAGTTCCTTTGGTTCATCTCTTATCCCTCCTCCCCTCCTTCCTCCATCTCTTAATCCCCTTCCACTTTGAGAAAAATCTATTTCCTTACTGCCTGTACCTGTCATTTATTTTATTTATTTTTTTATTTAAAGAGAAAAAAAATGTGAAGGGTAGAGATAATACATGCTTTAAAGAAAAGATAAACAGTAAGAAATCACTAGTTGATAAATTACATATTGTCCTCTTAGAAATAGTTGTTCAAGTGACAAAATTAAAGCATACAAAGTAGATATTCAAACAGTGAGACTGTAAACAGCTACGCATGCATGTCTGCAGGTATTCCTATAAACTTAAAGCTTTAAAATATTACTGAGATAAAGTAAATAATACCTAAATAAATATCATGTCTGAGGATTTGAAGACTCATTTTTTTTTTAATTTAAAGAGAAACAAAAGCATGTAAAGGGTAGAGGTAATACAGAATTCAAAATAAAGATAAACAATAAGAAATCACTAGTTGATAAATTACATATTGTCCTCTTAGAAATAGTTGCTCAAATTACAAAACTAAAGCTTACAAAGTAGATAGTCAAACAGTGAGAGTATAAACAGCTATGCATGCATAAATCTCTGCATTTTTCTATACAGAGGGAAAAACAAAATTTAGCAAGACAAAACGAAACAAATTCCTATAAAAACATGAAACCAAAAAGTCATATAAAACCATAGTACAAGGTGATCTACAATGATTACTGTGTTGTTTCTTATTATCTTCAATAGAATGTTTATATCATTAGGCATAATTGAATATAACAGTATAATTGAGTATAGCAGTAAATAATAACAGTAGTAAAAATAAAGCATTGTAGACAGTATAAAACTTCAAAGGCAGGTAATAATCAAACCATAGTGGATATTCTAGTGGATCTTGTCATCTTCAGTGCAGTCGCCTATACTCTCAGACTTGATACTATCAATCATAACAGCTTTGAATAAAATCTATCAATACAAAACAGCGATCCAACAAACCAGATTCGATTACAATCAATCATGGTAAAACAGTGTAGGTTTTACAGAGGTTTACATTAAGTTAATAGGAAATTAAGGATGATTACCATACTATATCCTGTTATTTTCAGGCTTACTGTCTGTGCCCTCAAATCTAGTACAGGTAGAATGACTGGAACAGAATATAATACATCTAAGCAGAGTAGAGTGAGTAATGTGGGTTTTAAATCCTGGTGCACAATTAACAATATAGCATATTAAGGCCATCTATGTTAGAGATTCTAGTTATCCTTCTCTGCCTCATTTCTGCTATGCTATTTTCCTGTCTTTGTTTGTCTACTTTTCTCCTTCATTCTACTGCCTGCCCTACTCATTGAGGCCTTTCTACCACTGTTCCTAAAATCCTGCTATTTTTTTTCTCTCTCTCTCTAGAATGTCCTTCAGTATTCTCTGTAGGGTTGGATTGGTGGTCACAAATTCACCCAGTTCCTCTTTGTCATGGAAGCATCTTGTTTCTCCATCAACTTCTAGTGACAGTTTTGCAGGGTACATCAATCTGGGTTGGAGGTCATTCTCTTTCAGGGCTTTGAATACTTCACTCCAAGCTCCTCTTGATCTGATGGTCTGTGTTGAGAAGTCAGCTGTGATTCTGATGGGCTTACCTTTATAGGTGATTTGTTTCTTTTCTCTAATGGCTTTTAATATTCTGTTTCTATACTGAATTTCTGGTATCTTGATTATTATATGTCTGGGTGTAGATCTGTTCTGGTTGTAGGTGGCTGGGGTTCTGTATGCCTCACACAACTGAATGTCATTTTCTTTTCCCATGCTTGGAAGTTTTCCTTAATTATTTGCATGAATAGCTTTTGTAATTTGCCTGTATGTATTCCTGCTTCTTCGTTCACATTTCTTATTCTTAAATTGTAGATTCTTCTTATCATCTTCTAGCCTTTGTATTGTTACTGCCTGTTTCCTTGTTATTTTTAAGAGATCTTTCCTTACATCATCACACACTGCCAACTTGTCTTCAAGTCTTGATAGTCTATCCTTAGTTTCTTTTAAGGTGTTTTGCCAGCTTTCAATGGAGATTTAATTTCCTGATAGTCTTTTTGAATCTGCTTCATGTATTCTATATTTTCTTTATATTCTTTATCGAATGTTTCTCTCCTTTTTTGTGTTCCTCCCTTCTTCTGTCTGTATCACCCTGAGAGATTCTTCCTGAGAGCCTTTCTTTTATTACTCTACTCATATCCTGCTTTACCTGATTTAATATTTCAGATTTGAGCTCGTCTACAAGGTCTCGAAGATATCTCTTAATGTCCATTGAAGCCATGCTTGATGTTGTGTTTGCTGCCCTCAGTCTCCCTTGTTTTTCCTTCTCCTGGTTCAGTGTTCTCGGGGTTCTGTCCTGGGGGCCTCCTCCTGCCTCTCTCTCCTCTCATGGCCTTGGCTTCCTCCACACAGGTTACAGTGTAGGTACTAGCCCCCTTCCCTGTTGGCCATGGTTCCTCTGAAGTACGCTGGTAAGGGACCTCTGCCCTCTCCTGCCTGCCCCTCCCCACCAGGCCAACCAAACTTCAGGGGCCTTTCACCCAGTCAGTGATTGCTAGGCACAGGGAATCAATTTGGGATGGCTAATTGGGTTCCAGCCAGGGGCATGGCCCAGTCCAAGCAAATCCCACAAATCTGCTCTGGGGAGGGAACAACCAACTGAAGTCACTGTCACTCCCATTTCAGGCTCCTCCTGCCCGATTCCAACATGTTGCCCCATTGTTCATGCCCTTCCCATGTGTGGGGGGGTCTCATTCCCAGCACTGACCATGGATTAATGAAGGTCCCTTTACTGGCTCTGCTCTCCACTGGGTTCTCCAACCCCCAACTTCAGCACTGCTGTGCATCCTGTAAGTGGCAGTGGGAACCAGTTTGGTTGGTTCTGCTGGCCGGCACAGATTCAAGCTGGTGCACACTTGGGGTGTCACCATGAAAACACTGTGTCCCATAATTTTCATCTGTTTCAGTTGTAGTCCCAAAATATTTGAAGAGCTTTTTTATGTTTTAATTTCTTCCTGTGTCAAGAGGATCCATCTCCCTCTGTCTGGGTCTCTCCAGGGTGTTTGTTTTTGGTGTGTGAGTTGTTTCTCCTGAGAGACTTTGTATTTTGTTGCTCACTGATCAGCCATCTTGTCTTCTCACCCTCTCATTTATTTTTGATCTCTATATTTATTCTGGGCTTTCCATATAGGAGAAACCATGGGATATTTAAGTTTGTGCATCTGATTTATCTCACTTAAGATGATACAATGTGCATCCATTTTCATCCAAATGACTTGTTTATCTTCCTTTATGATAGAACAGCTCTCCATTGTGTGTATATACTACATTTTCTTTATCCAACTATTGCTAAATGTGTGAGCTTCTTCTAAAATGCAATTATTATGAATTAGGGTATTAGGTATGATGAATCAGGCTATAAATATGGGTATGCACGAATCACTGTAATGCGATGTCTTTATCTCTTCTAGGAAGATATCAGTAAGTGGAATGGCTAGGTCAAATAGTTTCTAGTTTTAGTCTTTCAGTAGTGATTTCCATAGTGGTTGTACCAGTTTACATTCCCACTAACAGTGTACAAGGTTTCTTTTCCCCTACAGCCTCATCAGCATTTGGAATGAGTGCTTGATAATGGCCATTCTTCCTGGGGTAAGATGGAATCTCAGTTTTGTTTTAATTTGCAGTTCTGTAATGGCCCGTGATACTGAGCATTTTGTGTGTGTGTGTGTGTGTGTGTGTGTGTGCATTTATTGGCCATTTGTTCTTTCTCTATGAAGTGTCTATTTCACTGACCAATTTTTAAATTGGCTTTTTTTTTTCCTTTGGTACTGGGGATCAAGCTCACAACTTCACATTTGCCAGGCAGGCACTTAAGCCACTAAACTAAATTCCCAGCCCTAGATTGGCTTTTTTACTGGGGGGACTCTAAGATTTTTTAATCCTTTATTTATTTCAGGTATGAATCTTCTGTCTGAGGAGTCCCTAGCAATTTTTTTTCCATTTTACAGGTTGTCACTTCACTCTCTTGGCTGTTACTTTTGCTGTACATATTTTTAATTTAGTATGATTCCATTTGTTGATTTTTGGACCTATTTTCTGTGCAACCTGTGTGTTCTGTTCAGAAAGTCCTTGCATACATCTATTACTTAAAAAGATTTATCTATGTTGTCTTCCAGTAGGTTAAGAGTTTCTGTTTAAGTATTTAGTTCTTTGATCTAGTTTGATTTTAGTTTAGTACATAGTGAAAAATATGGATCTAGATTCAGTCTTCTGTTTGTCAATAGCCAGTTTTCCCAACAACACTTATTAAAGAGGCTATATATTTCTGTGTACATTTGGCTCCTTTGTCAGAGATCAAAACTTTTATATTTGGAGTTGTTTCTGCATCATCTGTTCTGTTCCATTGATCCATATACCTGCTTTTATGATAATGTTGTGCCATTTTTATCACTGAAGCTTTGAAATATAACTCCATCTCCAGGCTTTTGATGCCTCCTACTTTGCTATTTTCCCCAGGATTAGTTTTGCTATTCTGGGTCTCTTGTTCTGTGAAGAATGACACTAGGATTTTAATTGGTATTGTGTTAAACCTGTACAGCAATTTTGGAAGTAAGGTCACTTTTATTGTATTTGTTAACTAATGCTTATCCAGGTTTTATACCCCGACTGTACAGATCAAAAGCTTCTGAAGGTTTAGCTCATCTTAACCCTCAAAAATTTCTTCATCTGATTGTTCATATGTATCTTATATAACAAGATAGTATATATGTGTAGGCTCTGATTTTACAGGCCATTCAAGTAAATTAGTGAACCTAGGAAGTTATGAAAATGCTTCTTTGTAGTTGATTGATCAGAAACATGGATGGCCTGATTTGTGCCTAAAATTTGGCATGAGGTCTTGTGAAGCTGAACACTTAACTTATAGGGACCAACACAAACTCTGCCTGGTTAGTGCCAGAGTTCAATTAAACTTCTGAATATACAGTTGTTACCTGCAGAGAATGAGAAGATTGGTTGGATACAAATGCCAAATATAGTTTTCGTATGGTATCATAATATAACAAGAAGTTATATATATATATATATATATATATATATATAT
This sequence comes from Hydrochoerus hydrochaeris, assembly GCA_004027455.1. Classification (NCBI taxonomy): domain Eukaryota; kingdom Metazoa; phylum Chordata; class Mammalia; order Rodentia; family Hydrochaeridae; genus Hydrochoerus; species Hydrochoerus hydrochaeris. The sequence goes on along the minus strand of PVLA01001537.1, from coordinate 55,281 downwards.
ATATATGTGTGTGTGTGTGTGTGTGTGTGTGTTTGTGTATCTATCAGTGTCTAATATTATGCTTTCCATACAATTTAAAAGGAAATAAATAGGGCACTTTAAGGGAAAAGATAAAACTCCTGATGTAGAGAAAAGAAATAGGAGCATCAGCAATGAGAAATATGTCACTATATATAGAAACATAATTACTTAATTTTAGGGGAGTTATTTCAAGATAAAGTAGTATACTTACTTATTTGATGCAATAATTCTAAATAACTGTGCACCTAAAAAATTAAGCCAAAAATAATAGTTCTTAAAGGAGAGATGAGAAAGGATACTTGGAAGACAGTAGAATTGGACATATGTACAATTTATTTGACCACCTGTACAAACATATTACTAGCAGAATTTCTTCTGTGTAATTATCTGAACCCCAGGTCCGTTGAAAGCCTACAGCTTCTAGTAAAAGGTATGGACAGTAAATTGATATTACTTTCAGCCCTTGGGATAGTAGCAGTCACCCATCTCTACTAACACCTCCAATGTGGGCTGGTGTGCACATCTTCCCTAACAAGGCTGCAGGGATACAGTTGGTATCTCAGCCTGCTCACACTGCTGCTACAAAAGACCAGAAACTGTCCTGGTATATTATAAAGAACAGAGTTGAGTTCTTTCAGTTCTGATATTTGGAAATCCCAGACCAAACACATTAGGCCTTATGTGAGAGCCTTCTTTCTGAGTCATAGATAACATCTTTTGCCCTCACATGGTCCAAGACATAAGGCAGCTCCCTGAGATTAATTATACTTTATACTTCTTGAGCATTATTATACTTTTATAAGTATAATAATCCCATTATTATATCCCTCACGATCTAATCACATTCCTGCAGCACCTACCTCCTAATATCACCTTGTAGATTTTATCATGTGCATTTTAGAAAAATACAAATATTTGAATGATAGTATTATACTCCTGGAACCATACCATTCTTTCATGAAAAAATACATTCATTCCATTAGAATAGTTTCATAATTTTAACTGCTTCTAGGATCAAAACCTAAAGTCTAGAGTCTCATTTTCATGTCATCTAAATCAAGGCATGAGTGAAACTAAAGATAAGATTTATCCTGAAGTAAATTCTTCTCCATCTCTGAGCCTTTGAAATCAAATGAGCAATGTGATTTCATTATACATTGATAGTATAAGATATAAATTCTCATTTTAAAAGAAAGACATAGGAAAAACAAAAGGATAACAAGTCCCAGACAAGTTCAAAGCCTTAATGCTTAAAGATACAGTCTATTGCTCAATATTTAGCCCTCCAGAACCTCTGTGCTAGCAGTCCTGCCTTCTGGAGACAAGTGGGTGGCAGCCCTGCCTTCCCAGCTTTGACCCCACTGTGCCTCTGTGTCTGGGCCCTGCTCCCACAGCATTCACTGCAAGAGCTACACCCCGTGGCTTCTCTATATCTGAGTCACATATCTGTGATCAGGGTAGTAAAGCAACCTTTCCTCTTAAGCTCTGTTACACACTGTCCTAGTGAAAGCTCTACAGTAAGGCCCCCATGGCAGCCTCCGCCTTAGCCACATGATTCATCAGGGAATCATTTAAAGTCTAGTGGAGGCAACTACAATCCCGTAGTTTGCTGATCACAGTGCACATGCTTCACTGCAGCACTATAGAGCAGTACCGGGGGCACTTAGAAGAATGGCACCAGAATAGAGGTAGCAAGGATCACAGTGTAGGTGCTGCAGGGCAGCAGACATTGTTCTCTCCTTCAGCTTTGTCACTGCTTATGTGACGAGGGGAAGCCCTGATGGATTACAATATCTTTGGGTTCGTTCTTACAAATCCTTATGCAATAGCAGCTTGCTTCTCTTTAGATAGTTCAGCTGAGATGGACAGCCTATGTTAAATCTTCTTATCAAATAGTCATTTCACTGTGTGACTGTATCTTGGCTCACTCTGAATATGTTTTCTAACTTTTTTCAGTACAGAGAAGCTGAAAAGTATCCAAACCTTCAAGCTTTGCTTCACTTTGATAAATGATTCTCTTTTTAAATTTTCTTCTCTTGTGTTACTATAAAATCCAAAAATGTACCAGGATAATACTTAGAAATTTCTTCCTTTAAATATCTAATTTTATCGCTCACAAATGATATGTTTCACTAGAATTTCCACTTTATGGTGATGGCATCCTACCCTCAATTGTTTAACAAAAAATTCCTCATTTCCATTTGGATTTTAACAGTCAATATTACTATTCACATGTTGTGCATTACCACTCAGGTGTTCCCCAAAAGAATTTAAGCTTTCTCTACAGCTCTTCTCTAGCTATCCCACACTTTTGTTGAAGTCATTCTTTGTGGTCTGTCCATGGCTTTGTCTGATTTTCTTATCATGCATCTCAAAATTCTCCTAATTTCTTATCCATTAGTCAGTTCTAAAGTTACTTTTTGCTGCAATATTTCTACTTTTCCTATGTAATTTTTCATGATAGTCTGTTAAAACCGTTATAACAAAATACCATGAAGTGAGTGGCCTATGTAAAACTATAAATTTATTTTATAGAAGCTGGAAAGTTGAAAATTAAAGAAAGATTGTGTGTGGTAAAGGTCTGCCTTATGGCATATGCATCTTGGCTCTTTGCTTTGTCTTCATGTGGGTGATAAACTGAAGGTCGTTTTATAAATTCAGTAAACCTCATCATGTGGGTGATAAACTGATGGTTGTTTTACAGTCAGTAAAGCTCTTCTTTCATGACCTTGTCACTTTTCAAAGTCTTTATGCACCAAATATTATCACTTTAGAGCTTAAAAATTCACCCTAACATCTTTGAGAGAACACAAACCCTCATATCGTGGCAGTAGATAATGACTGATCTCTAGCTATTGCTTCTGCCTTTTAGAAACAACTGGGTGTCACTCCCGCCTTCTCAGCTTCTGATGCTACTGTGACTGTTCTGATGCTACTGAGCCTGTTCCCTGCTCCCATGGCATTTCACTCCAGGAGCCACCCCTACACCCTTGGCTGCTCTATGGCTGAATCACATACTTATGATTTACTTGGGCTAGAATCATCTGCCTATACCTTTGGCAGTCAGGACTAAGTAGGAAGCCGCTTCGGTGTAGGTTTCTGAGGTACTGCCTTAGAGAGAACTCTCTGTAGTGGTTTCATCTCAGTGGCAAGTCTCTCTGATTCTATTCACAAAGCTGTAGAAAGAGGGTAAGTGATCTGTTTCTTTTGCCTCTTTCCCTAATATTATAAGCAACCTTTCTTTCAGATGAAATGAGTTACAGAGGATTACTTTAAATATAAATGCAATAAATTGATTGTCTAATCTTTTGGCTTGCTGGAGTCTCAATGAATGAAGAGGAATTGTCATGTGCTACATAGGAAATATATGAAATAATGTGTATGTAATAAAATTTATTTTAACAGCTTTTCTTTATTATGCCATTTAAAAAGAGGGCAAGAAGACTACAGTGAATTAAACTCTCCAATCAAAAGAAAGTAATGATGGTCAGAGTTTTTATGATATTGAAAAAATGATTCTATAATTCAGTAGAGTGTTATAACTCAAGCACATCAAGTATAATTTCTATAGTAATCACAAAGAAGAGATATGTCTAAAATATATCCAAAAGAAAATGAAGACTCAATTTGTAAATTTCGCTATAAAGCTTGACTACAGAGAAAAGAGTAATGCATTAAGTAGGGGACAAAAAGATCTTTAAAGCAAATAGAAAATAACAGAAAACAAATAGTAAAATTATTGCAGAGAATCTCTTCACCTATGATTACAAAAGACAGAAATGTGTAGACTGGATTTTTAAGTAATGATCTATATATGTTGTGTATAAAATGCTCAATTTAGATCCATTGGATAGAAAAATAAAAGCATGGAACATACAGTGCATGCAAATAGTAACCAGAAAAGACTATAGGTGGCTACATTAATGTCAAATAAAATATAAAAGACTTTCAGATGAGATAAAGAAGATTTTATACTAACAGGGAAGCACAATACAGCAAGTGGAAATAATTATAAATGTTTACACATGTAATAATAGTCCATGAAAATATATGAAGCTAAAGCTAAAAGAATTTAAAGTAGGAATGGTTTGATAATAATAATGACTTCCATATTTATTGCTTTATAATGGATATGAAAGCCACAAGATATAGGAGATCATAGAGTACTTACATGCAAACATTAATTTTAAAATTAATATATAGACATTCTACACAATAAGAACATACATATTTTTATCAAGTCTACATGAAACATTTTCTAGAACAAGCCATATATTGGACAAAAACTTAAGTCTAAATAAGTTTTTTAAATTGTTTCAAAATTAGCATCCTCCAGACATACAAGATGAAGTTAGATATCAGGAACCTCATAAAATCCAAAACTATTTACAAAGTTGTGGATATTGAGCACAGTTCTTAAATTACTAATGTATTAAAAAAATCACAAGGAAACTTTGACTTAGTATAAATAATAATAAAATTACTAAATATCAAACTATGAAATGTTGTAAAATTTAAGGGAAAATTATAGCTAAATATGTATATTAATAGCAAGAAAGATCTCAAGTCAACCACATAACTACATAAGTTAAGAATGTAGAAAAAGAATAACAAAACCAAAACTATCATAAGAAAGGAAGTACAAATTAAAACACAGACAAATAAGAAAAAAAAGGAAAACAAAAAAAACCAACAAAAAATTCAATTATTTAAAAAAAAATTGACAAGCTTTGTTTATAACACTAAGAAAAATGTAGGAAGACACAAATTTTTAACATCAGAAATTAAAGTGGGACATTTCTACAAATTGTACAGAAAGAAGACTCAGCATTATAAACTATTATACTAACAAACTAGATGACTTAAATAAAAAAAATTCTAGACACATGAAACCTTACCAAGACCAAATCCTGGCCCGTGGCCTCATGCAGGAAGAGCACTGGGCCCCGCCTCTGCTCAGCTGCTGGGCCTGCCTGCAGCCTCTGTGCCCTGGGCTGCTCCCCGCCACTCCCGCCACTCCCGTGGAAGAAGAACACCTGGCCGCTGAGCTCCATCCTTGCTTGTGCCACTGGGCCTGCCTGAGCACCTCGGCACCACCACCATGCGGAGGAGGAACACCAAGCTCAGCCCTTGCTTCCCTGCTGGGTGAGCTTCAGCTTTGCTCCTTCCTGGCTCAGGCCACTGAGCTGTGCCTGTGACCCATCATGCTCCTCCCTCGTGCTGACCCAGAGGATGAGGACTGCCGCACCCATCCTGGCTGCACCCACTGCCCCCGGCCACCCTCCCCATCTCTTAGACCAAGCACCGCTGTGAACTTTTGTCTCCCACTCTCCCAGAACCTATTGGGATTGACTATTGGGATTAAATAACCAGATATTGGTCCAGAAGGTGAAAATGACAGGACGAAAAATCAAAATGCAGTCTCAAACATCTAGTCCATCAGGTGCAAGAACAGGAAACAACAAAACAGAGGGTTTTAAAAGTCATACACCAAAAATCTCTGAAAAGATAGCAAATGAAGTTAAAAAAAATCCATGAGGCTATAGAGGAAATCAAATTAGAAGTAATGTCTACGTAAAAACAGAAATAACAACCTTAGTAAAGGATTTGCTCAACATAGCTTGGGAAGAAATAGATGAAAAAAATACAGGAGCATGGGAAATTGATTGAAAATTTGAATGAACAGTGTAAAAAACAAGCAGAATCCATGAAACAAATTCAAAGAGTTATCCCAAGAAACAAAAAATTCTACTGAAAGCTGGCAAAACCACTTAAATGAAGCTGAGGACAGAATTTCGGACCTTGAGGGCAGAATCACAGATAGTGATCATGAAAGGGTAGAACTTATAAGAACAACAAAGCAGTATGAAATGACAATCCAGCAGCTTCAAGATGATGCCAGGAGAAACAATGTAAGATTAGTAGGCATCAGGGAGGAGGCAGGACACAACTCAAAGGACATAACTAAGCTGTTCACAGAAGTAATCGCAGAAAATTTCCGAAACATGGGAAAAAAGTCTGACATATAAATAAGTGAGGCATATAGAATGCCAAACAGTCATAACCAACATCTACACCCAGACATATAATAATTAAGATCTCAGACAAACAGCATAAAAACACAAACAAAACTTCATTGAGAGAAATTATGGTTATATAGCCTTTCACAATAGCATCTAAAAAAATGAAATCCTTAGGAATCAACCTAAGTGAGAATGTAAAAGATCTATATGTCAAAAATTATGCTATACTAAAAAAGGAGATTGAAGAGGATATTAGAAAATGGAAAGATATTCCTTCTCTTGGATAGGAAGAACCAGCATTGTAAAAAGGGCCATATTCCCAAAGCTGTTATAAAAATTTAATGCAATCCCAATCAAAATACCATTAACTTACCTTACAGATCTAGAGAAAACACTCCTAAAATACATTTGGAAACAGAAAAAAAAAAAAAAAAACTAAAATAGCAAAGGCAATTCTGGGCAACAAAGGCAAGGCAGGAGGCATCTCAATTCCTGACTTGAAGCTATACTACAAAGCCACAGTAATAAAACCATCATGGTACTGGCAAAAAAATAGACCTGAGGATCAATGGAACAGATTAGAAGATGCAAACACTGCTACAAAGACACTCAACCACCTGATATCTGACAAATGGGTTAAATGTGTTCACTGGAAAAAAGATAGCCTCTTCAATAAAGGGTGTTGGAAAAATTGGCTTTCCACATGCCAAAGACTGAAAATAGACCCATGCCTATCACCATACACTAAACTAAAATCAAAATGGATCAAGGATCTAAACATTAAAACAGAAACCCTAAATCTACTGGAAGAGAAAGTAGGTAAAAAACTTGGAGACATAGGGGTAGGGGGAGAATTCATGAATAAAACACAAACCACAGGGGAAATACTTCAAAGAATCAACAACTGGGTTCTCATATTACTAAAAATTTTGCAGTTCAAAAGAAATCACCAACAAAGTGAAAAGAAAACCTACAGAATGGGAAAGAATCTTAGCCAACAATCCCTCAGACAAAGGACTTATATTCAGAACATATAAAGAACTGAAAAACATCAAACCCCCCAAATTCAAAGACCCTCTCTAAAAATGGGCATCTGAGATGAACACACAATTCTCAGATGAAGATATACAAATGGCAAATAAATACATGAAGAAATGCTCACCATCACTGGTCATTCGAGAAATGAAAATTAAAACAGCACTGAGATTTCATTTCACCCCAGAAAGAATGGCTGCCATCAAGAAAACATCTGATAACAAATGTAGGCGAGGATGTGGGGGAAAAGGAAGGCTTCCCCACTGTTGGTGGGAGTGCAGACTGGTGCAATCACTATGGAAATCATTATGGAGATTCCTCAAAAAACCAGGATTGGAAGTTCCATTCAATCCAGCTATTACCCTCCAGAAAACTGAAAAGGTTATGTCACAGTGATATATGTACATCTATGTTCATAGCAGCACAATTTGTGATAACTAAATCTTGGAAACAACCAAAATACCCATCAACTACAGAGTGGATGAAAAAGATGTGGTATTTTTATACAATGGAATATTACTCAGTTATAAAAAATGATGGTCTTGAGGCCTTTATAGGTAAATGGAGGCAACTTGAAAATATCCTCATTAGTGAAATGAACAAGACTCACATGAGTAAATATCACATTGTCTTGCTAGTGTAAAAAATGATAAAAACTGACAGAATAATAGAACCCAAAAGGTATAATAGATATTGTAAAAGAGAAAGGGAAGTGTTCTAAAGAGTGTAATGATATGTATGGTGTGTAAGATAGATGACCAGATTGCTGAACTTCTGTTGGAACACTGAATGGAAGGATTTTCACTGTCCATGTCTGAGTGTCTAGCCACTATTTATGTTCTGATTTTGTGACTTTGGCAACTATTCTTTAGGAAAACAATGAATAATATATCAACTAGTGATTCTATGATGATAATTTTTTTAAATTTGGCATTGTTCTGCCCTTCTTTTCTGTTTTTCCATTTTGTTTAATTCTCTGTTCTTTCCTTGAAAGAAAGAGAACTATATGCAATATAACAATCATTGTTAAATTTCTTTCATTCTATTTTGAAAACTTACATTGTTATTGTTTTGAGTTTACCATTGTTGTTTATGCCTTTTGCTTTTAGTTCTTCTTTTCTGACTTTTCTCTTTTTTAAATAAAATTTTAAAAAAGACTAAATCATGAACTGATATATAATCTGAATATAATAGTACGCTTTTGCTTTGTAAGAAATCATTTTTATTTAATTCAAAAATTAACACTTTTTAAAAATATCTAGTAAGAAAGTTGACTCACTAATCAAATCTTCCTCTAAAAACAAGATCTATCTGTACCTTATGTTTCACTGATGAATTTCACCATGCTCTTAAGTGAAATAAATTGGGCACACATATGTGAATATCACATTGTCTCTCTGGTGTGAGAAACTGAAAGTGTAAATAAGAGCCAACATTTATAATAGATATTGCAAAATAGGAAGAAATTGTTCAGAAGGAAAGGGAAACTCAGGAGGTGGGAGGGGAAAGGAAGGAAGGAAAAAGAAAAGATGATAAAATGGAAATAAATATTTGTAAACAAGGAGGGGAAGAGGAGCTGAAGGGAAGAGAGGTGAATGGGAATGAAACTAATGTTCCTTGATATTAAAAATATTCAAAAGAATCCCTACTGATCAAGATATCTGATCAAAATTCTTACAAAATGCTCATAGAATGCAAGGTTTGTTTAACATCTGAAAATAAATCAATATACAGTAATAAACAACATTAAAGGAATGAAGGGAAACATGTTACATCTCAAACTGTGCAGAAGAAGCATTTCAGAAAATTCAATACCCTTTCATCATAAAAATATTCACCAACCTAGAAGCAGAAGAAATCTGCTTCAGTGTCATAAACTCCATGTTTAAAAACTCATATAAAATATCATAGCCACTGGTAAAATATATTAAACAATAACCTCTTAGAAACAAGCCAAAGATGTGCATGTCTATAACTTTGGACCAACATCACAATGGAATTTTTTTCTTGGTACTGGGGATCAAACTCATGACCTCATTCTTTCCAGGCAGGCACTTGTGCCTCTGAGCTAAACCTCCAGCCCCATACTGGAACTTGTAGACAACAGATAACTAGGAGAAAGAGGGGGCATTTAATTGAAAAAGAGTATAATTATCTCTATTCACAAATGGAATTGTCTTGTATATAGCAGACCCTAGGAGTCCACCAAAAAATAAATCTCAAAATTAACAAAGGAATTCAACAAAGAAAGAAGAAACAAACTTCATACAAAAAATAATAAATATAAATTGCATTTATCTTTACTAAAAATGAACAATCTGAAGAGGAAATTACAAAAACTGCCTTTTATAATAGCATAAAGAAGGTTTTAAAATATTTAACATAACTTATATAAGAAATGAAAGGCTAGTATAATGAAAACTACAAAACATTACTGGAAGAAATTAATGAAGACAATTGGGAAGACCTCCCATAATAATAGATCAGAAAAGTCAACATTGTTAGGTTATCAATAATACCAGAAATGTTTTAAAGAGTCAGTGCAATCCCTACTAAAATCCTAATAGTACTTTATGCAATGGTAGAATAAGCAATCCTAAAATTTATATGGAATCTCAGAAACAGGGTGAAAAAATTGACAAAAATATATCTAAACTACTCACATTTCTTGATTTCTAAGCAGAATTCCAGTAATTAAAGCAGTGTGGTATCACCATAAAGACAGATACAGATGTGAATGGAATGGAAGGCCCATAAGAAATATTAACAAACATTGCTGAGTAAATTGTAGTAAGGATGCCAAGACCGTTGAAGGGGAAATGACATTGCTCTTCATAAATGGTGCTTGAAGTTGAATATCCATCTAGAAAAGAGTGAAACTGAACACTCTCCCAGTGCTGATACTGCACATTAACTCATAATGGACCAATAACCTAAACATATGAATCAAAACTATCAAATTACACATAAACTATTAAAACCTTTATGACACTGCAATTGACAATTATTTCTAGGATAGAATATCCAAGTTACAAGCTATAAAAAAGATAGTTGAACTCCATGAAATCGAAAAATTCTGTGTAACCTTCTGAACAGGATATTTTAAAGTTACATGTCTAATAAGGTGTACAAAGAAATCAGATTAATAGAAATCTCCTTCAACTCCAGAATAACAATAAATAATCTGACTGAAAATAAGCAAGGGGTTGAGTGAAATTTCTTGAAAGAATATACACAATTATTCAATAAGCACACAATGAAATGTTCATCATAGTTACTTGGGAAAAGAACTAAAAGCAAATAGAAGGCACAATCTCATAACCACTAGGATGGCTACTAAAAAATTTATTCTCTCTGAGTTGAAATTTTAAATGCGACTTCAATACAGGCCAACATACCTTATAAGAGACATTGATATGGGACTGTCTAGGTTGTGTCACTCCTGCATTCCTGACCAATAGACTTTGATAAGATATGTGTTTATTGCTTCAGTAAACACATTATTGTTTTGCTTTTCAGTAAGTTTTAAAACAGTACCAGAGATCCAATGAAAATACTCATATTAGAAAATAGAAAAAGACTCATATCAATTGCATGTGCATCTACTTTTGAAAATGTGAAACAATGAAAATTAAATTTTAAAAAGCAGAAGAAATTATATAAGAAAGAACATAAGTTAATAATAGTGTAGTCAGAAAGATAATAAAGAAAAAAAGATAGAACCAAAAATTTGTTCTTTGGGATCAATGTAATTGAGAAGGAATTTTTTTACTAGCTAACAAAAGCTCCAGATATGATTGCTGAATTCTAAAAGACTGTCAGGGTGATTTTAACATCAATACTCCTCCAACTCTGCAATGATATTAAAAGGGAAGGAGTACTTCTAGACTCATTCCTGGAAGCTAGAATCACACTAATCTCAAAACCAGACAAAGACACAACTAATAAAGAAAGCTACCAGTCAATCTTCTTAATGAATAGAGATGTAAAAAGAAATATTGTCAAATAAAATGTAGCAAATTATTAAAAATATAAAACATCATGACCAAGTAGATTTCATACCAGGGATACAAGGATGGTTCAACTTATATAAATCGATACATGTAATACACCTCATAAACAGAAAGTAAAGACAAACCCACACTGATCATCTCAATAGATGCAAAAACAAATCTTTTAACAATAATCCAGTGTGCATCAATGATAAAAAAACTCAGAAGAAAATAGGGATCAAAGGACCTTATCTAAAAAAAATAAATAATAAACATAATAAATGAAGAGAGACAGAAATGTTTTTCTCTAAAATCAGGAACAAGAATGTCCACTATTTCTACTCCCGTGCAAAGTAATTCTCAAGACACTCATCACAGCAATCAAGCAGGAGATACAGATAAAAGGAATGACATTATCTGCATCATAGAAGAATAAAAAACTTACATAAAAATATCTAGAATTAATAACTAAATTTTGCAATGTGGCAGGATACAAAATTAACACGCAAAAACCATTCCTACACAGAATAGAAGCAGAAAAACCCTCACATATATTCAGCTACCTGAACTTTGACAAAGGACTCAAAAGCAGGCTTGAGGAAACATACCAAAAACATGCCTCTTAAGAAAATCATGCTGGGAGATCTAGATATTCACACGCAGAAAATGGAAGCTAGGCTCATATCTCTCACCATGTAATTTCTGAACTCCAATAGCATAAGAAATTGTATGAGTCAACAAATGGCGCTATATCAGATTAAAAGACTTTGTGAGCCCAAGGAAACAACCAGCAGAGTGAATATACAACATACAGAATGAAAAAATAAAGTTACCTGCTGCACTTCTCATAGAAGGCTACTATCTAGAATATACAAAGAATTTTTAAAAATTGTGGTCCCAAAATTAAAGACCCAATTAAAAAATTGTTGACTGAAATGAACAGACACTTCTCAGAAGAAGAAATGTAAATAAATAACAATTACATTAAAAAAATTCAACACCTCTGACTATTAGAGAAATGCAAAATTAAAGAATACTGAGATTTCATCCTACTCTAGAAACAATGGCAATCATCAAATACAAATAATAACAAATGCTAGAGAGGCTAACAGCATAGTTTATAATAGTTAAATGTTGGAGGCAGCTTATAGTTCATCAATAAATGAATGGATAAAGTAAATATGGTATCTCAACATAATACAATATTACTCTGCTATAAAGGAGAATATGTTTATAGGAAAATGGATGCCTATTAAAAGATAATATTAAGAGAGATAAATCAGACTCACAAACTTAAAAACCATATGGTTTCTCTTATATGAGAAATCCAAAGTATAAATAAGGTAAATAGCAAAATAAAAGAGCATAGAAAACAAGGAGATAGATTGTTTGCAAATGAGAAGGCAACCAATAGATCTAAGGGTTTTCTTTGTTGGGGGGATAACAAGTGTGGAGGGGAACATAATAATTAAAATGTGTCATACATATATACTAACCACTCACAATAAATTTAATCATTGTATGATGTAATCATGAACTTAAAAAAAGAAAGAAAGAAGAAAGTGGCAGAAGAGGATCTGGAAAAAGAGGCATGAGGAGGGACACAGAGGGGCAAGAGAATAAAAAATATCAAGATGTGTTAAGTGCTAGCCCCTAAGATGGTATAAACATTGTGTATTACAACTATATAGCATATTTTTAAAATGTAGCATGAAATGACCAGAATAAAACAAAAAGTTTGCCTAACTCAAGATCAACAGATTTATCTCTCTGCTTAATTCTAAGAATTCCATAATTTTAGCTCTTATATATCAGTTTATAATCTATTTCCGATTAATTTTTATGGAAGATCTAAGAGGTCAAAATTTATTCTTTGCATGTTGATATCTACTTGCCTCGAACAAAGTTAACCCTCAATAACCTTCTGAATACATTTATAAAGTAGGAAAATGTTTTCTCCTCTTCTGATTGTGGAAGTTTGTTAAGGATCAGTATTAAATGTTTAAAAGACTTTAAATGTATGGGATGATGTATCCTTGAAATTACCTAGTCCTCCTTGAAATTACCTAGTCCTCGTGTTTCTTTTTGCAGGAAGTTTCAAAATTATTAACCTAAACACCTTACATATTTTAGATACTTTATATTTTTTATCTTTTATTTAATTTTGCTAGTTTATGTCTTTCTAGAAGCTTTCCTCTTCATTTGTGCTAATTTGTTGGCATCGTCTTTAACAAGTTTGCTATACAATGATACCTTGATTTATGAACACTTCTGTTTGCAAATAATTTGGTTCTCCAAAAATTTCCATAAAATTTTGATTCTGTTCACAAACTCCATATCAGGTGACAAGCAGGTCCATGGTCATCTTCCCCAAACAAACATGAATGTGGAAAAATTCTTGAACTGAGATACTACTGTAAACCCTTGTCTATTTCTGTAGGGTTTGTAGTGAGATCCACATACTCATTTTTTATTTCCATAATGTACTGTTTATCTTTCTCTTGTTCACTTGCTCATATTTACCTTTCTAAAGATTTGTGTTTTTTCCTCAAAAAAAATCTTAACTGAATTTCAATATTATTTCCATATTTTCTGTCTCATGTATCAGAATTCTAATGTATTTTTCCATTTGCTTTGTGTTTAGTTTTCTCTTTTTATATTTTAGAAGGAAGTTTTAGTTATTGACTTAATTAGCATAGGTATATACAAATATGAATTTCTTTCTGAGTACTGGTTTAGCTGTATTCATACATTTTGATAAATATGTATCAATTTTATGTATTTCAAAGCATTTTTAACTTCTCATATCTTTTTTCTTTGATATTTTATTTATGAGTATAGCCTGTAATCACAAATATTTATGCATTCCTCAAATTTCTTTCCAGTTTTAATTTCAATTTCACTCTACTATGGTTACTGAACATACTGCATGTAATTGTTCTCCTTTTCAGTTTTAACAGTATTTCTGTTATAGCATAGAATATGCTCTATCCTGAAACATATCCATATATGCTTGAAAAGAATGTCAATATGCAGCTATTGAGAGGATATCTCCAATATGGTTTGTGTCTAGGTGGCCCTGAAAGTCTCATGAATTCACGGAGATAGATGAATCTAGTGTTTATGATTGGTTCATTGTCTAGCACTGGGATTGGCAGTGTGAATGCCTTACCCACCCAGGGGCAGAGCCAGCCTACAATATAAGGGAGGGAAGAAGGTGTATTTTCTCCTCTTTCGCCTTGTTTGCTTTTGCTGTTTGTGGCCTCCATGAACAGCTGACACTCAGCCACACCACTCTGCCTTGGAGCCAGCTGTGTATGGACTGAAACCTCCAAAATAGTAAGAAATACATCTTTCCTTCCTTCCTGTTTGGATGTCAGGTATTCTGTCTCAGCAACAAAAGAAATGTAACCAAGACATCTGTCAAGTCTAACTTTTTATAATACTGTTTAAGTCTTAAATTTCCTATTTATTAAATAAAATAGGATTAGTCATTATTAAAAGTGTGATATTGAAACCATCAACTATTATCCTTTAATTGAATATTTCTTATTTCAATTCTGTCAGGTTTTGCTTCATGCATTTTGAAGCTCGATTGTTTTATGTGCACATATGTTTATCTTCCTGAAAATTGATCATTTTAGAATTACAGAATTCTTTGACTCAAGTAACAATATTTCTTTGATGTCATGTTTAATGCGTTCAATATTAGTATGGCTATTATAGCTCCTGTTTGATAATTGTTTGCATGGCACTTACTTGTCAAACTTTCTTTTCAATCTGTTTATGCCTTATATCTAAGGAATATTTCTTATGGATAGCACATAGCTGTTTATTTATTAAAGTCCATTTTACTGTTTTTTGATTGAACACTGTGGGTAATTTGGTTTTAGTTTAATTAGTGTGTGTAAGATTTATAGCTCCAGTGTTGAAATTTGTTTATTTTCTTATATCTATGCTCCTGCATTACAACTTTCTTTTGTACTAACAATTTCTACTGTATCATTTAATTTTATTATTGTTTCTTTGCTGTTGTCACTATTATTAGTCCTTTTTCTTTCTTTCTTTCTGACCAGAGTTTAAAAGTGCTAAAATGTTATTATTTTATTAGTTTGCAATCTACAGGCTACCAAAGAAGATACAATTTACTTTCAATCTTTTACACTTTGGCTTTTTATAGTTGTACTCTTTAACTGCAGTTTTATTTTTCTTACAAATTCACATTTATTCATTGACTGAAAAAGAAATTCTCCCATGTACTGTGAATCCTTAAAATCTGGCAGTTCAAAAGAGAAAATTGCATCTTCTATGTGTGTGTGTGTGTGTGTGTGTGTGCAAAAAATGGGCATAATGTCAACAGAGGCATTCCAACTAATTTCCAAACCTCCATTTTATTTTCCTTTGCTTTCTTCTCCAAGTTATCCCAAAATATGCTTTGGTAAAAGCAGTTTCCACCCAGCAAGAAAGGGAATGGATGCTTCTGGGACAATAACACCAGCTCCATTTCCTTCTGTGTGGACCTGTGTTTGTCCTAGCTGGTGTGTATGAAATATTTTGACTATATAAATTGTTTCATCAAATTTACAAATTTGGATTTTATTCATTGTAATGCTTGCTACATTGTGTCAATTTCAGAAACTTAGTAGTTTAACTAAGTGACTCAGGAGAGAACCAGGATCTTTACTTTGCAAACATCCTCAGCCTGTGAAAGAGGAGGGCAATGAGATGGTGAGTGCTCCCCCACCCTGGGGTTTGGTGGTAGTAGCTTACTTGCAACATAAAGGAGAAGAGGCTTGTTCTGATTCTTTTGTCCTTGCTGCTTTTGGTGTCTTCTGGCTCCTTTAACTGTTGCCCCAGTGCCCCACCACCCTGCCTTTGAACCAGTCAATTATGGACTGAAATCTCCACAAACTGATCTAAATAAGCTTTTCTTCATTAACTTGACTGTCTTGTAGTTTGTCTCAGTAACCCAGAGCAAAGGATCCAAGATAGAATTTGGTACGAGAGGAATGTGGTCATTGCTGTGACTATACTTGATGATGTGATTCAAGAGACTTTGGGAATGGGTTGTGGGAAGAGATTGTAAACGTTCAGAGAAGTCCTCTGAAAGAGAAGAGTTGGAACACCTCAGGCTGTCCTGTATAGTCAGGGCCCAGAAGAACAGAAGGCTGATATAATTCCTGCTGGTAAAGACCAGGCTTGGGAGATTTCTGCTGTAAGGACTGCATTGGTTGATGGATCACAGTTGTGTGTTATGGCTTGGCAGAAAGTTTGTCTGAATTTTGTTCTTGTCAAGACATTTTGCCTGAGAGTAAGATTAAAGGCAGCAAACTACTTAATCTGGCAAAAAAAATTTCAAAGCAGTCAAATGTTGAGGCTGTGGCATGGCTACTGTTGGGTGCATTTAGCCAGATCTATGTTGAGAATCAAGAGCAAAGAGCACAACAGGAAGATTTAAAGTGTTGTAAATTTGGCTGTTAAGGAATATCTAGTAAAGCTGTAGCCTACAAACATAGAACTGAGGAGATCGCCATTGTTAAGAAGGAACAGAATATAAAAGATAGCCTGAGACATCACAAGAAACAGCAAGACTCTGCCCTTTGCAGCCTAAAAACTATAAAACTAAGACTTAGTTTTGACTAGAAACCATAGATTACCATGTTCCAGAATGGTACCACATTCCAGAATGGTGTTGGCCAACACTAGGTTCTAGAATGGCAGCAGCATAGAGAATTTGTTCCTCAGTTTAGCATGTGCAGCGATCCAGGAACTTGACCCCAACAGCCAAGAGAGAGGGAATACTGACTACTGTTCCAACTGGAAGCATACTTTGGCATCATCCACTTGGTGCTTGCTGTAGCTTTGCATAACTATCTCCATCTTGTGCCCTGTATTTGACCCAGAAGAGTGAAAAACTGCTCAGAGTACAAGTCACATGAGAAAAGCTAAATGAGTTGCACCCACAAGGGAAAAAAAATGAACCAGTTCAACAAAGAAGCAGGATACAGGTGTCAACCAGAATTAATGTAAGATTCTAGTTCAACTGTTTCCAACAGGTGTCTTGCTTTGCTGTTTTCTGCTTTAAATTCCCTGTAACCCTTCAGACAGTGACCACTCAGTTTGATTCTGAAACAAAGGTCTAGGTGAGTGGTTGCTGAGCTCAGCTAGTGAGTCCCAAAATTTATCAACTTGGCTGCTTGGATTCCTATATAGATTACAAACCCAGTTTAGTGCTGATTTTAGGTGCATGTTGATTGCAAGAGTTATGGGGCTAAAAAGGCTTCCACCTCAATTTCTGAAGACCCAGGAAACCAAGGTGTTCCCCTGAAATGGCAGTATGTGATGCTATGAGTGTGAAGCCAAAGATGCAGTAGAGACCCCAGAAGTTTGGAAAAACCAGGAATGTGGATCATCTAAAGAAACTTGTAAGAAGGGAGTGAAACTAGCCCAAGAGAGAAGCTATGGGAGCTACAGACACCAGAAGTGCTATAGAGGTGGAATCATTCAAGCCCTTTGGAAATCACCATCTGCTACAGATTGCTTCAGATGCTGGAAGAGAAATTATAGTGCTTTATGTTTTCATTGCTGGATTTTGGACTTGCTTGTTCCTAATCTTTTGTATCTCCCTCTTTGTAACTTTTGGAGTAAAAATATTTATCTTATGCCACCATATGTTGGAAGTATTTAACCTTGTTTTAATTTGTACATGACATTGAAGCTAAGAGTTTGCCCTAAATCTCAGAGGAGATTTGGGACTTGGATTTTTCAGCAATGCCAAAATGGCTAGGAATTTGCAGACTCTTACAGAAGGACTAAATGCTTTTTGCATAAAAGAATGTATATGAATCTTTGGGGGTGCAGAGACAAAATATTACAGTTCTACTGTAATGTAATATTGATAGACTTAATACTGGTTCTTAAGGATTGTTAAACCTATGTTATAATGTTCAAGTTGTGAAATGTTAAGAATAACCATGTCTTTGTATCTGGAGACTAGTTTAAATAAATGTGTCTGGTTGCCAAATTGACAAGGGGTGGATTATAATGCTTGATACATTTGTGTCAACTTGAGAAATTTAGAAGTTTAACTAAGTAACTTAACAGGGAGTCAAGTTCCTTACTTTACAAACATCCTCAGCCTTTGCAAGAGGAGGGCACAGAAGTGGTGTGAGTGCTATGCCCTCCCAACCCTGGGGTGTGGGGGAAGGCACAGTGGCCTGCTTGCAATTTAAGGAAGGAGAAGAGGATTATTCTCCTCTGCTTGTGTTGATTTGTGCCTTCTTGATCTGTTGCCCCTGTGCCATGCCACCATGACTTGGCATAAGCCCATTATGGACTGATACCTTCACAAACTGTGAGCTAAATAAAGTTTTCATTCCTTAATTTAGGGTGTTGGTTATTTTTATCTTGGCAATGAGAGAAAAGCAGCCAAGACATTAATCAAATTTCTTGATTTGCCCTCAAGTATGTGAGGATTTTAGATATTTTAAAAATATTTCTGTTTTCTTTCTCTCATTTTCAGACCTTTAGCATGTATTTTTTGTGTAACCTACTGATAATTTCATAGATTTCAGAGACTGTTTATAATTGTTTCTTCCACTGTTGCATAGTTTAGACAACATTATCTGATCTTGCTTCATATTTGCTATATCTTTTTGCCAGTTCAAGCCCATAGCCATTGATTATCTCTAAATTTTCATTTTATTTTACTTTATGATTAAAATATTTTATTTAAATTTTATTTTATTTCATATTTAGGTTTATTTTTATTTTTTGGTATCAGGAATCGAACTCATGATCTCTCCACTTGCCAGGCAGGCGCTTATGTCACTGAAATAAATCCCTAGCCCTTTAAATTTTATAATTTCTATTACTCTATTAATATTATCTCTTTTTATTGATATACTCTGTTTCCTTTCTCTTTATCTCTTCTTTATAGATATTTTCATTATGTTTACCATGGGGCTTATGTAAAGCAATGTATAGTTATAGAAGTCATTTTAATTAACTTTACTGATAACAATGTAGATATTATGAAGATTATATCATCATAAGGAATTTGCACCTGTATATATTTTATTCTTTTTTCTCAGTCTCCTTTCCTCTCTTTGACCCATTCTCCCTTCCCTACTTACAAAGCTTTGCTTCCATTTTATTCTTTTTTTTAAACATGCCTTCCTTTTCCTTTCCTTCTTTTGCTCCTTCTCCTTCCATAGTTCCTCTTTCATCTTAACAATTTCTTTCTTTTTTCACAATATTTATTGTACACTTGCCCTTATTTACTGTTTCAGTTTCTCACACCAGGAAAACAATGCACTGTTTACACATGGGTGTCTGATTTATTTCAGTTAGGTGTGTGGTTTCAAGGTGTATCAATTTACGTAGAAATGTCTCAAGTTTATCCTTCCTTATGACTGACTAGTATTGTATTGTATTAAAAAATAACCATATCTTATTTACTCATTCATGTATTGCTAGGCATTTGGGTAGTTTTTCAGATATATCTATTCTAAGCTGTGCTGTTGTAATCATTGACATGCTTGTATCACTGTGGCATGATGTTTTTAATTCTTCCAGGAAGATACTCACGAGAGGAATACCTGGGTCAAATGGGACCTGTAATCCTAGTTTTTTGAGGAATCTCCACCCTGATTTCCAAAGTGGTTGCACTAGTTTACTCTCCCATCAACAATGGAGAAGCATTCTTTTTCTACCACAGCCCTGCCAGCATTTGTTATTGGCTGATTTCTTGATGATGGCCATTCTTTATGAAGTGAGATGGAATCTGAGCATTGTTTTAACTTGCATCTCTCAAGTGATCATGATATTGAACATTTCATCATATATTTATTTGCTGCTTAGATTTCTCCCTCTGAGAAATGTGCATTCATCTCAGATCCCTATTTTTGGATTGGTTCTTTAAATTTCGATTCTTCATATGTTCTAGATAAAAGTTCTTTGTCTGAAGGACAACTGACTAAAATATTTTCCTACGTTATGGATCATCTATGGATTGTCCTTGCATTGTTTTAAGTGTTTATTTTGCTGCATAAAAGCATTTTAATATGATGAGGTTCCAATTGTTGATCCTTTGTATTATTAACAGTGCCATCAAGGTTTTGTTCAGCAATTTTTTACCTATACCAATGTATTTCAAGAGTTCTATCTATTCTCTCTTCAGCAGATTTAATGATTCTGTTTTAATATTAGATCTTCAACCCACTTTGACTTTAGTTAATATATGGTGATAGGCATAGGTCTAGTTTTAGTCTTTGGCATATGGAAAGTCAGTTTTTCCAGTACCATTTTTTAAAAAGGCTGCCTTTCTTGCAGGGAACTTAATTGATCCCTTTGTCAAAGATATGGTGGATAAGTGTGTTTGAATTTGTTTATGAGTCTTCCAATCTGCTCTGTTGATCTTCAGTTCAGGTATTTTTTCATTACCATTCTGACTTTATTACAGCAACTTTGTAGTATAATTTCAAGTCAGGGATTGTGATGCCCCCTGACTTGCCTTTGATGCTTAGAATTGCTATTGCTAGTCTAAGTTTCTTTTGATGCCAAATGAACTTTAGGAAATATTTTCTCTAGTTCTGTGAGGTATGTTAATGATATTTTGACTGGGATTGCATTAAATATGTTTAACAGTTTAGTAGTATGCCCCTTTATTGCTTTGTTGGTTCTTCCTTTCCATGAGCAAGGGAAATATTTACATTTTTTGAGATCCTATTCAATTTCTTTTTTTTTTAGAGTACTGTATTTTTCAGCATATAGATCTTTTTTTCCTTGTTAAATTGATCCCTAAATATTTAATTTTTGGAAGAGATTATGAAGGTATAGTTTCCTTAATTTCTCTCTCATTGATTTGTTGTTCTTGTACAGGAATGATACTGACTTTTGAGAGTTGACTTTATATCCAGAAAAATATTGAATTTGGTTATTAAACATACAGGTCTTTTGGTGGAGTATTGGGTTCGTGTATATAGAGTGTCATGTCATCTGCAAATAATGATAATTTAACTTCTTCCTTTCTTATCCTTGTTCCTTTTATTTCTGTTTCTTGCCTAATTACTCTGGCTAATGTTTTTAGAACTATATTTAATAGCAATGGTGATAGTGAGCAGGCTTGTCTTGTTTATTATTTTAGGGTGAAAGATTTCAGTTTTTGTTCATTTAGTATGATGCTGAATGTTGTTTGTCATAGACGGCTTTTATCAGACTGAAATAAAGACCATTTTCTTTCAAGTATTTTTTTTTTATCATGAATGATTGTTGGACTTTGTCAAATGCTTTTTCTGCATCTATTAAGATGATTTGCAAGTTTTGTCTTTGGCTCAGTTTATATAGTGTATTACACTTATTGATTTGTGTATTCTGAACAATCCCTGTGTCCCTGGACTGAATCCTTCTTTATTTATAATCTTGGTTTATAATCTTCCTGATGATTTTCTGCATTCAATTTTCCAGCATCTAATTGAGGAATCTGGGGTCTTTGGGGAGATTGGCATGTAGTTTTCTTTTTTGGTTGTGTCCTCCTCTGGTTTGGTATCATTATATGCTAATATTTCCAGGGATGATTTCAAATTCACTCAAGAGTCTCAGCATTAGTGGCATTAGGTCTTCTTTAAAGATGAATATATGGGTTAATATAGAATAGTGAGCCTAGAGTTTGACATTTTCCCTCTGACCATGTTGGTTATGTTTTTGGTTAGTGACTTTCAGATACTAATTTGATAAAGTCTGTAATTTCTATAATTCTCTGCTACTGAAGTCTCTGTTAAACTAGTCTTCATTGAGATAGTGGCAAGTGAACTGCTGGTCAGAGGTTTCTTTAAACAGTTTGAAGTAACATATCTTTTTTTTTTTTTTTTTTACCAATAGACTGTATGTGGGGTAATCCATACCTTGGGCACACAGGATTTTCACAATCCCATTTCATCTTTCTTTTTCCTGCTTGTATACTGCTTTAACTTCTGTTAGGTCTAAGAAATAATATGTATACATGAAGATTTTTAAAGATACAGCTACAGGAATACATCGGAGCTTTTCAAGTTTTGTTCCCAAACCTTCCTTTCCTTTATTGCCAGGCTCTCGTTTGTTTCAATTAATACTAAAGTCTAAGCATCCGTACTGACTCATACTTGCAATTTTTTTTTTTAACAAGAAATACCTTAGGAACCAACACATCCCACCTCCCTGGTAAGCAGCCATTGCTTGGGCAAGCGGCAGCCACTCCAGGGGGAGAACCACCCGGCATTTCCTGAGATCTGCACCATGTTGGAACTCAGCAGACCGTGAAACCAAGCAACCAGCCCGCCTGCCTGGTAGGCAGCCGTGAGCGTCCTGGAGCGCAGGCTGAGAGTCAAGCATCCCTGTCCTCCACCCCCTCTCCCAGTTAGCAAATGGGAGCCAGAGGCCTGAGCATCTCTTGGGAGCTTGATCATATGTAATATAGCAAATAGGGGTATTTCCTTCTACCAACTATTTGAAGGCAAATATTGTTATCACTGTTTTGCTTTGTTCTGATTAATTGTATTGCTCTATTCAATATTCTGTTTTGATAAGTTCTATAATGTTCTGTATTTGGTTTGATTTTGCTATACCTGATTGAAAGGGCAACTATTGTGAAGATAACAACATATATTTTGGCACCTATTTCTGTTATCCTGGTAACCTGTTGTGACATTCTGTACCAATTTCACTGTACTGTCTCAATTGGTTGTATTCTGTCTTGTTCTGTTGTATTTCACTACTTTCTCACACACACACACACACACACACACACACACACACGAAATACCTTAGGGGTAGAGACTTTCAAATGAAGTAAGATAAAAATTTAGGTTAAATCATGACAAGGTAATTTTGATCAGGCTTTTCAGACAATGTAAATCAGGTTTAATAGTGACAGTGATTTGAAGGAGAAATCTTTTGAATAGCTGGAATACTGATTTGTTTTTCTTAGTGGTAAAGCAATTTCTGGTTTTTATTGTTGTATTTTTAAAAGAAAATATTTTCAAGGATACCATGAAGCCTTTAAATTAGAATTATAGCTAATATGCATGAAGAGAGAAATGAGATGACAGCAACTATAAAAGGTAAAGGGTCTGTTTTTCTGTCTTGAGAGGATTACATTTTAATATTTTGTTTCATTTGGAAAAGAAATAAAACCTTCTGTCACCTCCATTCAAGTTTTTAAAATACAAGTGAAAAATTGACCCTAAATTTTATTTGAAATACAAAAGACATAAAATAGCCACAATATGTTGAGGCAGTGAAACAAAACTTGAGGACCGAAATTACCTGGGCTCTAAAGTAAAACAATGGTAATAAACACTGTACTGTATTGGTGCTTATTGTATCAGTACAGAATTAGGAAACAAGTACACAGGTATGTGTATCACAAGCTTTTTACAAAGTTGCAAATCAATTAAGTGAACAAAGACAGCATCTTCTACCATGTTTACTCATACTGAAAAATCAAGGAAATAAACAAGATGAATAAAATGTGTAAGTGATACAACTTATATTTTTAAAAAGCATGAATGCGCACATATACTGACTTAATTGTAAAATCTAAAATTTTAAAGCTTCTAAGAAATATGGGAGAAAGAATTTGTCATTTCAAGCCAAGGAAACATTTCTTACACATGACACACATGGCATTTATGAAAATTAAAGCATTTCCACTTAAAAGGAAACAAAAAACTATGTTTGTAGTGAATTCATCTTATAAGAATTACCAAAGAAAATACTTCAAGATGAAGGCAGAGAAGTGAGTCTGGACTGCAATTTGAATTCTTCAAAAACTAATTATCAATATCATAAATT
This sequence comes from Hydrochoerus hydrochaeris, assembly GCA_004027455.1. Lineage (NCBI taxonomy): Eukaryota > Metazoa > Chordata > Mammalia > Rodentia > Hydrochaeridae > Hydrochoerus > Hydrochoerus hydrochaeris. Next base: position 31,379 of record PVLA01001537.1, on the reverse strand, counting down.
ATGTAATCACAAAAAAGTATAAAATCATATTTCCTTCCCTTCTAATTGATTATAAAACCATATTTATGTAATGATATAGACAGTTCAATATAGCTATGCACTCTGCATCTCTGTATTCAACCAAAAGGTGATTGAAAATATGTTCAGAAATCAAATCTGTCCTGAATATGTGCAGATTTTCTAGTATTGTATTTTAGACAACATGGTATAATGGATATTTATATAGCATTTATAATCATGTTAAGTATTGCAAGTAATGTATAGATTGTTTAAATTACACAGGAAAAAGTACATATGTTCTATGAAATATTCCATAATTTTACCAAAAGAAATTTTACCATGTATATAAGGTCAGTATATTAAACACTAAAATAATGTTAAGTGAAATAAATCAAGCACACAAGCTCGAGTACTGCATGTTTCTAAATAGAAAATTGGGAAAAACTTAAATACTTTTGCAAATAATATATTCCATTATTATATATTTCAGTATATATACAAATTTGTTCCATTTATACTAATAGTTTACATTTGCTCATTGAAAAGAATGAGTGTTATTAACCTTCATTTTTAAAGAATCATTCTAGTGTATATCTTGTATTAAGTAACAAGTTTGATGCTAGTATAAGCACTATTGTTTTACTATTTGATGATGAACATTTATTTTATTTTTCTTAAAAAAAACCACTGAAACATACAGATGCTTATCTTCCTTCCCTTCATTTCTTTAAAAGTATAAAAGTATGTAAAATGATAATTACATGGTATGGTTGTATAATTTACATATATCTATAATATGTATAGAAAATAGCACAAGCTGGGGATTTAGCTCAGTGGCATAAGTGCCTGCCTGGCAAGCGCAAGCTAGTGAGTTCAATGCTGGCCACACACACATGCACAAATATATATATATATATATATATATATATATATATATATATATATATATATATAATTCAAAAAGATTTTTGTCAATTTAGTTCATGTTTGAAGCTTCCTGAAAAGATTTTACATAAATTATTACTTATTTTCTTATATAAAGCTACATTTTTAATTGGTTATCATTAAAGGAATTACATCAGAGAGAAATACACTCTAGTATATTCTCCGAGTGGCAGGATCCAAAGCATAACTAATTTCTTTGCTAAGAAGGAAATTTTTAAACTTGCCTATGGGTTGGGGTAATATCAGAATCTGAAGGCAGAAAGATAAATCATGTTTCTTTATGCTTTTTTATTTTTGTCTTGGTACTTTATTTACTCTACCAACTGAGTGAAAGGGAATAAAACATAAAGAAAATGTTTTATTTCAGAAGCAAAAGCAGAGGAACTTTCACTTCAGGCCAGGCTGAAATGGGGATATATATGAAAGCAAACTGCTAAAGGTGCTACAGATTCAGGTCAAATGAAGAATGTAAATAGGTCCTCTCAGTGTGAAAATATAATGTATCCTTTCTTTGAGAGGAAGACAAGCATAGATCCAATAGGTATGAATCAGTTTAGAAAAATACATATTTTAGAATTGGTTTGTAGCAAAACATTTCTCTAAAACCTCTTTGTTTTAAAAGATTTATTAAATAACTAATTTAATTACTTTTATATAGGAAGTTAAAATTGAACCTTAGAAATATTGACATGAATACTTAATTCTAAAGACAAGCTTTGTTCTTAAGGAAGACTATGCAATACTAAGCATGCCACTTCCAAATAATGCCATGTGAAAATAGCAGGTAAAGAAAATAACATGAAAGTAAATGGTTTAGGAAGTCACATTAGCACTGCAACACTAGACATTGAAAAAATAGCTATACACAATATGCTACCATTTTTCCATAATCGAGTGTAATAAATCATTTTTTTGCACTTGAAATTTGCTCTGAGTATTTATCAAATAATTTTGAAAGATATAAACTTTGCAACATTGGATAATTTCTTGTTACTAATTTTTCCATTCTCTGTCTGAGGTTACAGCTAAACCAAGTAAGTGGTTATCATTAAAAGAATTACATTAGAGAGAAATACATTCTAGTATATTCTCCGAGTGGCAGGATCCAAAGGGTAAACAGAACCACAGTGGTCGTAGTACAAGGGAGATTAAAAAAATGGACTGGAAATTTGGGGCTCACATCCATGCAATAGTATCACTATTTTTTCCTGTCAAAGTTTCAGTAACAGGAATTTGTAATTTTTTTTTTTTTTGTGCTTGATACTGGGGATCATATTCATGACCTCATGCTTGCCAGGCAAGCACTTAGTCTGCTGAGCTAAATCCCTGACCCAGAATTTATATTCTTGTTGGAATTCATAACCTATTTTATTCTGATAATGTATTTATTCACTAATACAATGAAAGTAAATTATTCTAAAGCATACTTGTTCAGTTATTCTTTCAGATATTTGAGTTTCACAAAATTTACAGATGTATTTCCCATTAATATTACCCATTTCAAAATTGTCGGACAATTTCCATTTTCAAAATAAAGGTAAAACATTTTCAGGAGGCTTTTTTCTAGTTACTTAGCTCAAATATATGAATTTGAATCATTGCTAGTTTATTTCTAGGCTTAGGTTGACTGGTGGTACAGTTTATATACAAATGAAGCCTACAGGTTAAGAGTAACTGCAATAATGAGTATTGATTTTTAAAAAGTGACTCTCAAATCACTACATTTTTCTTCTGCTTGCAAAAGGAATCATTGAAGCAAATAGTCTTCTCCCACTCTTGGCAGACAAGAAAGTATCTTTGAGCTCTGCTCCTTACATTGAGCATCTCTTCCTGGCTCTGGAGGGGAAGATGTGTGCTATTTAATTTCCAACAGAAGCTTGTCATGCTGGATTCCTGATATGTGCTCAACTGTTCTCATCATTAGAAGAACTGAGAACCTCACTGTCACCCTGAGTGACTGTGGTGCTTTTCAGGGCAACCCTGGTCCTTATTTTGAGCATCACTTCCCAGCTTCACTGTAGAACCCTCATCCTACTAGCTTAGATACTTCATCTCACCGGCATTGACTTTCTGGCTTCCACCGCTGACCTTTAGGCCTTCTCTAGATCTGTAAAATAGACTTCCATGAATCATTGTTGTGGGCTCTAGCCTCCTGTTGGACTCGTGGGAGGTATTGTCATGGGCATTAGGTCTTTAGCTGGACTCATGCAGGACATTGCTGTAGGATCCAGGCCCTCAGCTGGATTTTCTAGGTCTTTAGTGTTGTGGACAGATTTCTTGCATTTTCTTTGTATTTAATGCTGGGTGGCCACCATAAAATAATATAAGTTCTGTGTCCTGTATGCAATTGTTCTTCTTGCAACTCCTGACTACAAAATGTACTAATGTACTATTGTGATAAGAAAAATAATGATAATAACTAATATTTGTGTAGTGCTTATTTATACACTTTGTAAGCTTTAGCTTTATCCAATTTAATTCATTTAATTCTTACAACAAAATTAAAAGTTAGTTGTTTCAAATTTATTTGTCTGTAAATAATTTGTCTATAAATAATATATTTTAGAGCAATAATATACATAATAATGTATGTATAAAGAAAATTAAGTTTTTCCTTTTGGTTTTTTCTTTAATTTTTTAAGATTTAATTTGTAGAGAGCTAATAGGAGATTTGTTGAAATAATAGCCCCAAAGAAAGTGTCAAACCATATTCACTATAATAATAAAGGTTTTGGTATTTGGAGGAGAGGACTCGAGGTTGATGAAGGAATGATTTTCACACATCTAAGGATTGCCCCAGCGACAGAATGCTCTGAAACCTTGAACAGAGAAGTGGCAAGACATGGAGATTAAGAAGACTCAGTGTTTAATGTGATATTCAAGAGCAGAAATAGGTCTTTTCCCCTAAAGTTTGTTTGAAAGAGATGAAAGAAGAGAGCAATCCAATTTCCTCTCTCTTTATTTCCTCCTCACTGTACAATGTCATTTGCATTTTTCTTTTCACTTTCCTTTCTTTCTTATATCTTGGGTTCTGTTTCTGTATTAGTTACTCTTCCATCACTGGGACAAAATACCTATTACCCAAAACTTTAGAATGACAGGTTTATTTTGTCTCATGATTTCAGAGGGTTTAGTTAATGGGAAGCTGAATCCAAGGCAGAAGCAGCCTGCTAGAGGAACATGACAGAGAAAAGCTTCTCAATCCATGGTATTCAAGAAACAAAGAAGAAGCAGTGATAAGAATGTATCCTCCATCTCCTAATTACATGATCAGCTATGAATTTATCAATGGATTAATCCATTGATGACTACAGTGTTTCCATGATCCAGTTACCTTGAAAACCATCTGTGAGACTTTTGGGGAACATTTTAGATCTAAGCTGTAACAACGCCTTATCTAATTAAAAGCAATTTAGTATTCCAGTACATATACACACTATTTTTCAAGCTGAGATCCACATTACCAAAATTATCCATGGGGCCTGTTAAAAATGCCGATTCTTATTCACATTGCCAAGTCAACTGAATCATCTCCATTCCTGATAGTAAGGTACAGGATCAATATCATGATGTCCTGGGCTTCTTATTAGTTATGTATTTGAAAGCTATTCTAAGTTTATGTGGAAGACATATCCATATCATATGTTTAAAAGAAACAGTTGGGATGCATTTACCTGTTCTTATAAAAGTTAAATGAACCACAAGGAAAGAAAATAATAAAATCATTTCATTTCATTCTAAAAATCAACTTCTATGAGGGAACAGAGCAAAAATCATATCAAGATTCCTGGCATTTCTTGGGAATTGCATACATCACAGAAATTGTAGAACCAATCGATGTGGACTGAGTCTTGGACATCTATATGCCCATGAGTGGTAATATTGCTCCAGTTCTTGGCCTGCTGGCAGCATACCTGAGAAGTCCTCACTTTCTTGACTTTAAATTCAATTTGTCAGGGCTGGGGATTTAGCTCAACAGCATAAGCACCTGCCTTGCAAGCAGGCAGTCGTGAGTTTGATCCCCAGTACCGATATAAAAAAATAAAATAAAATAAAATAAAAATAAATTCAATTTGTCTTGATTTGCAGGTGTCTAAATTTGATGAACTGAATAAGTTGTTTCTCAGTTGCTTCTTAGAGTGTGCCTATCATCTTGGGTATGGGTCACCTAAAACCTTGCTAAGTCATAAATGGAATCATAGAAGTATTTAAAATATAGGCAACTTATTGAACGTCAACTCTGTGTTAGCCATGATTCCAAGCACTCTCACACAGATACCACAGAAACTGCACAAGGAAGCCCATGGGGTTAAGGAACTTGTCTAAAGTTATTTAATTTGTTAATGGCATGACAGATATCAAAATCCAAGTAGTCGGGCCATAGATATAGCTCAGTGGCACAACACCTGCCTGGCATACCTCAGGTCCTGAGTTTGGTTCTCAGTACAAAAAAAAAAAAAAAAATCCAAGTAGTCTAATTCCCCAGGAAGTGTTTTGGGTCAACGCACAGTGCTGTCACTTTAATGGATTCTAAATAAATACAGGTAAAAATGACCTAAATTTAAGTGTCTCTAAATGAGATGTCAAAAGAGAAACACTAGAGCTGAGGATTTAGCTCAGTGGCATAAGCACCTACCTGGCAAGTGTGAGGCTATGAGTTCAATCCCTGGTACAAAAAAAAGAGAAAGAAACACTATGAGGAGATACTTAAATGGATGAATGAAAAGATAGACAGATAAAAGGCTCAAAACAAATGTTAACTAAATGAGAGAAGTAAAAGGTATTCATTTTGAGCTAGCTAAGCCAATGGCATCAGCTACCATCCTTTGGCTTTGGGCAGTGATTCAGGGTGGCAAAACTAAACAGTCAAAAACCAGGGACAATTCAGCTTTGCCCTGACTGGAGGTTGTTGGTGTGACCTGTAGTCAGGTCAACTAGAAATGGCAAATCCAATGTGATGGTAAGGTGATCACATTTGTTTATCTCTTGTTCTTCTAAATTGCAAACAATGTTAAAAATATAAGGAAGCTCTCAGGTATTAAACACTTTTTAGTTCTTTACAGTGAATTGTCACAGAAGTTATTACTTAGTTTCCTACATTGTCACTATAGCTAGAAATCTCCACCCTTGATATATTCAACTTACAGTAGGATAGCATCCTGGGTGATTTATTATAGACAAGAGGTGTGTGTCTGAGGAATTACAATGTAGTTTTTGGGTCAAGTTTTTGCTTTTATACTTTGTGATGCTTTGTATATAGATGTCCCCCAAACTGTCATGCACTCATAGGTGGGGCTTTTTGGAAGTGATTGGATGTAGGTTGTGTGATACTGGGTTAAATTGTGTGGTACTGTATTAGTCCATTATTTGGTTTTTCATAGTTCTGCATATGGTAATGGGAAGGCCTCCCCTGAGTAGGAGTGGCTACACCCTAAAGGCTTATAGCCTGGATGAAATAGAAAGGAAAGAGATGCTGCTGTTGCTGCTGCTTGCTGCATTGCTGCTTCCTGCCTGTCCTGCCATGGACTATTTCTCTGCCACACTTCTTAGCCATGCCTACCTGCCTTGGAGCCAATTGATTATGGACTAAAGTGTCTATAAACTGTGAGCTAACATAAATCTTTCCTCTAACTCATGGGTTTTGGGCATCTTGTCTGAGCAACAAGAAAGTAACTAAGATATGTATGCTGTGGACATTGTTGATTTTTATATTTAGTATCTCAATACCCTTCAAAACATATTTAAAACTTCCTTATATACTCATGCATACAAAATCCAGATAATAATGAAAATTGAGTTGAACAATGCATGTGAAATATAGTTACAAAATATATAATGAAGTACTTTAATGCCTGTTAATACATTTATGCAAAGAACTGCATCAAATTAAGAAATTATTAAACATCTCAGTGGAAAACTAATCAGAGCTGTAATAGGTAATTCACTGCAGAAGACAATTTATTGAACTTTGAACTATAAGTCAAATGAGATCTAGTTTTCAGCCTATTACATTGACAAATATTAAAATTACTGACAAAAATGAGTGACAGTATGAACTAAAAGAAACAGATATTCTGATGCACAGCTAATGGGAATCTAAATTGGTCCAACTTTCCTAAAAGGCATTTGGCAAATGTATCAAACGCCTTAAACACATGCCATCCATGCTCTTCTAGAATTTTATTTTAAGAAATAATGGAGCAAATTCACAAATATAAAAGGATAAAGAGAAATTTAAAATAGCCTATGAGTCCAGCAAAATGGATTTATTAAGTAAATTATGTTATACTATAGTAGTTCTTAAAATAGTGATGTAGCTATGTACATGATGTGGAAATTTATATACTGGATATTATGCTAGCATATTCAGAGAAAACAATTTGGAAAAATAACATCTAAATGTTAATAGTTGCTGTCTTTCAAAATCATGAGATTCTGAAAATATTGTAGTATTATTTTTGTATATTTGATATTTCTAATTTTCAACAATAAATGGTATTGGTTTAAAATAACAATACTTTAATACAAAAATATGAAAAGAAATATACTTAGTTAACAATCAATCTATGTAACATATACTTATTTACATTTTACAATAAATCCATATAAATAATGAGACTTTTCAAGTAATTGCTTAAAAAGTTTACAGTAGAGTAGAAGTCAGAACTTTCTTTCTCTGCTCTGCTATTTCTTCCTTATACATAATTATTGTATCCAACATTCCTCATGTTATTTTGGCAAGTTGGAGCAAAAAGGTCCATGCAGTGAAAAAGAAAAAAAAATTAACAAGCTATAGCAGCCTGATGTTTCTTGACTCAGGAAATAAATCCAATAAATCCTACCTTCTGTTCCTCTTTTGTTCTCGTCTGAATTCCCAGGTTTCTATCGCCTTTACTTTACTAACTTACTATGTATCAGAAAATATAGCTTCCTATAAGGCTGTGAGTTTAAATACTCATCCTTTGCTTCCCTTCACATTAAGAGTTACATTTAAGAATTCACAGTATATCTTATATACTAATCCTCCATTGGTTTTGCTGCAGTTCGCATGAAGAGTTGTGTCTTTGAGTAGATTATACATGATGCCAGAAATTCTTCCTGTACTTAGATTTGACACAAGAATTGAAACAGAAAACTCAATCCATTTAAACAATTTGAGAGCTGCAATTTTTGTGCTAAAAACAAGTTTTCATTTTTCTTAGTGTTGTTTCCTTAAGAGATGCGATCAACTCATGTACAAAGCACAGAATTTCTCATAAAAATTTTGAAATGGGTTCTTATTTTCATGATGAGAACATTCAGAGTTCAATTACTTCATCAAAAGAGGGAGATAACTCATAATTAGCTAAATACAAAACACTCAAATATAGGATGAATTTTCAAAAGAAATCACTTCTCTATATATGAGAACTCTTGTATTTATATTTAATTCTTCACAGGTAAATTTACTGAGTTCATAAACAAGTAAGTAGGGTTTTTTTTAAATGACATCAACCTTCTGCTAAAAATTTCAAAACTGATTATTTTTCCCTTAGATCCTTGAGATGAAATTGCAGAAAATAGCTCTGACTATGGAAAAAAATTAATAAAGTTTCCAAAATATCTTTACTTTAAAATAAGACTGCAAATATCATAACTAAACAAAGATTTCAGAACTATAGGTTTACTAGAGTGAAGTTATATAGAAGTGTTGTGCAGTTTCCTATGACCTCGATGCGGATCCAGACGGGGAAGTTTGGCTTCCTGTGTTGCATAGTAAAAAGACACTCTTGCATTGATTAAATGCTCAGAGATTCAAGGCTAATCATCTCAGTTGCAAAAGTACCCTTGACATTAAGTGAAAAATCTGAACTTCAGTTTAACAATAAGCAACGTAACCTTGGCTATCCACTGTCATGCCTGTCTCTGTTGTGCCCTAGATTCTGCACACAAGCTGGTTTGAGTGAGATATTTTCAGACGGGGAGCTTTCCTAGGACAAAATCACCTTGGCAACATAGACATGCAAATGGAATCCAAATACAAGCAAGAGTCACAATCCTTGTACCTGAGAAAGCAGAACTGAAGACAAAATTAATTGGAATAAACAAAGAAAGCCATGAAACATTGATCAAGGAAACAATTCAACAAGAAGACCTAACAATTGTGTATCCATATGAACTGAACACTGGGGGCCCAGTTTCATAACAGGGGCACTATTTGACATAAAGTCACACATAGGTCCCAGGACCTATGTAGTTGATAGAAAAATTCTACTGTCATTAACAAATAGGTCGTACAGACAAAAAACAACGTGCACACACACACACACACACACAGAAACACACACACACAAAACAAAAATGAAAACGAAACAACAACAAAAAATAGAGATACACTGCACTATATATCAGAAGAAGTTAATGGGCACTTAACAGGAAAATTCTGCTCAGCAACTACAGAATGACCATTTCTTTTCAGCAGTTCATAGAGTGTTTTTGCAAATAGATCATATTTTAGGCCATAATACAGTCTTAACAATATAAAATAATGAAATAATTTCCTGCAGTTTATCGAATCATAATGGAATAAAACTAATAATTAGTAGAAGAAAAACTACAAAAACTACATAAAAAGATGAAGACTAAACAATATACTTTTGAATCAGTGGGTCTTTGTAGAAATCAAGGAGAAAATTAATGTTCTTAAAATCAAGTGAAAATGAAAATGCATCAGAATGTCTGAGCTACAGGAAAATGAGTTACAAATGGGAAGTGGTACATATAATTGTCTACATCAAAAAATCAAAGAGATCTCAAAAAAATAAATTAATGGTGTAGCTTAAAGACTTAGAAAAATAAGCACAAACTACAACTAAACCCATCTGAAGGAAAATATACTAATTATTAGAGCTGAAATTAATACACTAGAGAATAAAAACAATACACAGTATCAATGAAATCATTAGTTCTTTGCAAGGATAAACAAGATTAATAACCCTTACACTAACCAAAAGAGAGAACACAAATCAATACAATTAGCAATGCAAATCAGGTTGCTACAGCAGACATCAGACATCACTAGAGACAATTTTAAAAAACATATATTCAAGTAAATTGTGAATAATCTAGAAGAAACAGATTAGTTTCTAGGTGTATATGATCTACAAAATTGATCCCTCAATCCCTCCCTCCCTCTCTCCTTCCCTGCAGTTCTTCCTTTCTCCCTCCCTCCTTGCCTCTCCTCCTTCTTGCCTGCCTGCCTGCCTTCATTTCTTAAAAACCTCTTGCTTTTGGTTAATGCTTGTGATTTCTTTTAATTTGGATTATATTCTTTGTGTGTTTTCCTTTTTAAATTTTTTTTTATTTTAAAGAGAATGAACAAAGCAAAAGAAAACAGAACAAAGCAGATCAGAACAAAGCAATGCAAGTGACAGGATTTCAAAACAAAACAACAAGAAATCAACAGTGGCTACTATAATGTCTCTTTCTTCAAAATGGTTTTTCATATCTTCACACTTTTTTTTAAAAGTATTTTCTCCTTATTTTTCCACTGGCAAAGGCAGTAGTAGCTCCAGTTACAATTTACAATTCTGTGTCACATCCAGGCCTGGTGACCTTTGAAACCACCAGTCTGAAGATAACATAATTCCACTCCAGAACTTTTGTACATTGTCAGCACTGGTTCCCTTTATTAAGTGATTTTCTCTTTTGAAAACATAGAGTAGTTACCTTTCTTGCATTCAGGTCTGATTAGTAGACTTATGTACACTGAAGTCAGCAAACAAAATATAGAATTTTAGGAATGAGTGATGAGGATTGAGGCAGAACATACATCCTGACTTACAGACAACGAGCTAGGTGTTTCTCTTGATTATAAGAATACGGTTGTGAATTTTAAAGAAAGAAAACTCAATACATTTATGACCTGAATTTGTTTCTATAGCAAATGTAATAGAATGCAAGTGACTATTTAAATATACACAAGAAGCTGAGCATTCTTTGAAGCCTACTAGTTGTGTAGCAGAGCATAGATTTTTAGATAAACAGCTCTCCTTGTAATTATCATACATTTTTGGGTAAGATATATTATTTTCTTTTGTTTCACAATACTGTTTGTAGAGAATTTTAATATTCTAATTCAGATAAGGTAGGAGACAGTAAATATGAAAACCAATATGAAATGCACTCTTTTGCAGTAAGGAGTGTTTTGACGAAAGTTCAGAGAAGTGACTGAATGTGAATTGAGACCCTTTTTTAAACTGGTCATGGAAGGCCTGCTCGAAAAGCCGATGAGGCAAGCATGGACCAGAGGAAGCAAGGGAACCAACCGTACAAGTATTTGTAAGAAAAATATTCCAGTCCGAAAGAACAGGAAATCCAAGTAGTCACAGGAGGATGCTTTTGGCAATGTTGGAGTCCATGAGGACTGCAGATGAAGACAGGAGACGAGGAGAGAGGGTTAGGCAATCAGTTCATAGTCACCTAGGGAAAAGAGCAACCTGGCTTAGCTGGCATAGCAAAGATTGTGCCTTTTATTTTTTATGTGGCTGGTAACCACTGAAATATATTGCGAGGTGATGAGTGTGATTCAGTTTAGGAATTTTAAGTATTATTGGCCACTATATGAAAAATTTAGTAGCACGTGGAAGGATGAATTAGAAGATAATGTTTAAAGAGGTGAGAAATAGATTTGCTAAAAGTTCTTAAGAGAGAATCCATAGGTTTTTCCAAACTATTGGAGATCAAATACAAAGTAAAATGAGGAATCTGGTGAATGCCAAAAGTTGAGCAGGTAGATGATAAGTGGTAACATTTACTAAAATAAGTATTATGGATATACCAGTGGAAAATATTTTAGTAACAGAGAGGGTTTTTTCTCTTTTTTCAACATTTATACATTTTATCTGACCACGTAATTAAGTACATGATTATCATAAAATCACAAATCATTATAAAAATAAAGAAAAGTAGCCATCCAAAGTTGACCAACAAAGGAACCTGAACATTTGTATTTTTGTATATTTCCTTCTAGTGACTTAATATTTTAGGATGGGCATTTTCTGATTGATCAGCAATTCACTAATAACATGAGATTTTTATTACGGCACAGTGAAAGCTACAGATTCAATAAGATATTGGTGCATAAGTCAATAGATCAATACACTGAACAAAGACCTTGGAAATTGGTTGCACTTTTGTATGAAAATTTAATGTAAGAAAAAATGACATCATATATAATAAATGTATTTGACAAGTTAAAGTATAACTTTCTCTTACCTAATAACAATAATAAATGAAGAATTATTAGAGCATAAATACTTAACCATCTTGGACTCAACCCATAGTTCCATAGCCCTTTATTCAATAGAGAATTCCTTTAAAATACATCAGATATTACTTTTTTAAAATCTAAAACCTCCAATGGCTCTCTGCATCATTCAGTCTAAGGCTAAAATTCTTTAAATGATGCACAAAGTATTGCCTGATCTGACCCTGCTACCTCTAACCAACCACCTTCCTTTGCTCCTCTCCTTTACTCTCCTAGCTCACTGCCTTCACACATACACACCCCTAGTATTCTTCTACCCCTGTGTCTTTGCTTAGAATGCTCCCCAAAGGTGTCCCCATGGCTTGATCCATCATCTACTTCACATCTCCTTGAAATGATAGGGAAACTTTCCTTAACATTGTATTTAAAGCAGTAACAGAAAACCATTTCCTGCAACTGCACTTTTCCCCAGAGTTCACTTTCTCCCTTAATCCTTTTATTTGGGTATATTAAATTAATTATTACCTGGTCCATATGTACTGCTTTATGGATTGTCTTTTATTAATAAAGTATAAGTTTTCTGAAGACAGTGACTTCATGCATTTATTATTTGGCTACTGGTTTCTCTCCAGATCAATATACATTGGTGGGCATATATTAGGCATTGAATTTTTTTGTTTTATAAATAAATTAAGGGATGAATGAACAAATTTAGCACAAAATGAAGGTGAACAGTAACTGATATTTTGTATAGAAAGTATTTTGTGAAAATGAAGGCATTAAAAGAAAATTGTAAGAAGTCCACAAACTTTAATCTTCAAGCAGAAGAGAAACACTCATATTCTGTATTTTAATTCCCTTTTTATGAAGACAATGAAGAGAAAGATGGAGATGAAAGAGAAGCTAGAGATTACCAGTTAAAGAGAAATTTGATTTCTCTCCATTATAATTTGTTTTGGGGCCAGATTTATCTGTTAAATTCCCTGGAGGGTAATTGCAAAGTCCTGAGTAGCAGAGTGAGAAAAACGGGTACTAAAAGGATGAATGGAGGGTGATAAGACTCAGAGAACAAAGCAATACAAAGTTGAGCCACTGCTGACCAAGCTGGACTCATGGTTGCACACTGTAAAAATAACATTAATGGTGAAGGGAAATAAATGGTATTTTAAACCCACCTCTAATCCCCTCTATTTTCCTTTGCTCTGGAAAAGGAGTGTTTACAATGGCTTTCTCTGTGCTTCCCACATGGGATTTAGTCACTGTTGTAACCTTATGCTGTTCATTGTGAAGCTAGAAAAGTACAATTCCACTACATTTAAGCCACTTTGTAAGAGAAAATGCAACTGTCAGCTCTGATGGCTTTAAGTTCTCAGAGACTGGTGAATAAAACCCACTCATTGCGCCTCACCATCCCAATGTGATGAGGAATTGACAGATAGGAGTTTGATCTTTCTGGAATGAACTCTTCCCATGGCATGCTATAAGCTCATTGAAGTGCACACTGTAATCACCTGTAGAATGCTAAAAATAGCTACCCCCCTGGGTCCCTCCACAATTTTTTTTTTAGCCTAGGGTTCAGCCTGGCCATTAAGATTTGTAAATACTCCAGATGATTCTTTCATGCAGCCAATATTAAGAGCTCTAGCTAGAGGGTTTCCTTCTCTTTCTTCCCCCTCTCTCCCACCTCACCTCACCCCATTTTTTTGTTTGTTTGTTTGTTTGCTTGTTTTTCACTGGCCTACTCCACCCAGAATAATTTTATCTTTCCTATGACAAACAAGTTTCAACACAAGCTATTTGTAAAACATGAAAATCAGCTTCCTAACTTCAGGAGTAAGGCTTCCCAGCTTGGGTTAATCAGTGCATTTTGCTGTCCACAGTCATTGGTCCAGGAATGAGCAAGTAACATAAATAACCTGGTTGGTATGGATCTCAGGACATTTGCTCAGGAGTCTATGATGAGAATACTTTGATTATATATTTTTATGGAGTGCAATGTGACATTTTGATTTATGTAGCCACAACAGAATGATCCAGTCAAGGTATTTTGATAGATCTTTTGCTTCACCAATACACTATCATTATTATTTTTTTTTTTTTGGTGATGAGAACATTGAAAATGTATTTCACTAAGTTGGCATTTAGAATGCAATTTGGTTGAGTAGTTTTCCATACATTTCATTTCCAATTTATAATCATGTATTGAATCTTCATGGATAAAAGCTCAGGGTTCATGTCTAAGTTTTACCTAATGTTCTATCTATTCTGTCTATAAAATGTGGTTGCTGGGTACACCAAGGCAGGCAACTTTTGGTCCATGGCCCATTGATCATTGATCCATTCAGAGTGTAATTTTATACTATGACCAACAAATTCATGCTTCTATCAGACTGGAGCTGACATTAAAATAAAAAAGGTACTATACTATTTCAGTTTTCCCCCAACATATTTTTATTACTTTCACTAATTCCAGAATTTCATTCTTTCCAAATGACCAGGGATTGTTCCTTTGCATATTTTTAAGAATTACATTAAATTGTTCTATTTCATCTAAGAATCAAATTCTTCTTTTTGAACCTGTAAGAGTTTGAAATTTTTATGATTCCAGCAATTCATCTTACAAAGAAACTATAGTCTTGGATGAATTCTGAAGTCTGATTAAATACACAGTCCACAAATATTTCCCTAGTTTCATGTGAAATGGAATCATTTGGATTTTATAGGTTGATTTCACTCATATTGACAAAGAGGCCAAAGTCTCAGAAATGTATAGAGTTTTCTTGTGGGCAGCCACCCATGAAGTGAAAATCCAGGGGAAATCAAAATTATTTAGTTCAGTCATTTGCCTCCAGTAATGACTCGCTTTTGCAACAACCATAATATTTCTGTACCATTATAACGATTGAGAATGTTTTTGTGTATCAGATTATTTTCACTTCAACACAGTTTTCCCTGCTTCACTGCCAAGCCAATCTAGTCCTCTGTGGTACTGTCAGTTCACGTGAAGGGACAATTGGCAGCCTCCCGCTGAGGAACTGAAGTGCTCCATTGTGACTGGTTACGCTCCAGTCAGGAGAAAGCAACCTTCCATTTTTCTGTGAAGGCCTGTGAGTCACAATCTGGAGACCTTAGTTTTTAGATTATTAGATATAGGTAGGTCTAAGAAGCCGGAATAATGATTCTCAGAGAGGTGCCTTTTAACTTATGGAGAGTATCTGAGTGGGTTTAAGGATGTATATATCACCCCTTAACTCAGGTCTTTTGTTTCTGGGCCCAGTGATGCCTCTGAAGGAATTGGCCCTGGTGCCTGTATATCATGATTGGACCCCAGGCCAGAAGAACACCTCTCACCAGGCTTTCCAAATACTTGTGTTTTGTTTTTTAAATGCTTTTATTATAAAAGATCACTTATGTATTTATATCTAATATCTATATCTATGCAAAATGTCTTTTGATTAATGAAGTAATTCATTTAACACATTCTTCTTCATTAGTATTTATGACTCCATGTTGAGAAACCCCTTCTTATTCTAACATCTAAATATGGTCCCCTATTCCAGTGATGGGGAACCTTGCAGAGATCTCAGAGAAAACAGCCTGCTGAAGCACCTATACCAAAGATTCACCACCACCTACACTCTTAAAGCTGGAAGGCCTTTACCTTTAAATCTTAGAACTTGAAGATCTACTTAGATTTCAAGAATTGATTTTTGTCTTAATATCTGTGAGTTATGAGTTTGCATTTAAAAAATTATCGACACTCAATTATTCCAGCATGGTTCACTGAAAAGCTTGTGTTTCCTATGCTTTTCTGCAGTAACACCTTAGCAAATCAAATATCCATTTATGCTTCCCTTTGACTCTAAATTCTCTATTCTGTCTCACTGATCTATATTAGCCAATACCATATCTTCATTACTATGGATTACAAGAGAGAATAATTGAGCAAATTTTCCCATGTTATTATCCTTCAAAAATGTATTACCTATTTAAGCTCCTTTATTAATTCCATATAAATTTAAAATTCAGCTTATTTTAAAAAATAATTTTATTAGTGTATGTTTGTAAAAAGACATATTCAGCATAGTCAGTGTGAGGGATTACTCCACATACATACCGAATCTTGGTCAGTTGTACTTTCCCTTTCTCTCTCCTCCCTCCCGTCTAGCCTGATCCCTTTCCATATCCACAAAGCCTATCTCCTGGGTACCTCCTATCATCTATCTTTTATTTGCTCTTTCAGTTGTTTAAACTTCTGAAATCAAGACTAGAATTACATTGAACATATGGCACATTTTATGAAGAATCCATGAAAATAAGTATCTTTTTACCACTTTGGGGTTTTCTTTAATGTTTCTCAATAGAATTATAAATTTTACATATAAAGGACTTATATATCTTTTATTAGGTTTACTACATGTTCTAGATAATTTATGTAAATATATAAATAATAATTTTAAAATCTATGACCTTTGACTGTACATAAATTTACATTGGTATTTTATATATATCTTTATATTGACCTTGCTAAGCTCTTTTTATACATTTGAATCCATGATTCATATATTTCTCCATATAAACAACTATTTTGCTTATGAATGAGAAATTTTTAATTGTTTTCAAACTCTCCTCCCTTTTCCTTCTTCTTCATTACATTGGCTGTGATCTTGAGGAAAGTGGTCTTGAGTTGCATCCATTTTGCTACAAATAATTCGTTTATCCTTTATGGCAGTGTAGTACTCCACTGTGTATACATATCACATTTTCTATATTCATTCATCTGTTGATGGGCATACATGCTGTTTCAAAGGATTGGCTGTTATGAATTGTGCTACTTTAAACATGACTATGTATATCTCACTGTAATAAGATGTCTTTAACACTTTTGAGATGATACCTAGAAGGGGAACAGATGAATCAAATGGAAATTTTAGTTTTTTTTTTTGATTTCCATACTGGTTCCCATAGTGGTTGTATAATTTACAGTCCTACCAACAGTGCAGAACTGTTCCTTTCTCCCCACAGCCTCGCCAGCGTTTGCTATTTGTGGATTTCTTGATGGCGGCCTTTCTTTCTAGAATGATATAGAATCTCAGTACTGTTTTAATTTGCATTTCTTGAATGCTATACCTTTCTTCTTTTTCTCATTCCCCTCACCTCCCTTCATCACTCCTTTTACTTTTTGTTCACAAAAAACTTGGTTTCTAATTTTTCCTTCTATTCTTTTTTCTTATTTTAAATAGAGTAAAACTAAGCAAAATAGAATAGAATAAAGCCAATCAAAACAAGATGGTGTGACTCAAGATTTCAAAACAAGACAATAGGAAATCAACAGTGGTTACCCTAATGCTACTTGTTGTCTTCAAAATAGCTCCCCTATCATCAGACATAGTAAAGTCACACAAATCCCAAACAGACTATAACCAACTAAAACAAAACAATGGATATAATTCAGGACTTCAAAACAAAATAATAGTAAAGCCAAAATGTACTACCCTAACATATCTTGTTATCTTTGAAAAAGCTGCCCATGCCATCAGATAATAAAATCAAACAAGATAAAACAGAAAAAACCCCAACCAAACAAAACAATGAGAATCATAGGCAGGATTTTGAAACAAGAGAATAGGGAATTAACAATGGCTACCACATTCAGAAGGAGATTCTCCCATACACACTATACTGCATGCTGCTTTCCTCTTACTAGGTGATCGGACTACCAGCTTTAAGCCTCCGGAGTCAGTGAAACATTAAAGCTTATAAGTATTAAGTTGTATTTTATCTCATCAGCTGTTATCACAGCCTGTTTCTCCAGATCAGCTGGTAGCTTATGTGTGTAGAGGGCATTGGTTCTTCTTCTATCCCTTACCACAAGCTGTAAGGAGCTGATATTTGCTTCTCTCTAGCCAGGCTCCACATGACACCGACTCACAGGAGATCTTAGCTTCCTGTTGACTTCTTGCTCTCTTTTCCCACAGTCCATGAACTCTGGCACCCTGATCTCTTTTTCTTGTCCCTTCTTTCCTTTTCCCTCTCTCCTTCCTTTTTCCCCCTCTTATTTGAAAATTTTCTTTATATTTTCTATGTGTAATTCCATTTGCAAGTCCACATGGGACTTACAGTATTTCTGTCCAATCCATGTGTTTTTGTTTACCTATTATTTCAATAATACTTCAGAGAACAGACATAAATCTCACAGAATCTAATTTTTTGGTTTTATATTATATTATAACTTATAGTTTTGATATTGTATGAAGGGGTTTTAATTTAACTCAAGATCACCAAAGTTTCTTTCATTTCTTCTTTTAAAAAATGTATGGCTTCAAAATGTATGCTTAAAGATATTATCCATTGCTTAGTTGGCTTTAGCATTACATGTGAAGTATGAATTGAATGACATGAAAGCAAATTAAGCATCTTATCAGTTTTAATGCCAATAGCACAATATCTTGATTACTATAGTTTATAGTAAGTCTTGATATCAAATTAGCATAAATCCCCAACATTATTTTACTTTTAATATTGTTTTGGCCAGTCCAGAATTCTTATATTAAATATCAATTTTTAAATCAGTCTGTTAAAATTCAAGCTATATAAAATGCTTGCTGAGATTTTTTATTAATCATACGGTGAGTTTAGAAAGAATTGATATGTTAACCTTCCTGCTAGCCAGTCTAAGAATGTATATCTTCCATTTGTTCTTTAATTTTTCAGTAATTTTTACATTTTAGTGAATAAAGTTTTTGCATTTATCAGATTTACCTCAATGTACTTAATACTTTTGATGAATTCATAAACAGTTTTTAAAAATATTTGCATTTCTGATTACCACTTGCTAGTATATACACATTCAAAATGATTTTATATATTGAACTTATATTTGACATTCTTGCAAAATTCATATATTTGGGTTTATGAGCCTATTTTTTTCTCAGATTCCATAAGAAGTTTTACATACCAATTGGGGTTTCTGAAATATAAAGACAATTTTACTTATTTATTTTTAATAATATGTAATTTGTTCCCTTTCTTACCTCACTGCAGTGATGGTTTTTTCAGTATAATATTAGATAGTAGTGGTGACTATAAGTAATACCTTTTGTTTTTAAGCATAGAAAAGTACATTAGTTTTTTAACTATTAAAAATGATGTCAGGGCTGGGGGTTTAACTCAGTGGCCTAAGCATCTGCCTGGCAAAGATGAGGTTGTGAGTTCAATCCCCAGTACACAAACACACACACACACACACACACAACCAAAACAAAACAAAACAAAAACATGTTGACTAGCCAGCCTTGCCCGCACATTCACCAGCTGCCAAAGGGGATACTTTCTGCTGCTGGTAGCCAGCGCAGACTAGGAAAACCAGCAGCTAGCTCCATACCAGTGCACTCAGTGACCACCATCAGATATCCATAGCCAGCACTGGCCAGGAAAATCAAACAGTCATGCTACAGAGAAATTGTATCTAATGCAAGAAGTGTCTGGGACCTCTATCCACTTATGTGGAAGAATCTAGGAAAATGTCAATATGATAAAACAAAAGGCAGACTCTGGCCTCCAACCCATGCAGAACAAGTCCAGGAGATATATACAAGGAAGAGATTGAGAGTTTCACATCAGAAATTCTGAAGTGATGGCAACTGAAGTAAAGAAACAACTTTATGAGTCTAAAAAAGAAATTAGAACAGAAATACTATCTCAGGTATGATATGAAAAACAGAATAAAATGAAAAACATAATAAAAGAATTGCTAAGCAACTCTAAAGAAGACATAAATTAAAAAAAATATAGAGAATAGGAAAGTGAAGGAAACCTTGAATGGACAATATATGAAGGATTTAGAATTCATGGAAAAGATTTAAAGAGTTATCCAGGAACTTAAAAACTGAATTGAAAGTTGGAAAAAATCTCTAGAAAGAAACTGAAGACAGACTTTCAGACCTTGAACACAGGTTTGCAGACTGTGATCACAAAAAGAAACATCTCCTAAAAATAACAAGGAACCAGGAAGTAATAATTCAAAGGCTGCAAGATGACATAAAGAAGCATAATTTAAGAATAATAAGTGAGTGTCAAAAAACAGGGGTCAACACAAATGAAATACAAAGGCTATTTACAGAAATAATTTCAGAAAACTTCCCAAGGAAATGATATTGAGATAAGTGAGGCATACAGAAATCCAGCCAGCTATAACCAAAATAAATCTACACCCAGACATATAATAATCAAGATCTCCCAGAAATTCAACACAATAATAGAATATTAAAAGCTGTTAGAGAAAAGAAACAGATCATTTATAAAGGAAAACTCATCAGAATCATGACAGACTTCTCTACACAAACCATCAAATCAAGAAGAGCTTGGAGTTATGTATTTCAAGTCCTGAAAGAAAATACCTTCCAACCCAGATTGATGTACCCTGAAAAACTATCTTTCAAATTTAATGGAGAAACAAGATGCTTCCATAACAAAGAACAACTGAAAGAATTCATGACTACCAAACTGACCTTACAAAAAATACTGCAGTACATTCTAGAGAGAAAAATAATTACTTTCAGGAAAAATGGCAGAGGAGGCTCAATGAGTGGAGCAGACAGTGGAATGAAGGGCAAAAGTAGGCAACCAACAGCAGGAAAATATCATGGCAGAGATGAGGCAGAGCATGTTGGCCATAATCATTAATATAGATGGCCTCAATTCACCAATAAAAAGAAACATAGGCAGAGTGGATCAGGAGACAGGGTCCATCAATATGCTTTATACAAGAAACACATTTACCTCTAAGGAAAATTCATAGTCTGAAAGTCAAAGGAGGGAAAATGCTCTATGTGACAAGGAACCAGAAAAAAGTATGGCTACCAAGTACAGAATTAATAAGAAAGATATGGTATTTTTATACAATGGAAAGCTACTCAGCTATAAAGAAAGATAATCCCAAGAATCTTGTAGGTAAATAGATGCCATTTGAGATCATGCTCATGGTTGAAACAGTTTAGAGTCACATGGGTAAATTTAGTGCTGTCTCCCTAGTATAAAAAACAAAGGAGTTAGTGGGATCCAAAATGCACAGTAGGTACTGTGAAAGTAAAAGGGGAGGAAATGTCTAAAAAGGGAAGGTAGTAGCCACTGTTAATCTATTATTGTGTTTTGAAATCCTATAATGTTGTCAATATTCTACTTAGTTTAGTTTTATTCTGTTTTCTTTTGTTTGATTATTATATCTTATGGCATGGGCAGCTATTTCAAAGGCAGCACAATATATTATGTTAGCCATTTTTGATTTCCTATTATCTTGTCTTGAAGTCCTGTATTGCTTTCATTGTTTTGTTTTGATTGGTTTTACTATATTCTGTTTTGTTTGATTTTATTAAGTCTGATGGTATTGGCAGTTATTTTGAAGTTAACAAGAGACATTATGGTAGCCATTAT
This sequence comes from Hydrochoerus hydrochaeris, assembly GCA_004027455.1. Classification (NCBI taxonomy): domain Eukaryota; kingdom Metazoa; phylum Chordata; class Mammalia; order Rodentia; family Hydrochaeridae; genus Hydrochoerus; species Hydrochoerus hydrochaeris. The sequence continues at coordinate 9,754 of PVLA01001537.1, read as the reverse complement.
TGATTTCCATTTATCTTGATTTAAAGTCCTGTATCACATTCATTGTTTTGTTTTGATTGACTATTCTGTTTTATTTTGGTTGATTTTATTCTCTTAAAAAAAAGCATGGTGTTGGCCAATTTTAGCTCAGTGGTGCAGCACCTGCCTGGCAAGCATGAGGTCCTGAGTTCAGTTTCCGGTATTTAAAAAAAAAAAAAAAAGAAAGAAAAATATGTTAATTGAAAGTTTCTTATATTTTAGATTTACATATTGAGACTATAACTCTGTGCCACTTTTTCTGGAAATTCCTTATCACAAATTGATGATGGATATGTTATATGTTTTTCTTGCATCTATTGAGATTATCATACTGTTCTTAGAGGGGTATATATTTTTTAGGCTATTAATAAGATGAATTACTTGGATTGGTAATGAAATATCAAATCAACTTTGTGTTGATGGGATAAATAGAAATTGGCCAGCATTATAAATAATTTTTATTCATTGCTGAATATGTTTCATAAAATTTTTCAAAAATATTTCCATGTATGCTCATGAGCGATATCGTTTTATAATATCTTAGTCTGGTTTCACTATCAAATACTTTTCTCATAAAAAATGATATTCTAGATGATTTTTCATTTAGTTATATTTTACAACCTGGTATGTGTTAAATATTTATAAATAATCTGTGCATGTTTGAAATTAATGTACATTCTACAGTCTATGAGTCAACTTTGTTAATTATGATAATTAGATAGTTTATATTCAAATATTTTTTTACAGTTGGTTATGAGTTCTAGGAGTGTTGCACTTTCAAATATAGCAGTTTTATCAATTTCTTATCATATTTTTGTGAACTATTGCTTTGAATAATCTGGTTTTTGCAATATATGTATAAAATTGCTACATTGTTCTGCTCATTGAATATTTTATCACTTTGAAATGGTTCCTCTACTTCTAGTAATGTCTGACTAAAAATCTCTTTTGGTTCATATTGATGTACTTATATCAGTTTCTTATTCATTAGAATTTCATAATATTTCTTCTCCATCTGTTGACTTTCAACATTTTCTATACCCATGTGTTTTAGATATATTGCTTATAAATGGAATAGATGATTTTTTCCTGGACTGATTATTCTTAAAAGAAGAAAAACTGAAACACTTGGTCCATTTGTATTCAATGTAATTACTGATGTATTTACATTTGTTTCTATCATTTTGCATTATACTTTCCATGTGTAGATTCTTGTAATATCTCTCTTACTGTTTTCTTTCATTATTTGAATGAAATTTTCAGCCTATATATTCATTTGTTGTAATATTATAAATTATAACATGCATAACTAACATTAAACTTTACAAGTAATCAAGCATTTTACCTTCTTCATTGAAACTATGAAGATCTTAGATCTTAACTTTTGTTTTTGTTTAAAAACCTGGTTTCCACACTCATAGATAAAGTCAAGTGAGATATGAATATAGATTGCTATGTCTTATATCTGACTTTCTGCTTTAACCTTACTCTAGTAAATATGCAAATGTTGATGTACTATTTTGGTCTTAATCAAAATTTCATCATGGAAATATGTGGGCATTCATACTGAAAACTGTTGGAACCACTTTGAGTCTTTTTATTAGTTTACCATAACTTCAGTTGTTTTTTCAGAATTACATTGATTTCAAAAGTTGCTTTCACAACAGTACTTCTTTCAATTTTTTGAATATCAAAGAGAAATTTTGAATTGTAACTTCACCCAAAGCTTTGAAAAAAAATATTTTTCAGATATTTAGAGCCAAGTAATTAGCTGCTTTGTCCTGTCAGCTAAATAATAATTTTTAGTTATTTCAGTTAGAAAATAGTCATGCTTTGAATTTGCAAGATTTATTTGATTATTGGTGATTTGGGGGGCCTCTAGGGCATATTAGGGTATAAATGCTTTATTGTTTTTTTAAACTCTAAAAACTCGAGAGGGACATGTGACCATAAATCTTCTCAATATAGGAAGAAACAGTATTTGAGTAGTACACTACATTTTCATGTTTCTTTTTGAAGCTTATTTAGTTTTTCTAGAAAACTATTAAGTAGCTAAATATAAAAATCCAAGTATGAATTTGAATTTTGGAGTTCATCTGACAACCTTGATTCTCTAGGTTTATCCTCTTCATGAAAGTGTGGAAGAAATTATTTTATCAACAGTGATACACATAAAACCTTTGTATTTAAGGAATTTTTAACTTTTAAAATATTTTCTTAATGTTCATTTATGTTACAAAATATTGAATTTCAACATTTCATTTTCACAGATGTGCACATATTTTGCTCATATTGACCCTTCATCGCCTACTTTCTCCTCCCATTATTACCGTCCTTTTGCCAAATACTAATCTCCCCTTTATTGCCTTCTTTTTCCTTTTTCTCCCTTTCCATCCTTCTCCTTTCCTGTTTCTTCTCTCCATCCTTGTAACTGTTGACTCACTGTGCCAATTTGAGAAATTTATACGTTTAGCTAAGTACTCAGCACTTGTAAATCCTAAGGTTTAGAGGATAAACCCTTAATACTCTAGGATGTTGTTCATTGTGCAAGAGTAGAGCATGGAGACGCTTCTTTAACAAGTCTCTGCCATGGGTGTTACACCCATCCAAAGGTGGAAAAGGGAGGAAACAAGGTGGTTTCTCCCCCTTTTTTTGCTCTTGCTGTTTTTGCTGTCTTCCAGCCTCCATGAAATGTTGCTCCTCTGCTGTATGCCACCCTGCCTTGGAATCAGCTGATTATGGACTGTAACCTCCACAAACTAAGCTAAATAAGCCTTTCTTTCCTTAATTTGGATACCCAGTATTTTTTCTCAGGAATGACAAAAGTAATCAAGACACACCTCCTTTCTTTTCTTTTCTTTTTTTTTTTTTTTCTTTTGCACTGGGGAATTAACTCATTACATTGGGCTTGCCAGGCAGGTGCTTATGCCACTGTGCAAATCCCCAGTCCATTTTTCTCCCCCTTCTTCTGATTCTTTATTTATTTATGGGAAACATGCAATACTTTCTGAGTCCAACTCATTTCATTTAAAATGATGATCTCAAGTTCCATCCATTTTCCTGAAAATGACATGATTTTGTTCCTTGTGAATGAATAATTGTCTTTTATGTATATATGCCAGAGTTTGTTATCTATTCATCTGATGATGGGCAGCTAGGCTAATTTCATATGTTGGCCATTGTGAATTGTATTGTAATAAACATAGTTTGGTGGTATCCCTCTACTGTGCTGACTTTAACTCCATTGGGTATATAAAAAGGAATGATATACATGAATTATAGTAAATCTATTTTTATTTTCTTGAGGAGCCTTCTGTACAAATTTTCCTAGCGGAAATACTAATGTAACTTTTCACCAGCAGTGTATAAATGTTCCTGTTCACCCTGGTCCTCACCATCATTCATTACATTTTGTATTCTTGATGCTGTTCATACTGCCTGATGTGAGATGAAATCTCAATGTAGTTTTGATTTCCATTTCCCCCATAGCTAAAGATAGCAAACATTTTTTATATGAATTGACAAGTAGTTTAGTTTTGAGAAATGCATTTTCAATTTTTTTGCCAATTTATTGATCAGGCTACTTGATTTATTTGGCATTGTTTTTGAGTTTTGCATTTATTCTAGATATAAGTCTTATGTCAGAAGAATAACTGGCAAAAAACCCCAAACATTCTTTAGGGGTAACTTTATTCTTTTTTCTATTTGCTCTACAGAAATTTTTAATTTGAAGTAACCCCATTTGTTGATTTGTGCTGTTAGAGTATAGTATTTGTGGTGATATTGGAGTCTTCTTTAAGAAGTCTCTGCCATGCATGTTTCATATGTGTATGTGATGCCTATGTGTCTTAGAGAACTTAGAGCATTAAGAACAAAATTGAGAATATTGGAGAAAGTACACATGGCACAGAAATCTATTATGATGCAGGAATACTGCAGAAGATGGGTCACAGGACAACAGCCAATCAGCAGAAAGGAAAACTAAATAACACTCTTAGATTGACAGCTAGCAATCCTCCCTTCCCCCAAAAGAATTACAGAGGACATTTCCAGTTTCTGTGAAATTTCAGGGGTTTCTGTGAGCAATGATCACCCACAGAAACACTTGCAACATCATATAATCATATTATCTTAATGAAAATTTTTATTTTATTATTATAGCAGCCACCTGTGCATCTCAGTAGCTGAGTGTGGTGTGGGGATACAGGAAGTGATCTTTGTGTTAACCATTGGGTACCACGAATGGCAAGGTGTGTAGACATGTGTGGAAGTGTCAACAGGTGTGTTATACAATGGTCTGAGATACAATTTTAATGTGTGTATCTTTGGGAATCATAGGGGTAACACAAACCCATACTATATTTTCAAGGTAAAATTGAATTTACCATAACAGAAGGCAGGTGTACCTTGCATAGCTGACCTGGGGGACACAGAAACTCCTGTTGAGTATTTCTGGCTTTCCACATTAATTTTTGTTAAAAGGAGCATCATGTTGGGTATATAACACCCAGGCTTATATTTTTTTAGAAGTATTTCTATTGGTGAATTAGTAATCTTAATCTTAAATTTTATATATTATATTAAAAATGTGTATTTCACAGGAAAATATCAATAAATGTGGTATTGGATATATAATATTCTTGTGTTTATAATAAGCATCAACATTTTCAACATAAACTGTTTTTATCTAAAAATTATGAAAAGATAACAGGAATAAATTCCTAACTATAATGAAGATACAAATTAAAATCCACAAAGTTATCTTTGCTTCAATTACCACACCTCAGGTAGTTTTCACACATAAAAACAGCACATTCCATATACACAAGTCACTTACACTGATAACAGATGTGTGTTTGCTTTCTGTGTTTTCTTTCCTTAATAGAACATAAACATAACACTTTCAATTTAGAAATTTTTACTAGAATTCAGCCATCATCTCTGTATTCACACAGTAACAAACCAATGATGCTGTAAACAGACTTGTTGCTCCTGTCTCCCAAAGTAATCAGAATGTGACAGTCGACAATTGGTTTACCAGTTACCAAATGATGTTACATTTGCCAAAAGAGTACAACCCCACTAGCATAGAAACTGCTTCTAAGAACAAAGCAGAAATAACTAATACAATGTTACAAGTTCAAAATAGGAAATTGTACAATACAATGTTTGGATTTCAGAAAAACTTAACATTAGCCTCACATGTAGCAAAGAAAAACAAAGTGGTACTGCTGATATCAACAGCACCACATTGGCAAGACTGATGGAGAAAGCTCAACAAAACCGCAACCAGGGATGGTAACTTTCTACAACAAAACCAAAGGTGGAGTAGATGTTGCTAATGAATTATGCTGATGAACTATGATGTCTCTCCAAACACAAAGCATTGGACAACAATTGTGTTTTATTGTACTCTAAACATGTGGCATAAATACTTTTATAGTTTTACAGAGAAAGTAAGTCCAAAATACCAGGGAGAGATTTTCTTAGACAACTGGGACTGGGGCTTATGCAAGATCATCTACAACAGAGAAAGAACAAAATGTTTCTGCCCAAGGAATTAGGCAAAAAGAATTCTGCAGCACATTGGTTATCTCACACTTGAAGAAGCAGTTGCAATATCACAAAGACTTACTGCAACTATAGAAAAACCAAAAAGGTGTCATCTGTGTCCTACGGAAAAGCACAGGAAACCAAGATATATTGCTATCAATCTAAGTGACACTTGTTATGTAGAACATGCAGTTTTTGTGTGTAAAGACTGGCTTGGGTATGATAATTGAAACGAAGATCATTTCTGTAATAGACTTTTGCTTGTATTTTCATTGTAGTTCACAAAGGAATTTTATCTGACGTTACCCTTTAGGCTTTGTAAATAAGCAGTTAATGTTGAAAATGTTTATTCTACAGACAATGCACATTAAAATTAATAATTTATTTTACTGACATTTATGTTCCTGTTAAAGACACATTGTATGATATAAAAATCTGACAAAACAAGAGCAGCAAGATATCAAATATATCCTACTAAAAAAGACAGGAAAACAAAACATATCTGTTTTCACTATAAGCAATACATGGGTATGGAATGTGCTGTTTTCATATGTGAAAATTGCCTTAGGTGTAATAACTGAAGCAAAAATTATTTTTGTTTTATAGTTTTATTCACTTGTTCATTGTAGCTCATATAAGGTTTTCTGAGTTTTTCTTTACTTTTAAACAAAAACAGTTGATGAAGATGTTGATGCTTATGAACACTCGATAATATTAAACATTCAATACTTCATTTCACTGATATTTTTCCTGTGAAATACTCATTTTTAATATAATAAACTCATAAAGTTAAAATTAGTAATTAAAAAATAGTAATACTTCTAAAAATTGTGTGTTTACTATATACCCAACATGATGTTCCTTTCAACAGCGTGGGTTAGGGCCTGCGGGAAAAAAAATCTCTCAAATGACTGAGGCTCTTAACACTAAATCACTACTTAGCTGTAGTATACTGTACATGTCTATTTTTGTGTTGGTACTATGCTGCTTTTGTTTCTATGTCTCTGTAGTAAAATTTGAAACTGAATATTGTGATGGATGCCTCACCTGACTTTTTTATGCTTAGAATTATTTTAGCTATCTTGGGTTTTTATATTTCCAAATGAATATTAGGATCTTTTTTTTTTTAGCTGTGTGAAGAATATCATTGGAATTCTGACAGGTGTTGAGTTAAATCTGCAGATTGCAGTTAGTAATATGGTCATTTTTGACATTGTTAGTGGTGCTGAAACATGAACACAGGAAGTCTTTCCATCCTTCCAGTTTTCTTCAACTGTAGTGTGCTATAATTTTCACTGTAAGGATGTTTCACTTCCTTGGTTAGATGGATTCCCAGGAATGTACTGAAGCTATTGGGAATGAAATTGTTTGCCTGAATTTTTTCTTATTAAGGTTTATGAAAGCTATTGATTTTTCAATGCAGATGTTGTATTCTGCTACTTTGCTAATTTATATTATCAGTTATGAAAGTCTTTTTTGGGTGTGGTTAGGATCCTTCTGATATAAGATTATAACATTTACAATGAAGGTCTTCTGTTTCTGTTTGTATCCCTTTTATTTATTTCTCTTCCTTCATTTATTCTAGTTAAACTTCAAGTACCATACAGAAGAAGTGTGAAAATGGACATATCCTTCCTTGTCTCTTGATTTTTGAAGAAATGCTTTTTTTTGATTGGTATGATTTAAATTGTAGGTTTCCCATATGTGGTTTTTATTACATTGATCCTTCAATAGCTAGTTTTATGAGGGATTTTTACAATGAAGGAAATTGAATTTTGTCAAAGGATTTTCTACATCAGTTGAGATGACTGTGTTATTTTTATCATTGATTATATTCATGTGGTGTATTACATTTATTGATTTTTAATATGTTGAACCATCCTTGCATCTGTGGAATGAAATCAACTTGTTCATGATGTAGAAGTTTATTAATATGTAGATGAACTTTTCTGGAACCATTTCAATTCAGAATTTTACATCATAGTTTATCAAGATATTGGTCTATAGTTTTCCTTTTATCAATGCTAAACAAATAAATGTTTAGCATTGATAATATTGGCCATGTACGATGAATGTAGAAGGTTTTTTTTTTTTTTCTGTTTCATGGACTAGTTTGAAGAGCACTCATGTTAGTTTTTTCTGGAAAGTCTGGTAAAATTCAGTAATGACTCCATCTAATCCTGATTGTATTTTGTTGGGAGATTTTTAAATTATTGCTTAATCACAATGTTTGTTATTGCTTTGTTTTGGTTTCTATATTTGCTTAGACTTTATAAATGGAAGGAGGAAAGAAGAAAAGAAGGTCAGAGACCAAGAAAAAAGCACTTAGAATTTAAAATTATGATAGTAGAATTAAAAAGATAGGTGGGCAAATAAATGAATAGATTAATACCTTTCAGCTTATCAATTGACTTACATCACAATAAAATCATTCTATGTTAAAAATACATTGTATATGTCTAGACTACTGAATATCATAGATTAGCATTCAGTACCTTGGGGTCTATCTTCATGACCACCTGGACTACTGGCTGCCATGGCCTAGCATCATGGGAATATCATACTGCATATGCTAACCTGAGAAAGATAAAAATTCTAAATTCAAAGTGTAGTTTCTACTGAATACCTATCACTTTCTACCACCCTAAAGTCAAAAACCTTGTCTAATTATCATAAATTGGAAACCATCTGCATGTACTTACACATACATACAATCTTATATATGCATATACACACGCATGTGCAAATATATTAGGAGAAAACTTCAAAGATAAATTTGAGAAAGGTTGTTCCAGGATATAGATTAAGATTATAAATATTAAAATAAAGAACAATAAAGAAAAATGATAGGATCAGTCTAACCAGACCTATATTTGGATAAACAGTTTCTAAACTAAGAGTAGAAAATATAAAACAAAACATACTAAAAAAAAAAGGTTGTGAAAAATAAGTAGACAAAAGTTCCTGATGAAGAAAGCAATTTTCTAAAATGAAAAAATTCACTGGCTGTTCAGTCAGTAATTTTTAAGGCATATTAAGCCATTTCATCATGCAGTATTAGAGCACTAGGTATAACATAGGTCCTTACACACTCAGAAGATTAAAAAGATTGTTTCCAGCAGAACATGGTGAATAAACATGATAATGGACTTCTTAACAGCAGCAATGGAAGCCTGATGATAATTTTCTTCAAAATGCCAAAGTACATTATTTTCAATCTTATAGCCTCAAAGTTATCACTAAGTTTGGTATATGAGTAACAAAACAAAATATCAGCAGGAAAACACATATATGAATATTAGAATTAAAGAATAAGGGAACCAGATTCAAGGCAGCTCCAGAAATTCTAACAAAGGTATGAGAACAGTAGAACTGTAATATAGTGCTTAATCACTAGCCCAGTTCAGCTGCCTCCTGCTTTTTCTATATCCTGTCTCCTATTCCATCTATCTACTCATCCTTTCACTCCCTACTTTATGATGCTGAGTTTTCAGTTTCTGATTTACACTGTGTTCTCAATTAAATTCTTTTTTTAAAATTTTTTTATTTAAAGGGATAAAACAGAAAAAGAGAAACATTACAGAATTTCAATAAAACATAAATAGTAAGAAATCACTAGTTGATAAATTAAATATTGCTCTTTTAGAAATAGTTGTTCAAGTTACAAAACTAAGCACACAAAATAGACACTCAAGCAGTGAGACTGCAAGCAGATCTGTTCAACAGTTGAACAAGAACTAAGAAATATGGGTAACAATCCTGCACACATAAATATACATGCAGTTATATCTTTTATAGAACATACTATTTTCTCTTTTTTACAATAGCAATTATACTTTTTTTATTTAAAGAGAAAAAAAAAACAGGAAAAAAGGTAGAAATATTACAGAACTTCAAGAAAAGAAGATAAACAGTAAGAAATCACTAGTTGACAAACCACACACTGTTCCTCTAGAAATAGTTATTCAAGTTACAAAACCAAAGCACACAAAGTGGACACTAAAGCGGTGAGAGTGCAAACAGATCTGTTCAAGAATCCAACAAGTACCTAGAAATATGGTCATCAATCCCACATATCTAAACTTACATGCAGCTATATCTTTTATAGCGCTTCATATTTCCTCTTTTTTTACAATAGCAATTATACATTTTTAAAATTTTATTTAAAGAAAAGAAAAAAAAA